>JBBPDA010000041.1:18791001-18796001 GCA_037974385.1 Arnoldichthys spilopterus
TGGGTTAAATGCAGAGGTTGCATTTCGTTGTGTGTTCACAATGACAAATAGTCACTTTCACTCACTTTCACTTTCACATAAGGGTGTAGCTTATTTAAATAATCGTTTTCTTTATCACCCTCAGGGTTAATTTTTATTGGTGTGTTGACCTTTTTTAGTAATCGTGGGCAGCAGTTAAGGCATCATGCACGCCAGGTTAAGCTCAATCATATCTATTAAGGGCAAAGTAGAGAACAAAGTAGTTTTGGAGCACCATGTTTGAATATCAGGTAGATCATCATGGAGGCAGAAACCTCATGCACTGTTAGAACTGTTTTTGAGACTCTGAGTTTCCCGGTTGTATCATCACCCTCAGCAAATACTAGTATTGTTTAGATAAGTATAATTATCCTCTCATATTTGAGATGGTTCATCATTTTTGTAGTGTCTTCATACCACAATGTTATTGTAAATGTTGCACTTACAGTTGTACAGAAATATACAGTGCTCCCACATGTGCATTAATAGGTATCTTTGCTCTTTTAGCTCCAGTGCAGTTTTTTTTTTTTTTACACTGAAATGAGATTTGGAAACTAGCTAAACTAAACTAGCTAAAACACATCTATAAATATTTCCAATATAATAACAATTAGTGTCATTTTAAAAGATATTTGCTCATGAAATGTGTTGTAGTTTAGACTGCTAATTTTGTGACAAAGCTTCCAAAAACGAAATACAGACACAAACGCTCAATCTTTATTAAAAAATGTGAGTAAGCCCTAGATTTGGAAACATCATGTGGGAAATATTTCATCTTCAGTGCAATGAGCTTTTATCTGACATGATACAGTAGACACATCCACCACTGATTTTGTTTGTCTTGCCTACAACATGACAGAGAAAGCAAGTTTTTCATGGAGTCGTGAAAAGACCTTGATCTTGGTCTTTTCAGTACTTTTGCATTACTGAGGTGTATGTGCAGGAAGCAGTGAAGCTGCACTCATGATTCTTCAGCTGTGCTCTGGCCGAGCATGGCCATACAGATTAAATGACTGATCCTGCTTCCTCTTTCATTTAAATGGTCATTAGCCAAACAGAGAGGTCCAGCATAGGCTGATTGAAATTCCAGCAGGGCGTGGCGCCTGTCGATACGCTGATTTCCTTGCTCCTGCATGCGCCATGGGTGCAACAGCGCTTTAGCTAATGATTTTGGGTGCAACAGATGCAGAGTGAGGAGGGGAGGGCTGAAGGAAAGCAGGGATTGGGGAATAGAGCGGTGGAGGGGTGGTCCTGATGGATGGAGATGCTGTTTTCTGCATCAGCCTTCTCATTCATCACTCTCTGCAGAGGCGTATGTTTAAAAACTCATTTTCATAAAAGCGGGACAGTAAGGGGGGGGTGTATGGTGGTGCTGTCTCTTTCATTTTCACACAACACTCTCTGTCTTGTCTCGGTCTCATACTCTCACTCTCACACACACTACACACACTCTTAGCACTACAGTCATTACCAACTTGTATCCTGGTCATTAACCTGATGTGCCTGAGGGACGTGCTTAAGCTGTTGACCCAACATCCTTAATCAGCATACACATTAAGTGACAAATATGTTTGTCTTTGATTAAAACATTAAATAAATAACAGAAACGCTTGTCTTGAGTTGGGTTGGGAGATATCATGGCAACACTACATACTGGATATTTGAGAATTGTGATGGTATTTAAGATTGTTTTGGTGTCTTGTTTCTCTTCATCTTCTATCTAATAAACAGTCAAATTACAAACATGTTAACACTGGGAAGGCCGGGATGGCCGGGATTGACCAGTCTCTCATCGTTGACACCCCCAGTCGTATTGCCCACCCATAAGTCTGCCCATAAGACTGCCCCCTTCTCATGCACCATGAAGGCTTTTGTTATGCATCTGCTCTCAGCTGAAGTGTGAAAAGCTGCACATTCCACAACCCCCAAACCTGAGCTCTGGTTCAGTGTCAGCTTCTTATTCAGGAAGGTCAGGAAGGAGTGAAATTGTGATCAGCTGCATTCGGAAGGATTATGATTTCATTGCGTTGTAAATATTCTGCTAAGAGTTTCGGTATTTTTTAGTATAGTTACTATGGAAATGCAGATCCTTTGCCATCATTCTGATTTGGGTGCGTTTTGCAGTTTTGAAAGCAGTATATTAGCATTTGAAAAAGTTCTGCAAATGCGTGGTGTGATGCAGGTGGTGGAGAATATAATCCAGGTGTTGCTGGATTGTGGAAAATGCGGTCAGTGGAGGCATTTTGTGTGAACGCACAATTTGCAGTTTGGTCCACATCGACTTCTGTTTTGCTGACTGTGTGAAGAGTTTTGACTGTAAGAGTTTAACCCTTAAGCATTATTCTGTATAACAGTAGAACAAATACAAATACAGTTAAATGTAGAGTTCTGGTTTGGGTCTGGTCTGGTTTGGTTCCTGGCTTCTTAGTTCACTCATCCATCACATGAGTTAGTTTGGTTCCGTCAGCAGCAGCAGCAGCTGATTTAATGTAATGAAGACTGGTGAAAACAGGTGTTGACGGTAACTGTACATACTAAAGGTACTGAAATGGTTTGGGAAAAGTTAACACGAAAACATAAGGCCAAGATTAATTTTTTTATTTCAATGTTGGTCTTTTTTTGCTTATTGATTTAGGATGAAGAACTGAAGTGGCATTATCTTTTTTTCTTCTTCCTCTGTGGCATCTTAATTTGCCAGTATTACGCCAACTGACATGGGCGTATGAGTGTTACTGTGTTTGTGTGCATTAGTGTGTGTTCAGTGCGTAATCGTGGGTGCATGTGTTTACTAAACACCCTTCTGCATCCCGCTCCCTTGCGCATGGTTTGCCCACCTCTTCAACCAGCTCGCTGTGTTTGTCTGCCGCAGAGCTGATTCAGTGTTATTATAAAAACAGCAATACGTCGATCACATCCAGGATAAACAGGCCCTCGCGGCAGGAGCCGGTTGGATATGTGCTGATTTGCTGTTAGTCAGCCATGCGGTTTGGCAGCACAGGCAAATCGATGCCATTACTTTGAGCTGAAGCTGAAAATTGAGTTGAAATTGCACAGAGATGCTCAGGGTCTCAAGCTGCATGTCCCGGGCCACTCCAGAGGGGTACCTGTGGCTGTGACGTCGCCGAATGGCCTGTCGGTTCTGCACGCACACACACACACAGCACACACATGAAGTCAGTAGCGGTAGAACCATTTTAGGAGAAAAGCAACCTGCTCTGCCTGTGTCAATGCTAAAGTTGCGTTTTTTTTTTTCAGATGTAGTTATCTGAAGTCGTAAGTTGCACTGAACTATGCAAATCCAAAAAGTTCAGGCTCCAAGATGACTAGTTCTACTGCTTTTAGCTGTCTGTCTTGAGTCACACGTGTACTTGCGACCCATTTCGTAGACAGCACTGTGTCATACAGTGTCAGGAACCGCATAAGCCTAACGATATTACTTAACGCTACAGAGTGTGCGGTGTGATTGTAAGGGCCCATGTAGTGGGAAGTGGGGAGTTTGGCGGTTCAACCATGTTCATATAACTTCCAAACGTTTTTTGTTGCAGTTATTCAGTGATCATTAGTTCCATTGTTAGCTCCATTAGCGTTGTAGCTACTGCGCAGAACTTCAGATATCAAATATGTGTTGGCTGATTGATTACACTTAGGATGAGTTAGAAATGAGTAAAAGTTCGGTATTTTCACACCTCTTCCTTTGTGGTGTGAAGTCATCTGAACTATGTGTAAATCTGTCTGTTTGAATCCTGTGCTTTTGTAGTCGTCTCAGAAGATGTGTCTTGGCACAGCCAACATGTTTTACAACAGATGAAGGGTTTTGACCTGAATAGCTCTTCAGGCTTTGTGTGTGTGTGTGTGGGGGGGGGGGTACACTTGGGTGTATGGATACACTTGTGTCTTTCACCTTCGCTCCTTTGCATTCCTCTATAGCTCTGTTCTGACACGCTCTCAACTTTGATTGTAAACCTCAGCTCCTGCTCCTCTATTCAGCCTGGTGCAGAGGGATCTGTCTCCGTTGGCACAAGTCTTTGTGTAAGGGAATGTATGTATGTGTTTGAACGTGTATTCTGCGCAATGCAGGGTTTTGTATGTCACGCGTTGACACATTTTGAGATGTAGCATTGCTTCTATCACAGTATTAGCCTTTGCAACACCCTTGTGCTATCACAGAAGGCTGCAATGTGCCAGTGGTGCCTCTAAACCATCAAAATGCTAAGGCTGATTTGTGCTTCTGTGAAGATGCACATGCATGTATTTCCAGGGATGCAGAATGGTTTGCAAAAAGACTGAGCATGTGTATTGTAACTGAATAATGGCACATTTTGCACCATGACTTTGCTAATATTTACATGTAAGAGTTTGTAAAGTATTATTCTAATGGCAAACGTTCTTCCAGTACGTATTTGAGGTGTCTACGTGGAACCGCTGTAGGTGAGCTAAAGGAAGTCACTCAGCAGCTCTCATTTAGGCACCCTAATGCAGATTGAAACAAAAACTGTCATTGCGAGATTCTCAAACTTAATGTCAATTGAGCAGCCATATGCAATCAACCCCATGTTTAATATCCCCACCCACTATTTTGCAAGCCCCTCCCATGTTTTGCGTGGCCCTCTCTACAAGTACATGAGGCACAGAAAGTGCATTATACATTTTATCATGCACATGGCCCATAAACTATATGTTTCAGCTTGTGAGCCAGTTTTGTACATAGCATGCAATACGAATACATCTGATTTGTGCCTGAAACTGGTGGAAAAGCCTCTCCACTTTGGGCCCATGCTGTTCAGATTGTGAATGTGTAAGTGCGCTGTGCTGAAGTGTGGAATCAGCTTGGTAGGGCAGTGTGGGAATGTGCAGTTTTGTGAGCGTTTTCCTGACATATTCTTACATATTCACATGTTTTTGTGTGTGTGTGTGTGTGTGCGTGCATACAGTGGGTCAGTTATATAATAAGGTACCTGACACAGAGAGGTCAAAGGGTTATG
>JBBPDA010000041.1:18818870-18845922 GCA_037974385.1 Arnoldichthys spilopterus
TTCATTGTACTGTTGACCCAACGTTAACATACATATGACCAATAAACCGAACTTGAACTTGAACTTGAACTTGAACTACCGATGCTGTTTTGAACGATGGAGTTAAACCACCAGTAGAAGTATAAGGTAATGTGAATCAAGGGCACGCCATGAGTCTTAATACTAAAATGTATAAAAAAAAAATATGAATCATAATCGAATGTCAAATGAAGCAAACATTGCCTTTGTTGTTCTTTTAGGTTTATATTCTAAGTTGTGATAAGTGTGTGTGTATAGTGGGGATTCTAAGAGAAAGGCTTTAGTTTGTTCGCAAGACTGAACTCTGGCTTGGTCCTCTTTTCCTCAGATGGACGACCTCAGTGGGAAGTGGAAGCAAAGATTGTCCGTGAGAAGAGTCAAGGAGTGAGTCAAAATGCTTCTTTTATGCATGTTACTTAAAACAAAATGTTATTAAGCAAAAAAATGTATGTGATCACTGACATTTATGTATCTGAGGTTCAAAAAAATAACCAATAGTGGTGTACCATCATTGGCTATTTCTGAGACTTTAGTGCTAGGGCTTTATAGTGGGACAACTGTCTAACGCTGGCCCTATTATGGGGATATTGCGAGTTGAATCTCTACCTTTACCCATGACTACCAGGGAGTCTGTCAGATGACGTAACAGAGTTGGCGGTTATCGTTCTCCTTGAGCTGTCCAATGCAACTAATTAGCAACTGTTCAAAAAAACCCTGGTGGCTGCAGTTATGTGACTTCTGGGAACCATATGCTAGCCTTCACTCTCCCAGCGTTGGTATGGTGACTGGGGGAGTCCTGGATAGTGGGTGGAACTGAACATGGCTGAACTGGGGAGAGTAATACTTAGGATTAATTCCTCTACTTTTGGACCCTAAAACCTGTTCACATGGACCTCCCAGACAATCCATGTTTCATGCAACCTTTCATGTAACTACATAAAGAGTCTGTAGAGACACATGGATTTGGGAGTTGTGGACTAGTGCCAATATTTAAAATTTCTCATAAACATACTGAGTTTGCCTATGCTGATGCAAAAATGTTTACAAACCATATATACTGGCTTAGCTTTAATGAGAAATTCTGTAGGGTTTCAAGTGCAGTAAGATTATGTAAAATTCAGACTTTTAAGCACAACAGCCTAGAGTACCATAAATAAATTAAATGTTAAATATCAATTTATAATAAGTTCAACATTCAAATTTAAACATTACTCCAATGCAGATATTGTGTATAAGTGGTTTTATGTTGATAGCATTATGATTCTTTTATTATCATAAGTCCCATCAAGGTTTTTGATCTATGTCCTACGTCTGTCCTGTATCTTTGACGAAGTCAAGAATCCATTTATAAGACATTAATTTTTAAGAGTACACCCCAAGGTCAGGGGAAAAGATTTTTGTTTAATTTGTGACTGACCACATCGTACTGTTGCATCTGTTTCTAGTCGAACATTGTGGTGGAAGTGCCGCCTTACCATAGCAAGACCGTCACCTCTGCTGTACAGGTGCAGTTCTATGTGTGCAATGGGAAACGGAAAAGGAGCCAATCGCAGCGATTCACCTACCTGTCAGGTACGTAACTGGCAAACTGTACCCTAGCTACCCTTTACGGCACTCTTCAAAAGTAAGAGCAATAATAATAATTGTATTTGCAAAACATTTAAATAATTTAATAAAATGCTCAATATTTTAATGTTTAAAAATGTTTATTTTGAATTAATACATGTATAATAAACATTTCTCATGATGGTTTGTGTTTATTTTATTCATAATGTAAATACTGCTGTTTCTGAACCTACAAAAAAAAAATGTGTTGTTTAACCCGTATAAAAAAGAAATGATAAACATCTTAATTTTGTATGAAACGTTTTCCTATCAAATTTTATACAGTCACTAAAGAAAATGCAGTGCCGTGGGTGGAAGGGTGTGGTTCCCACCAAAGGGTTTCTGGTGTTTTGTGCTCTGCTAGCTCTTAACGAGTGTCTCCCTTTTGCATTTTGCTCTCTGTGGTTTGGTTGAGGGTTAGTCCTGCTTTGCAGTCTTGCACCTGTTAACTGCTTATGTTTAGCATTTACAGCATGGCTGTTAGATTACTAAGGAATTTACATAGAACTTCAGACATGCAAAAGCACTTCAGAAGGCAAAACTTTAGCAGTTCCAAACTTTTGCCTACATCGTTTAATTTCATTTCTTATTTAACCTCATTTAAATAGCTATTGCCTGGTTCTCTGGGACTGGTAGAATTACTACTAATGGTCACTCTTTCAGTGCCAAGCATTTGAATCTGATATCTTAGAGTCATATTTAGATATTTGTAAATATAGAGATCAATCCATCCTGTTTTAGGTCTAATTTTTTACACTTCTGTGAGAAATGCCATTAGTTAGTGTCATTGTGTTATTTACAGTTAACCAAGTCCATTTGACGAGAGTCCAGCCATCACAAGCCGTGGAAGGTGTTGTAGGTTGGTTAGTAAAGATATGAAGTGAATCATCACTTTAAAGCAGTAGCCAATATGTAGTTAATGCTTTCTAGTGATCAAAATGAAAATTTCTAAGGTTTTTTCTTCCTTTAATACTTTTGTTGCTATTGTTCTGGAATTGTCAGTGAATTTAATGCACTTTCATTCTAGAAAAGTGCTAAGAGATAGCAGTTCACATAATTTACTGCTAATGAAGTCGTTCATCTGCGTGTGTGATTCTACTATCTCTGGAACCGTATCAGTTTGTTATTATTTTCCCAAGGTGAGTCAAACCGAAAATCAGCGTTGGCGTAATTTAATCACACGTGAGGTTTTTTTCTCACTCTCTATAACCTAACTGTGCAACACATGAGAGAGAGAGAGAGAGCGAGGCCCAGCCTCCCACCCACCCAACCCGCTCCACAAAGCGCCCACTCAAAAGCCTACTTCCTGTTTTCCACGCTTGCTAACATGCCCGAACTCAGCCAATCAAACACCAGCATGGGCAGCAAGCGTCAAGCTGGCTGCGGCGGCCGTGGTTGCCATGGCAGCGGCCTGCTTAGGGTGGGGGTGGGGGGATTGGTCTATATGGGTAAAGGGGCTGATATGCTGGTGCAGAAGATGAGGACAGTTTACACAATGCACACTATATTCATCATTTTTTTTAAATCATCGGGATACAAACGTTAAGACTTGCTGTCATAGTCATACAGGCTTGTGCCAGTGGAGCGGCACTGAACTGGATTTTTGCTCCTATTTGGAACTTTGCTGGAGGGAGGAGAGCCCCCAATGCCTCTCCCAAACCCGACACTGGTTTGTGTGGCACTCGGAGTGGGTGCCATATGCTCTCTCAGAGTCGACGCTGGGTAAAAATAAACCCCCACACGTGTACCAGTGAAACGCCAGATTGGGAAATGGGTTACTGATCACTATGTGGCATCTACTTTTTGGGACAGTTTTCCGGATATGGACCAATCTTGGACTGATTTACACTGACAATGGCATCCTTTCATTTTTGATTTTGAGTCTAGGATTATGTTTGTCCTGTTTGCAAAGATTCTGTCAGGAAACACCTTGTTTTTAGTGAAAACCTTTTTGTTTTTAAAGATCATATTTAGGATCATATGTTTTTTGACAAGTAAAAAAAAACAAAATAACACAGCAATCATAAAATATAGTCTTTCAGATCAATATTTTATATTTTTGATTCACACATTTTGTGGAAATATAGAGAAGTAGTGCAGAACACTTACATTTTGCCTCTCTCTCTCTCTTAATTCCTGCAGTTCTAGTTAAGCAGGAGCACAGAGACGATTTGGAGCCTCCTGCCGTGCCGTCCATGCCCATGCCCCTGGCGCATCCCCCTGGCCTGGTCCGTTCTCAACCGCTACCCTCCCCGGAGCACTCCCACCCGCAGGACGGCCTTCTGTCCGGTTCCCCGCGTGCCCTGGCCCCTGGCCTGCACCCGCTGCAGGCGCCCTGCGCCCCTATGGGCTCCCCCACCTTCCCCCACCTGCCTCCTCACCTCCAAGCCAGAGGCCTCCACCAGCCTCCAGAATGCCAGGTGCCCTTCCACCAGCCCCCGAGGGCATCCTACCCACCTCTCCAACACAACCTGCCCTTTAACGGTCAGTCTGGTCTTCCCATGCCTGGCACCACCTCCCCTCAAGGCTACGAGCGTATGTCATTTCAGCCAGACCCAGCCGGGTGTCATCCTCTGGGAATGGGGATGGTATTCGGGCCCCCTGTTTCAGCCCCAGTTTCTGGAGCAGGGGCCCCAGCCTCAAGTCCCACTCATGTGGCCTGTACCAGCAGTAGCCAGCCCATGGCCCAGCCTGCTCCTCACCTTCACTCCCTGGGCTACCACTGCCCCACCCCAGGCCAGCTGCCCCCGTCGCCCACACATGCCCTTGGGCAGGCGGTCCCGCAGCTCCAGCGGCCGCTTGGCTACCACCCGGCCGGCCAGCGCTCTGCCTCTTGCCCCACGCCCTCTAGTGCTCCGGCCCGGATGGTGCCTTCACCCCACTCAGGCCCTTCCTCGCCCCAGCTCCACTCTCTTCCGTACCAGTCTCCCACCTCGCCCTCGCCCACCAGCAGCAGCCCCCTGTGCCCCCTGTCTCATTCTGGACAGCCCTCACCCCAGGCCAGCAGCCCTGTCTTGGCTGGGCTGCCCACCACTGGGCCTCTGGTGCATCCTCTAGCTCAGCAGCAGCAAGGCCCATTCCCCGCTGAGAGAGAGAGGCTGAATATTAAGCAGGAACCCGAGGACAGAGAGCCTACCTTCCGCTCCATAGGTCTACAGGATATTACACTGGATGATGGTGAGTGCTACTGTTTGTAACCCTCTCTCTCTCAAGCAACTTTTTCCTATGTTTATTTAAAGCTGTCGTGTCATCCACATATATATATATATATATATATATGTGGATGATATGCTATTTGCTATTTTTTCAATTGGCCAGTAATCACAATTTTGCAAGAAATGTGTATAATAAATACTTATTATTTATTATAGGAAGTATTGTTAAGCTTTACAACATGTGTTTCATCTATCCATACAGTCCATATATGAAAACTAAAACTTATATCATATATAACATATATCTCTTAACATATATTTATCCTATGGCAGTTAGACCCATTCCTTCACCTGAAAGTTCTAAGACGTTCTGTGATTGGTTAGAGGCTTGTTTGCATATTGCAGCCTTCTGTGATATCAGTATTGCAGAGACCACTATTGTAATAACGATGTACAGAAAATATGTAGTGCAGCCCTAATGCTGACGATGCAAAAATTGTCTTTTTTGTATCTGTATTACTCACACTATTCTTTATATTGTTTATGGTTTATAGAACTTGCAAGAAAAAGCAAAAAAAAAACGTTCAGCTCATTATTCAGTTTATGAGACTGGGTTCCCGGCTTTATATTTTGATTACATTTTTAAGAATATTTAAATGAGATTATTGTATCCATGTTGTTTGCACAAACTTCTAATGAGGAAAGAGCTGAAGTGTGATGTTAAACATAAAGTAGGTTAAGTGGGTTAGCTAGAGTGAATTAACTGGGTTAGCTAGAGTGGGTTAACTGGTTTAGCTAGAGTGGGTTGACTGGGATAGCTAGAGTGGGTTGACTGGGTTAGCTAGTGAGAGAGTTGACTAGGCATTGCCCTGCGATGGGTTGGCCTCCTGTCCTGTGTGTACCCCGCCTTAGGCCCGCAGTAATGGAGTCATCTCTTGGTCATTTTTAATTGAGTGTTTTTAAAGGTCAAACAGTAGTAATAAACTTAAATACATTAATGATCTACATATCACCTTTTCAAGGTATTTAGTATAAAGAAAGGCCTCATTAAAAAAGTGTTTCAAACACTAAATAACAATAGATGTAAGCCAGTGTGCCTGTACTACAAAGGAAAGAAATAGAAGGATACATTGTATCTGAAGATTTTTGAAATGAAGTAATCGGTTGAATTGTTTCACGTTCAGAATGTTCCTTCCATACTATTGTTTCTCTCTCTGCCTCTGTGATACGAGGATCACTGCTACTTCCACAAGGAAGGATTTTATTTACCAGTGGTTGCGTAACGCAATTACGTGGTAATTAGCTTTAATGTAATGATACTTTATTCTGTTTGTCGCCGCACATCAGCTGCTTACAGGCGTGTATTTATCTCGTCAGACCTCCTGGTGGCACAGAAGGAAATAGCACAGGCTGATTGCTTACTCATTCATAAACTGGACATTGATGGGAATTGAAGTATGATTGACAGTCTCAGTAATGAAATCTCTCTTTATGTGCATGATATGTGTGTGTGTGTGTGTTTGTTTGTGTGTGTTTGTATTGAGGGGATCCGTAAGGGTCTAGTGGACCAGCTGGTCTGTAAATTCCCAATGCAGTGGGCTGATGGGCAGTAAAGCACTATCATTCATAGCTAATCCGCATTAGCTCCACTGAGAACTATTAGAAAAGGCATTTAGCTTCTTTGTTAGGGGGTGGGGAGAGACAGAAAGAGTGTTTCTGAACTGTTATTGAGCTGTTGTAGTGGTCCTTCATAGCAACTTCACATCTGCAGTTTGAACTTTTCTGTACATACAGCTCATTTGTAGGATGCATTGGTTACATAGGTCAGAATTAAAAATTTTTAACATTGTTAAACAATGACTCTTCACATGATCTACCTGTTTTAATGTTCAAGTTTATGTAGTTACATTACATTTTACATTTACATTTAATCATTTGGCTGACGCTTTTATCCAAAGCGACTTCCAGGACAGAGGAAACAATCAAGCATTCGCGTCGCATAGATCAACACTGAGAGTGGAGCTACACGGAGACCAACACATTGCTGGAGGTTGTAGGATAAATAACAGGCGCAATTTGCCAAGTGCTTATACAACCACAGAGAGCAACTACTGCCATAAGTTACGTATTAGGTGCATAATATATTTAACTAATATATTCACTATTATTTTTTAAAATACAGACTTTTTGAGGTGATACAAATTGAGAATTAACATCATTATGCAACAACACTTTTTTGGCGCATTACTAATTTTACATACACACTAGCATATTTTCAGTATTATATATTAGCCAGGAAGGTGGTGCAGTGGTTAGCGCTGTCGCCTCACAGTGAGAAGGTCCTGGGTTCGATCCCCGGGTCGGCCATGGGTGCCTTTCTGGGCAGAGTTTGCAAGCTCTCCCTGTGTTTGCGTGGGTTCGCGTGCTCCAGTTTCCTTCCACTGTCCAAAGGCTGCAGTAGGTTGATTGGAGACTCTAATATTTGCCTATAGGTGTGAATGTGTGTGTGAATGGTTGTCTGTCTATGTGTTGCCCTGCGATGGGTTGGCCTCATGTCCTGGATGTACCCCGCCTTAGGCCCGCAGTCAGCTCCAGCTTCTCCGTGACACGGAAACGGAAGAAGCAGTGTAGAAAATGGATGGATGGCTATATTAGCTAAAGTCACAATATAAATAACACGTTTAGCTCTTCACTGAGTCAAACTGGCATTGCACATTTTTAATGAGCAGTTAGCAGCCAATTTAAAAACCATGAATCAAATAAAGTACTACATTGAAGGTTCGAGTCAACTCGCCATTTAGCACAATGAGTCATGCATAATTATGCTGTGGCATTTTAATGTGGGTGTAGCAGCACATTTAAATACAGTATGAGAGCATCTGCCCACTTAAAGTTATTTAAATTTAAAAAAATGTAAAAAAAGATTCAGCAAAATCAACATATCCCATCATATCATATCAAAAGATTTTGTGTTTAGAGCAAAAATATGCCGAATGCAGTCTTGAACGTTTCCAGTCAATCATTTTTGACAACTGACATTCAGTAATGAACTGTTTAAATAATATATAGTAAATTATTAATACATTATTATTAATAAAAATATAGGGTCCATCACATTTTGGAAAATGATCCATTAATTGAACACATCAAAGGATAATGGCACATATAAAGGGTTATTAGTATTTATGCTTCCTAAATTTGGCATCAGTGACCTAATGAACTCATGGCAAAAGTGATTCACTGTAAATTTCAAAAGCATTTGCTTGTGTGGTTTTAAAATTGGGCGGCACGGTGGGGCAGTGGTTAGCGCTGTCACCTCGCAGGGTTTGAGCCCCGGTTCGGACACGTGTGCCAGGGTTGGCCTCCTGTCCTTAATATACCCTTCCTTGGGCCTATAGTCAGCTGAGATTGGCTCCTGCTTCAACGCGACCCAATGGTTTAGAAAATGGATGGATGGTTTTTTGGAATTGTGGTATCTTTTATTATCAACAAACAAATAGATGATAAAAGAGAAAAGTTTTATTTATTCAACATATTTCATCCATTTTTGCTTTCAGTGGCTTCTCAACCATTTTACTTTCATTAGCAGAGAGACGATACAGCCCAGTATGTGTCAGGTCCAGGGGGGCAGCTCAACCACACATGCTTTAGTCATGGTAAACACTCAGACACAGTGATCCCAGACTCACAGAGAATCACTTCACTGTTAGTTAGGATAAAATATAAGTATTGGACCTGTTTCTGTAGAGACTCCATCATTCACTGCTGGCTCCAAATACATGCACTTCACACATACATAAACACACTGACATACCCTGTTAACTATAAATAGCAATGTGTAGATTTGTGTCTGTGCAATGCTTCTTGTGAAGCTGTTCTGTGATCTGTGAGACTTTAAGGAGGTCAAAGCGTCTCTTGAAATAGACCACAGCTCCAATCAGTGAGATGAATTCACTCTTATTGGCCCCTCTCAGTCTCTGTCTTGCTTGCTATATCTCTCTCTGTCTCGCTCTGTGTATTTCACTTTTCCTCTCTCTTGCTCTCTCAGTCCCCACCACCACCACCACCATCACCCTTCTGCCAGTGTCTTTCTCTTTCTCGCTTTCTTTAGCTTTCTTGCACTCTCTCTTGCTGCCTTTCCTTCCTTTTTGTCATGAATCACTGTTTTACGGTTGCTCAGGCTGACGCATGTGTGAGTTTCGCTAGGGTAGAATACAAAGGCTTTTTGGTGTTGCTCACTCCGGCTACTGGTTCTGTTCTTAATCAGTCTTTTCCCCTTTTCAAACGATCCTTGCCGTTTTCTTCCATTTTATGAATCACAATTCACTAGAACTTTGTTAGTGCCTTAGTTGGACACTATAAATAGCTAGATAAGTGACATAGTCCTACCTTCATAAACGCTAGCACACTTTACTGTTGCTCCTGGTTACATGGAGCTTTATTAACTTTGTGTCGTTCTTTATATTAAGGGAATTGTTCAGCAAATCTGAATTATACAATGTTGTACTTACCTCATTTGTGGTTCATCAGTCAAGACCTGTTTTTGACCAAACGTTGCTTATTTAGTTTACCAGTGGAGTTGCAGGGCTAATATGGCTAACGTGGCTAACAGATACAAGAAGTTAGTAGTCACCCAAATAAAATCCATTAAAACTCCAGGCTTTCATTAAGGTGGCACAGACTTTTCAGTGTGGTTTGGGACACAGAATGGCCTATTGAGCAAAAAAAAAAATAAATGAACAGAACTTAACCAGTGCAGTCATTTCAGATTTCAGATATTGTTTTAAACTATTTAAAAGACTTAGCTAAGACTTAAACCTTATAAACCTTATTGGCAGTCTGCACTACCTTAATAAAAATCTTATGGTAATTTGAGCTGGTCAGGAGAACCTTTGGGGATTTATAGAAAAGATTTGTGAGTATTGCAGTCTAGTGTTTGTCAGCCACATTTTTCCAGTTCTAAGATGCGAGATGTTGGGCTACATATGGGATAAAAGTGGAAATTTGTATAAATGGGATTTTTCGCTGAACTTAAGCATCTGATTTCTGTATAGGGATTAAGCCTAGTCCTGTGCTGTATAGCATTTCTGAATGGGGATTGGGAATTAATAGGAAAATGTGGTGCCGGACTAAGCTTACTTTCTGTCTGTACACCATTGCTGTTGTAACGAAACCTCATTATATAGAAACTTTACAACAATGAAAACTTCAGACCTTACTTCTCTATAGAAGCAGGACCGTGCACTAGAGGGGTATTTTTTGATCAGTTGATATTTTTTGATGCACTGGTGTGTAGTTCGGTGTGTACCACAGATGTAAGTGTGCTGGTTTCTGAAGTGTTGGGTTGAGGGAACATGTAGAGATAATCTATTCCCCTACTGCGTGATGGCACTGTGTGCCAGCTCACCCTGCAAAGATAGTCTACATCAGCTCTGGAGTGACTCATGTACAGTAAGAATGGGGGGATGATATTTGTGTGTGTGTGTGTGTGTGTGTGTGTGTATTTCTGTCTCTGTGTGAATTTGCGTACAAGACAGCAGATGGTTCAGATGATGTAGTCCCTGTGCAGGTGGTGAGGAGGGAGGGGTTATAGATTGATGGACAGATGGATAAGATGCACACAAATGCAAGCCCACACTAATACACTGTCAGTCTACATAGTTTCCAGTGTTAAGTGTAGCTTGAATTCTGTGATTTCAGGTGTCTTAAAAAAGGTCACAGCCTGTAATACACTTTTGCAGCGTATGCCTCTGTGTGTGTGTGTGTGTGTGTGTGTGTGTGTGTGTGTGTGTGTGTGTGTGTGTGTGTGTAATATGGCATAAGGCATAAACAAGGGTGCCATATTTCCTCTGATGGTGTTGGATGATGCTGTGAACAGAAGGAGCAGCGTATGCTGTGTCACTTTCCTTCTCTTCTCTTCTCTTCTCTTCTCTTCTCTTCTCTTCTCTTCTCTTCTCTTCTCTTCTCTTCTCTTCTCTTCTCTTCTCCTCTCTTCTCTTCTCCTCTCTTCTCTTTTCTTTTCTTGTCTTCTTTTCTTTTTTTCTTCTTATTGCTCATCTCTTCTCTTTTCTCTTCTCTTCTTATCTCTTCTTTTATTAGTCTTTTCTCTTATCTTCTCTTTTCTTTTTCTTTTCTCCTCTTCACTTTTTTCTTATACTCTCTCACTCACACACATTATCGTCATGTTGGCCTGTGTGTTTAATTAATCACCTCTATATGGTGTGTTTCCTTTTGCTTCTCAGAGAGAGAGAATGCCTGTGTGTCTGTGTTTTTATGTGTCAGTGTAGGTATATAAGAGATTGCTGCGTAGACGTTATCTGGTATGTGTGTTTGTGTGTGTGTGTGTGCGTGTGTGTGTGTGCGTGTGTGTTGTGGGGGGGGGGGGTGCTTGGGGTGCTTTGTTTGCTCTTTAGTTTGAGTAGAGTGCAGCTGCCACCTCGGCATGAGCTGATCTGTGTTAATTATAGCCAAAGCCTTCTGTCTTTTGGTCATATATTACCACTGTTTGACCACACATACACACATGAATGTTCAAACTGCACTTTATATATTTATATATTGAACAACCTGTCTCAGAAGTGTACAGTCGGCATGTCTGCAGCTCTATTCCAAACCACACCACAAATATTTTCACAGATTTGGTTTGTCTTGTTGGAAATTACGGTATAAAATGCCATTATTGCTCTAAGAGTTGGACCTTACTCATTTTCAGAAAGCCTTAAAAAGTACAAATCCATATAAAATATTAAAAAATAACTAATATGTTTAAATAGCTCACATATGTCTGTGTATAGCTCACAGTCACGTGTGTATTGAGTGTCATTTTTTTAATCAAATCATTATGTTTAATTTTTTAATTCAATACTGAAATAAATAATACAACATTATTCAGTCTGTTTAGTTCGGTCCTTGAATTTTGGGAATTCATAGATTGTGCTGTTGATGGAATCTCACTCTAGAGACAGGAGGATTTTTCATGTTTGGAAATAAATTGAAGGTCGAAGGAGGTCAACTCTGACCACACATCGTCTCTGGCCAAGAATGGCAGCACCCTGGGGAATCACCCTTTCCACTCACATAGAAAGAACGATGGCCCTTCGGCTCTTCTTTTGCTTCGTCGCTGTTTAAGTGCTGTGCTCTGTTTAAAATATAATAGTACATGTGGCCACAGAAATCCAGAGTCCCACCAAAGCGGTGTAATTACAGTGAAAGTTCACACAACAGTAGATTGAAATTGCTATGCCTTTTTAAATTATGTGATGAATCTGCAGATTTGTGAGTTTGCATTTCCTGTATATGAAAGAACAAGGATTTTTCTGCATTTTCTATATTTACTATTTGATTTGACACGTTTCATATAATTTTTAATGACTGAAATAGTTCTATGAATAATTAACTGTAATGAATCAAAAAAGTCACTGCTTTAATCTCAACTTGACATCTCAATTCAGGGCCGACAGTGTCTACTCTGACCACACATCAGTGATGTAGACTTTCTTTGTTTCCGCTAGTCGGTCTTGTTCTCTCCATGTTGGAAAGTCCATGATGCGCATGTTCCAGCCTTACCTTCTGTAGCCACAGCTCATCAAGCATGTCAAATTAATAATACCACTTAGCAATCACTGGCCGGGGAAAAAGCTACAGCATGGAAGGAAAATCGAGGGCCTGGTCAGCTCATTAAACAACAAAAAACGTTGGTGTGCTGAAGGAACAAGTGGTGTCCTCCTTTCATAGCTCCCAGCTTTGAGGGTAGAGCAACAAGGTCTTGGCAGAGCAGAACCTGCGGTCGGTCCAGTTTGCACTGCAGCGAATTTCAGTTGCTGAAATGTTGGAATTGTGACGTGACATGACGCTGTCTTGCCAGGAAACTCCAATCCAGAGTTTATCCGCTTGTCTTCTCTGGAGGCGAAGTCTGAGTGACACGTTTGTTTTTGTTTGGGTAGGTCATTTTTATGCCTTGTGGTTTCATTTGTAAGTGCAAAGACTTTCCAGCCGTGCAGACCAGAAACCAAATTTACATGAAAGCAGCTGCTGATTGTGAGTGAATGGATTGATTCTGTTGCAGAGTGAACTACGTGATGACTTAAAGTAGCACTAACCAACAGACTGAGGAGCATAAACAACTACTTTTGGTTCTATAAAGAACCAAAGAACTACATTCTTTCCATGAGCCGTTTTTTATTGATGAGACGTGTAATTGTAACATTTTAATAACTAATGAAATGGATCTATAATAAAATAAAAGATGACCTTCCTCTACTAAAAATAAATACATCCCCTGGAATTTGTTTAATTTCACCCTCTGTGGAGAAAATTAGTTCACCCTTGGCCTCAGAATGTAGTATTGCCGTCTTTAGCAGAAGGAACTTATTGTGAGCATTTTGTATTATTGACTGCCAATTTCTGATATCAGGTGAATTTTTTTGACCACTCTTCCGTGCAAAATTCTTTCGGTTGCAAGATGTTTGAGGGTTTTCTTGCATGTACTTTCCAAATCCCCTCACAACATTTCAGTGGAGTTCAAATCTGGGCTTTGTCTAGGCCTTTCGTAAAAGTCTGTATCGAAAGTCGTCTGATGGATGACACCTCTCTTGACACCCTCTGTAATTGTTTTTCCCCCGCTTGTCTGATTATTCCTGCTGTCAGGTCTGGGCACTTCTGTGGCTCTGACTAGGCTTGTGTGAGCTGAAAAGGAAAGGTTTCAGTTTACTAATAAGTAGATTCAGTGAGCAAAGTGAAGCAGTAAGTAGCAGTTCACCTTTTGGACAATCCACTGATGAATCACTGAGCTATCTGCTTCGTACATGTTTGGTTTTTTCATGCCACACTCCTAAGAGACCCCAAATTGAGTTTCTCTTTTTTGTCATTTTCTTTCTCTCATTCTTGTTCTTGATCTTATTAGTGAAACTTTTCAAAACAATTGTATGAAACAGACTAAAGACTATGACATTTTAATGATGGTGTTTCTCCAATATCTCTTTTTTTTGTTTAATATTCTTTTTCATTTTAGCTTCATGAATTATGGGTGGTTTGCTTGCTACTCTGAAGGGAAACGACTGCTGTTTAGTCCTGTTTAGAAGCAGTTTTTCACTATTATGTTAGTCTAGCGATTATATAAATGAGAGAATGTCCTTCACTTCTTATAATGACAAATTGCATAATAATTCATCAAGAGCTAGATAATAGTCTAATAGAGTATTTGTGACCGCCCAAATATAGCTATGACTAAAAAGGACCTTTTTTCAGTTTTATGGCAATGTTCCATACATTTGTCAGTTATTTTGCCTGTATTACAATGTCCCATAGTACGCAGTCATAATTCCTGGTCTAAACCATAGATCTTTGTCAGGTGAATGGAAACCAGAGTACACTCTGGGGCTAAGCATGACACATTAGCTAACATTAACGGTGGCCACTAAGCCATTATAATCCTGCTAGACAGTTAAATATAAAATAATGTGTATTTTATGAATAATATTAACTGTACATTGGATGATAGGAACCGAGACAGGGTATATTCAGGAGTCGCTGTCTATTCACAAAAAGGGTTGGTGCGGTTGAAGGTTTGCAGTCAGTATGAAATATGATGAATCTTAACACAATCTGATACATTTCCATTATCTCACACATGAAAAATTATTATGTAAAGATTTTATTATTGAAGGTGAAATGCACCAGCGTCTTCATAACCAGAGGCAGCTTCTCAGTACAAAACACTGCTCACAGTAAAATCAATTTTTATGGGTCACATCGATAGCGTACTGACAGGACGAATTCATAGAAGACGTGGTAAAAAAAATTTAAAAGAAGTTTTAAAAAGTCCCACCTTATATAATTTGGTACATTTTGCCACTTGTCCTCAAGTGCTGTTCTAGGCAAATGTCCAGTTTGCCTTTATGGTTGCTGTTGCCCTTGGCGGCATTAAAAGTGTAGCGTGGCCAAAGGAAATGGCTAAGCACCACCGTCAAAACACACACAGACACACATGCACACATGACTATATAAGGCCTAAAAAAATAATTAGAATTATCGTTTTTTAGACATCATTTGTCCCCTCGCCAACTCAAATTGTTTTTGGTGAACCACTGAAAAAAAAGAAAAAAAAAAAACTCTGCTACTCATCACAAAGCCCAAACACTTCGGTTACTGCAATGAGGCATGAATTATGCTGAAGCAGCTGATGTTTGCACGGCTGGTGAATACTAAATACCCGGTGGGTGTTTAGAAATTGTCCAAATTCATGTATTAATCTTTTAAGTAGTTCATGTCTATAAAACACAATATGATAGATCAGTAATTTCTTTTCTCTATGTACTGATTCTAATTTAATATGGACTATTAAGTGTAAAAAAACTTTAGTAAAATGTGCCAAGACCCAGAAAAGATTCGTCTACCCTACAGAGGGAAGCTGCTGTCTACGAAGAGCTGCGGCACAGGGGGAAAAGTAGCATAGTGTTACTGTTAACCTAAATGGTCATAAATTCCCCCTTTTTTATACATCACCAGGCCAACGGGGGTAACACATGGTTCACGTCCTAAACGGTTCTCTGAGTGGTGAGTCGAGGTGTCACTCACCCAGGGCAGAAAATGTCATCACCTCCTCTTCCGCGGATACGCTCTCAGAACAGCAGGGGCTTCATGTTTAACTGTCCATTTCTATCAGCTACAGGTTTCACTCTGTCAGGCTTCTAATACTGCGAGTCAAATGTATATGAGTTGCGATCAGTATTACTGTGTGTATTTGCAAATAAGGGGTGTCCCCCTGCAGTCCTCCAAAGAGGATCCCCTCTTTCTGAGAGACACTTAAAGCTGTGTGGTGCCTGTGAGAGATGTTCTAGATGAATCATGCTTTCTTACATGTGGGGGAACAGAATGCTGAAGTGTTTTCTGAAATCCTTCATTGCAGCAGCACAGCGATGGCTTCCCGTATTCGACTGAGTCATCCAAATTTGTGAGGTTAGTAGGCAAGCGGTGTTGGCCAAATTGATGCACTTTAAGTGGGAAGTGTTCATCGTCCTTTCAAATATACTAGCTGATTTTTATTGTTACATTTTAATTTTGTGCAAATACTTACAAATTCTTTCAGTATGTAGTCACTGTCAGAAAAAACACTATGACCAAAATGGTACTTTATGGCAGAAGGAAAATGCTGATTTTTAGTAGAAATGAATATAAATGGATCTTCATTTCAATTTGTCTTTTTTTAAACATCATTTGAAAACACCAGCTGGCCCATACATTACAGTAAAATTTCAACATGAATGGACCCACAGTAATGGTCTAGAAGGGTTTTTTTCTAGAACTTTCTCCTGCAAAGTCGCTATTTCCAAGATAAGAGGTTTGCTCAGACAACAACAATATACAATTCTTAGGTGAGGCTGAGAATAAATGTTGCGCTTGGTTTGAAGGCGCTATCCATAATCACGTCAAAGATCTAATCCTCTTTACAGCCTTTGGTTTTTTTTAGCTAGGTGAATGATGCAATAATGAGTTGAGACGCTTTAGCACTCGGGAGTTTCTGAAGTTCAACATTACATTTCAGAAACATTGGGTAGGTGGAAAAATGTCATGGAAATATTTTGTATTAAACACTGCACGATGATGAACGTAACATATGAATCACATGAACTGGATGCCCACATGATTACACGAAAGCCGGCATGGACCGAGTATAAGAAAAGTAATAAACTATAAATAAATAAACAAACAAATCAAATCAGTCAGTAGAACGTGCGCAGTGGGTTACGGTGGTCCATTTCTGGATTTCTGGTGACAGTTTGCAGTGACCGTGAACAGTGAATCTTGTCCTCATTTGACCTGCTGTCAAATAGCATCCTTAAGATGAATGTGTACATGTGCATGTGCTTGTGTGTGCACACATGGGTGTGTGTGTGTGTGTGAGGAATGGAAAAACTAAGAAAAATTAAGAGCTTCTGTGTTTATGTGGAAATAATCATTCTTATATCATTAGAAACCTGAATAAAACTGGATGCAGTTCATGTTGAAGTTTTCCAAAACGATCCATTTCCAAATGTTGATGACCAGAAACTCTAGTACCTCACTGTTACAGGCTTTGACTAAATAGCTGTCTGAACACATCATGTAACTATAGAACAATGTACTTCATCATGCATATTGTTCTGAATATACTTATCTAATAATAACAACTTACTTTATATAGACATTTAAAAAAAAGAATCGTCTTAAACTGTGTGTCATCTTACCGTCTTGATGAATCGGTACTGACTGATTGGCAGTTTTCATGATAATAAAGCACATTTTATGTTCTTGTATGGGGCTTACAGTCATTTTTGCATAGTATTGTTATATACAGTACCATTTTAAAAATCTTAGGCACATGAAAATATATTCAATTTGGCATCAGTTATTTATTTGTTTAAAAATAATCCATTAGACATCAAATAAACGACAAAGTTTGACAGTTATGCTTTTCCATTCCGCCTTTTAAGAATACCTAATATTTACAATCACCAGCCACTCCCTACTGCAGACTTTCATTCATTGTAATGTGTGTGTTTTTTTAATTTCCAAGATATTTTCCTTGGCAACCCAACACTTTTGTACAGTGTTATATTTATTTTAAAGTCATTCTCCTACAGTCTTAATTTTTTTATTTTGTTTTTATAGGGGTTAACTCCATACTGACAAAATGTAATTTAAGTTCTTCTGCCTTTTTTTATACTTTTTTTCTTTTTTTTTTTAACAAGGATTACTGCCTTTTGCATTCAGTACTCTATGAATTTTAGAAGGCCACTGTGTTCCCATGCTTCTCCGCTCAGTGTGACAGCGCCCACTCTTATCGTTGTGAAATCCGTGCCTGTGGTCTGATCATCTCCCAACCTTCCTCCCGCACAACTCCCACATTGCCGAAAGTGCTGAGTTGCCCCAGCTTGCACGCCAATCCTTTTGCCTTGGTAGTGAGAGTTATATGCAGCATTGTGTGTGTGTGTGCGCAGACGTGCCGTAGCTGCTGCGGAGTGGGTTAGTGCGCAGCATCGCGGTGTCGGCCCACTGCAGCAGGCCTGTACGTGTGAAGAGCGCTCATACCAGAGGAAGAAACACGCCTACACGAACAGGATGATCTGAGGCAGCGGCTGGGCATTTTAAACATCACACTAACCTCTATACTCAAAAAACCCAGCAAAGTGAACGCATGCAAAAATAAGAGGATCTTCTACACACGAACACACACGCATGATAAAAAAATACGTTCCAACACAGGTTTTTATATAGATGATGTAAGAATGGCATTAATGCATGCGTGTACACATGTGGTTACTGTGGTTTTCATATGAATTCGGGATAATAAATTTGAATACATGAAAATGAAATTGTGTAAAAAAAAACAAACAATCAAAAAACACGTATACAGCTGATGACCAGCAGATTAAACTAAGGTTAATACAACCTATTACCATCATAACCCTGCTCATAACACAATTAATAATGCTAATGAAACAATTAATAGATCACAGAAACGCAAAAAGCTAACCTCTTCCTCTAGTGTGTAAGTTCACAACCATACACACCTCACCCAAATAAAAACCATGATCTCAACACAACAGCTTGTATCACTCAAAACACACCACAGCCAGAATTTCACATCCTATGTCTGCTAATACACTCCGCTGCTAAATTTAAGCCATATTTGACATTTAGAATTTTCTTTTAAAAGATCAGAGTGTCAAGTTTAATCGCAATGTTTTTTTTGACAGAATAAGTTGATGGCGAAGATGATAATTTCTATAAGTGTTTATCACTCTTTGGTACAACTGGACTGAGATGAAAATCTTTCCCAAACCTAAAATGCTAATATGTCTTTTGGAACATGCATTGCCCTTCCCTCCTTTTCTCTTTACCCCTCCCGTTAAACATTGTTATATTTGGTTATCTGTCTTATTTTTGGTCTTTTCTAATCCATTAGCCTCTCTAACATTTGACGTCTTGCTGACAGTGGTCATTCCAGAGGCACTTTAATGTTGTTTTAAAGCACATATATGGACTTAAGGCCTTAAAGGACACAAATAGAGTGTGGCCTGTGTTCAGGGCTGTTTGAGATAGCTCACCTGTTGCTAATCTTGTGCAAAATGAGGGTTGGTCACAGTAATGTTGGGCTTCAGAGTGGCAATAGCAAAGAAGGTGGAAGTTCAGATGCTGAGTTTTAAATGCACATGTTATTCATTCGCCTGCATGTGCTGTCCTCAATTATGTGTTTGTGGTTTTTCTGTATTTTCAACACTCTTGAAAAAGTGCCATCAACTGAAAGGTTCTCCAGTGGTTCTTCTATCACATTGCTCTGAAAAAAATCTGAAAAAAAGAATCTGGAGAGTACACGCTTATCCAGTACTTCCTTTGGCTAAGTGCAAATTAAATCAGTTGTACTGGTGGTGGCGCTGAATGCGTTCACTTTTCATGGTTGGAATGCACTGAGGAGAAGCGGAGTCTCATTTTATTGTACTAATTACAATATTAAACTCAGAGTGAACCCAGAGCCATATAATCATGTATTTCCTAGTAGATCACAGTATCAGGGGTCTTACTGAAGACGACAAGTGGGGTGGTAGGGCAGGGGAACATAATACTACTGGTTAATATTTTTCACTCGCACATGGTGATGTAATGAAGACTCCGAAGATGTTTCAGAACCAAGCAAAAGTCCTTAATCGGAAACGAGTTTTGTCTTTCAAATGATGAATCATGTTTGTTATGACCAGGGGCATGAAAAAAGTTTGACTTTAAGTCGACTTTAGTGCTATACAAGAAAAAAAAAAACATTGGCTAACCAGACAGATAGTTGTAAACTTTGCAGACCTAACGCTTTTGCATAGTACTGTTTTCTCTCTTTTGTTGACTCTGTTTTTCTAAATATGCTGGATTAAGCAGTAGTTATTGAACACTGGCTAGTGTTGAAGAAACACCCGCTGAGACGCCTGCTGTGTTTTAGGCAATAAGACGTGTGGCGAAGTTGGCTCTGCCATTGGAGCATGTAGAGACTGGTAGCTCAGCCAATAGAAAGTTTGAATGGAAACAGCTTTGTTTTCACTGCAACGATCACGGCGCAGTCAGTGCTTCCACTGAAAATTCGGCCCCATGTCGGGCTACATGCTGACTTATTTATTTAATATGTGTCTTCCAGTCTACTGGAGTAATTACTCCATTCGCTTCAGTGCTGCTTATGATTCAGAACATATGTGTAAATATATATATATGTGTGTGTGTGTGTGTGTCTTTCAGAGCACAACGCCAATAAGAGAAGTACATTAAACATTTTAGTAACTGAGGCTATGTGTATTTATAGTCATCTATAGTATGGTGTTAAACAAAATAGAGTAAAACTGGCGACTGCTGCCTAAATTCACCCTTTGACACTCTCTTTTTCTCTGTTTCTCTCTTTATCTCACACACACACACGAACACACACTCTATTCATGGTTATACCGCTGCAACCACTGAATGGAATACTTCTGCCTGTCTTTCCATTTGCTGTGAGTGCGTCACATACCGAGGTCTTCAGTTTGTTTGGGTTTTTCTTTTCTTCCTCTCTTTCACTGTTCACTGTCTTTCCGTCAGCTCTTAACAGAGTGGTGTTACTCCACCATGCACTGCTTGGCACAAGTGCCTGCCACTCATGTATGCATCAACACTGCCCTCTGCTGGTAAAGAGATTACATTTTGCTTCTTGTGTCTCTAACAGCGCAAGGTGCCAGTTGCAGCTGGTGCTTCAAGCCAACGTATGTAGATCAGGAGTTAATGCGCAGATTGTGTTTGTGTAAACTGGTTTAAGAGGAGAACAGGTGGCTAAATTAACCAATGAAATGAAGTAGTATGTAGCACTAAGAACCTGGTTAACGTAAAACTTTCCTGCAGCAATGGCAGTATATTCTAAATAAATTCCAGCCTGGGCACTACTGAGGTACCTTTGAGCAGGGTACTACACACACTACACTGCTCCCGGGCGCTGTTGGTAGCTGCCCGCTGCTCCACGTGGGATGTGTGATGGGTTAAATGCAGAGGTCACATTTCATTGCGGTGCTTGGGTGTATTCGCAATGGCAAGTAGTCACTTTCACTTCACTTAATGTAGGGTTAGTAATAACCTACTGAAATCACTACAGGTGACAGTAAGAATTTTACAATACATTATAATTGAGCTTTTAGTTATTACAGTATAGATTAAAATCTATACTAAATCAGTAAATTGCAATAAACCTGCACTAATTATAGCGTATTGGAACTCTGACATTACACGTCCACTTGCAACTTTGCTTCATGCATTTTGCTTATTTTATTGGATTCACTACATTACATTACTACATTCTGCAGTGCATGATGGGTTGCATTGCCTCGAAGTTTGCCTCACCATGCAAGATTTCAATTTTAGTTTGATGAGTGTGAAAGCCACATTAAGCCAACTGAGCCAGAGTAGATGGGTCTTTGTAATGATGAGCAGACATGAATCTTTTCCCTATATTGTTATTGAGTATATTTATCTCCCTCTCGGTCCTGTCTTAATCCACATTAGTTTCACATAATAATGAAACTACAGTATCTGATTTAACAGAACTGTTGAATAGTGGAGATTTGGAAGAAAGTCATTCATTTAAATGTAGTTTACCTCAGGAAGCCAAAGTTTACATGTAATAGATTTTAAGTTATATTAGATGCTAAGATAGCTAGCATGCTAGTGGGATTGAGTGAGCAAATTGTGAGTGTGTGTGTATAACCGATGCACATTAATAAACCTTTATAAGAATTTAAAATATAATTATATTTCATTCTCATTGTAAGTTTTGGTGTAACTTTAAAAATACGAACCCACTTCTTTGCTGCACCAGATTGATGTGATGACGTTTGATGTGCTTCTAGTTTTCCCTCATTTTCGTAACCGAAGCAACACAAAAATGCTCACCAGCAGTGAGCACTGAGAGAGCCGGTGTTCCAGAAAGTGGATGTGTACCTTTAATGTTTATTATAGATAGCTATAGGTCAATATTCTACATAGATGAAAGTGTTAACCGTATTATAAATTATCATTTTTATCGTTTTTCTACAGTTCTTTTGGTGAGAAATGTGTAAGCTTGCTGTCTCTACATAATTGTACCACAGCTGCATCTACACAAGCTTATTCTCTGTGTGTGTTTTCTCTGTTGCAGTGAATGAAATCATTGGCAGAGACATGTCTCAGGCTCCAGGGGTTCACGGCTCCTCAGCAGCACACAGCCAGTCCTAGCCCACCGCCTGCTGCTGTGAACCAGGCAGCAGAGTGTGTGAGCAAGCCCATGGAGCTGTGGACTGAGCCAGACCCAGCCACAGTGCTTCCATCCACACGTCCAGCCAAGGCGCACACGGCACAGGAACATCCTGCCCTTGCCGCCTCTTCGCCTACTCTGGACCCAAGAGGAATCACTGGTTGTAAGAAGCGAGAGGTCGTAAGAAGACGTTTGGGAGGGGAGAGTAACATACACTCACAAACACAAACTTTCAGGATACTATTGGTATATGGTTGTTCCTAATAGGCATATTTCACAGTACGTGACTTGAATTAGTCAGGTCTCTTTCTGCTTGTTTTTTTTTTTTAACAGTAGTTCTCAGGCTTTTTCTTCAGATGGCAAAGATGTTTTGAATTTGGCATCGTATAAGAGAGAGCAACTATGCAGCCCAGGGTCCTTATAACTAGCATATGCAATCAAACCCACGGTTGTGAATACAATAGTGGCAGAATATGTTTAGATGCTGGTGCGAGGCTGAGGTGAAATGGATGGAACAGAATTAAAGTGGAATTGACCCTGATTTTTTGCCCCTTTAATCAGCCTAAACACTCCCTCTTGAAATAAGCGCTGTCTCAGTGGCACCCTCTAGAGGACAAGCTAGAGTGCTGCAGGCACACTAACAATATGCAACATTCCACACTTCTAGTGTCCTTTTTCAAGCTGTAGATAAACTCAGCCCCCCCCCCCACCCCCCCACCCCCCACCCTTTTCTCCTCTTCAGGTTGAACAAATGCCTTATAAACTTAGCAGCTTGGATCGAGTGGGAGGAAAAAAGCTTTGAGTTTAGATGTTCTATTGTTTCTTTTCTCTTTCCTCAAGCTCTTTTTTTGATTTCTTCTCAAAGCTGTATTTTGTGCCGAGGACAGTCTGAATCATCCAAATCAGGTTTCTGTGTTTGTTTGTTTTTGTTTTTTTTCCTATTTAGAGTTAAATGTAACTCCTACAGCGCAACGTGTACAAACTAAAATCAGTAGTTTCTTATAATCCGTAGATATGCATAGAGAAGACAGAAGTATCTAAAATAGCAACTCATTCAGTAAGCTGATAACTCCAGTGTGCCTTTCAAATGACAATCATGCTTAGATCTCAGAGAGAAACAATTCAGATAGCATCTTTATGTGAAGTTCTTCTAACGGTGGCCATGTTGAGGTGGACACAGCTTGTTCTCTTTGTCCTGGAAAAGGCTGCTTTATGACAATCTTGACAATCAACAGCTCTGTACACTTCCCTAAATGCCATGAGACATGAAGTTGCACTTTGTGTCCCAGATGGACATTGGAACACGCGAAAGGAAACCAAATTTTCAAGGACAGACATTTGTTTTTGTGACCATACCCCCAAAAGACTAGAACTACTTTTAAGGGAATGTTGTAGACAGTAATTGCGGTTTGGTTTTTTTGATTGCAAATGTAATAAAATCAGTGTTTGAGCTTACGTTCGGCAAGTATGGCCCAAAGTAAGAGGAAAGTCAGAGGGTTTATGGGATATATATGCTGGGAGATTGGTTTCAAATCTCTCAATCAACTGATTCGGTGCTATCTTTCTAAAAAAAAAAAAAATAGAAGAAAAAAAAAAGTATTTTTAGCGTAACCACATACCTGGGGTTTGACAGAAACAAATTTTTGAAGAATTGTATTGGCTTCTTGCCTTAAAATTGATTTGAAAACAATAATTATTGTGTGTATATTTTTCTATTTTAATGAAACTGGTACAGCCACTTAATGTTTTTTTCCTTTTTGGTTCTCTGAGACTTAGCGGTATTAATGACTGTTGTAAGTTGAAAAATGAAATGAAAAAAGGTGGAAAAAAAGATCTGCTATGCACTAAAAACCTGCCTGTTGCCTTTAAAAAAAGTAAACTAAAAAAGAAAACCTTGATGCCTCTAGACATAGATGCTGTAGAGAAGCTTAACTGTAGAGTAGTATGCCAGACATTCTTTTTTCTACAATTGTGTGTGTGTGTGTATGTGTGTGTGTGTGTACTCCTGCCTTTTAAAGGAGTAGAGCGAGCGTCTTAAAAGTGTATGAGCTCATTATTGTTAGCAAGTATCCCATAAATTGTAAATAACTGTACTTTGAAACTTTTTACATTTCAGTGGTGAGAAAGCACACAGATGCATTTAGGCTATGCAAGGACAAACAGTAATATAATGGCGCAAAATCTGGCATCAAATAAAAATAGCAGATATATAGTTTTTGGTGTATGTAAACCCATGTAGTGACGTTTGATTTCAATGCCACTTTGACTATTTAATTTAAACTATTACGTATACAGTAGGAAAGCCTTAACTTGTGTTTGATATACAAATGTGTTTGACCGTTTGGGTTTGATTTAGGAGTAGCATTCTTTTTTTTCAATCGTCTGCAATAGGAGGGCAAAATGGAATACAGGGAATTCTGGGACTAAAACCAGCACTCCTGACAAGCACCTGTTTTCGTCCTGTTCTTCAAACCAAAGAGCGAACAATGTGTTCCCATTTTACACACAGATGACAACACAGACTCTAGAACTCTATTTTTGATACTTTGAAACGGTGGATGTCATTCCTAAAGTTGGGGGGAATATACATATATAAATATATATATATATATATATATATAATTTTTGTAAATTAAAATTATATATATACAATTTTGTAAAATAAAAGGGAAATACAAGTTTAGCTGCTGTTTACAGAGCCTTGTATTGTCATTTCTTGTACATTTTGTATTTTAAACCTTTTGTAATTTTTAAGACTGCAGTGCTTTTTGAAATTATCCAAAGGGAATACTTTGCATACTTGGCTCTTCTGATGTAGTGTATCAATAAAACAAATCCAAAAAAGAAAATGACCAGTCATTACTTTTTGTTGTCTTATGTGTGTTCTGCACCAATGATCCCAGCTTTTTATCTCTAAAGCTCTTACATTTCAGGAGAGTTGATGGAACTTTAGGGGACCCAATGAGGTCATGCCTGGAAATCTCTCTTTGAGTTTTGTGTATACAGTAATATGAGCAGTTACTTGTCTGCTGTTGGCTCTGAAAAGATTGTGATCTGGGAGGGACTCTCTAATAAGCCAGACACTTTTTAAAGCAAATATCTGTACACGACTGTATACACAATATACAGTTTACACAATTCAGTTACTGTGACTGTCACCTGTGGATTACGTCACAGCCTTTGGTCCGTAGCTCACTTTACCTTTGAGCTTATCTGATGTGATCCACCAGAAGAGCTACTGTAGTACAAATGGTTAATGATGGCTATGATAGAACATGTGTCAGAACATTCACCACAGTCAGGCGAGAGGGGGACCTACACATGTATGATACGTGTGCAGCTTTCTCAGTCATTTTACACTGACCTACAGCTCTGGTGGTCACTTTGGACACATCTAAACCATGTTTTTATTTACAGCTTAATAGCATCCTGCTAATTAAAAGTAAAAATTTGTCATTGTGAACACACTCAAGCACCACAACGAAATGTGACCTCTGCATTTAACCCATCACGTGCACACGTGGAGCAGTGTACAGCTATCAACAGCACCCGAGGAGCAGTGTAGTGGGACGATACCTTGCTCAAGGGAACCTCAGTGGAACCTGGGATGGGACCTGAACCTGCGACCTTCAGTTCACAAGGGCAGTGTCCCAACCACTTGGCCAACACTGCCCACTATCAATTCAATCTAATGATGCTAAGACCTCTGAGGTTGCACTGGATTAGCTTATAATTAGTTTATACATTTACGCAAGGAAACTGATTCTAAACTTTATAATAGCCATGTCTATTTTTGGACGGTCATATAAATGTATCAAATGAAAGAAAATTGATTTTAGGGCAGTAGTAGGAAGCTGTGAAAAAAGAAAAAGAAAGAAAAGTCCTAAATAATGATCAGAGCTGTAGATGATTGTAAATAACTCCAAAAGCTGCAGAGCATCAAGATTAATGACATGAACATCCAGAATATGTTGTGTCTATAAAGTGGTGATCAAATCTTGAGGCACAAATTGTCATAAATGTATATGTATTTTTTTAAATGATTATTTTAAATATGATAACTACAATATAATCCATAAAATACATATCTAATTTATATTTAAATGTATACAGTAATACATTTCTGCTGTCCCCATAAAAAATGCCTACACAATACTGCAAACTAGTTCTTTACACACTTGGTGCATCATGGTATTTTTGTACTGAACAGAAGGTAGACAAACACACAAGCAGAAGCACATAAGCCCAGAGAAACTGAAACAGTTCACTTTTTGTCCAGAACTTTTCTCTCTGTGTCCCTATCACACTCAGAGCATGAAGTTCTGAGTGTGTATGTGTCTGTCTCTGCAGAATGTAAGGACCTGCTAACAATAGGTGTGACCAGGTGGTCTTGGAACAGACCCACTGTTCACATTCTGCAGCACCCCTGGTTTCAGTGATATGCAAACACAACAGCACAATTTATTCTGAAGACCTGATGACTAAGTACCCCTGTTCCCGTACCCCCATTTCTGCCTTAACATTCTTAAATCATCTCAACAATAAATACATAAAAATCTACATGATCAACAAAATCTACTTTTTTACAAAAGAAAAGAAGACTTGTCATATTTATGAGTATAAACTAACTTTTTTATTACAGTCATATTAATATATTCGGAGTTATGTTTATATTTTAAGAGTGTAATGATGCTGGATGTCCAGGAAGTAAATAAGATCAAGATTTGTAACATCCATAGCATTACAAGCACAAAGTGTAGGGCAATGTACCCTGATCACTACTGAGACAATTTTTAAATGACAACATTAACCCTCAGACTAAAATGGCTAAATCCATCCATCCATCCATCCATCCATCCATCCATCCATCCATCCATCCATCCATCCGCTTCTTCTGTTTCACGGGGAAGCTGGAGCCAATCCCAGCCGACTGTGGGCCTAAGGCGGGGTACACCCAGGACAGGAGGCCAACCCATCGCAGGGCAACACACAGACAGACAGACAG
>JBBPDA010000041.1:18846022-18898142 GCA_037974385.1 Arnoldichthys spilopterus
CTAAAGGACTAGACCTTTCTTGGATGCTGCTTTTGTACCAAATCATAATTACAATCACCTGTTGACATCACTTGTTTAAAATTGCATTGCTTAACCAACTTACTTCATTACTAGCCCCTAATTGCTCCTATCCCAACATTTTTTAAAATGAATTTAAGTTGACCAGACAAAACATGACATATTTTGTTTTCCATACCATCCCAACTTTTTGTACATAGTTCAAATCTGAGCAAAGAATAGGGAAGTAATAGGGAGAATAAGTGTTGGGATATTAGCCTTACAGTTGAAGTAACTCCATTATTCTTACCGGCTGGAATAAGATTTAGCAGGAGCTGGAACCTCTCAACTCTGGTACAACCTCCCTGATTTATAGAATATTCAAGGTATGCCATTTTGAAATATTACACAATAAGTGGGTGAACTGGAAACAGGTGAGGGGATCATAAGTGGGTATAAAAGGAACATCCACCAAAGGCTCAGTCTCTGCAAGTAAAGATGGGTTGTGGCTTACAACTTTGTGCCAATTGTCATGAGTCAGTTTAAAATGGAAATTTATCAAGGACTCTCGAGGACTTCAGAAAACTGTGGTCACTAACTTAAAGAGAAAGTCAAACTTCAATTCTATACAAAAACACTGCTGACTTCCCAGGACCTGAGCTCAAATAGACCAAAAGATAGTGGAAATGTGTGCTGTGGTCAAATGACCACCTTTTAGCTTGTTTTCTAGAAAAATGAACCCTTTGAAACTGAGGCATATTTTGGGATTCTAGAGCCGTATACTGTTACCAAGACATTGTCTTTTTCCAGGAATTCCATAGTTATTTCACAAAGACAATGTCAGGTCTCATTCTGTGGTTACTACAGCAGTGTGGTTTGACTGGTTTACAAAATACATTAAAGCTTATTGGTGAAAACAAAAAATCTCTTCTCTGAACTTTTACCAGTAAAAGATCAAAGTTCAGAGGGTCAACACATCACACATTCTTGTTTTTATTGCATTTTATGTCAAATTTCCCAACTTTTCTGGACATGGGGTTTGTGGAAATGTTTGTTGGGCCTGACGTGAGGGCTGATGTAGGAATACATTGGTGATATGAAACTTTGTGCACATTGTATCAACACTTAAAATGCTTAAACAGAGAGATTTTCTCATTTCTCCCTCACTATCCCTCAAAACTACATCAGGGCCTCATGATTTCACACAAGCCAACTTGTACAAAAAGTTATGAGCTGTTAAGTTTAGGTCTGGGGTGGTTCTTACGGTCATAGTCTTTTTATGACCAGTCATATGAAATCCAACAAAATCATTAGAAATTGTGTGGTTAAGTGGTTTAAATCAGATCAGATCAGTACAGGTCTCACTGCTGCATGTGATCTATCACTGACTCTTGACCAGTGACAACCCTCACATACCTGCAGCTGAAGAAAAAGGCCACTGTGGTGTCAGCAAACGGCACACTTCAAGCCTTGATGATGGTGAGAGACTCTACAAATGTCAGATTTCAAAGACAGATTAATACGGCACACCAATAATGCTTTATTGGATGTTTCAGACTATAGATCACTACCTTCACCTTCCCGCTCTGTTCTGCGTTCCTCCTACACTTCTCCGCGATCAAAGGAACTCAGAGTGACCTTCCAGCACAACAGCTCAGATGAATCTCTTAAGAGTAAGTTATTCAGTAGGGGACTGTGGGTACTATGGAAAAGCAATCAGCAACCACTGATAACTCCTACACAGAGGAAATGTGATATAGATTTTTCATATTCAGACTCTGTTCCTACAGAATACATTACACCACAAAGCCCAGGTCGGGCCTTGGACTCACAGAATTTCACAGATGCCTGCTGGCCTGCACTCAAACCATTTGTGACCTCAGTGACTTGGCCCTTGCCTCAAGAAAGTACAGAGTTGGAGTCACACACTAATAGACTGCTCAGACTTTCTTCAGGTACTAGAGTAATGGTATCAATCTCAGATCCTAAGTCTAATTTCTGGTCCTGCATTTTGCAATCAATGTTGATTATGACAGTGTGGATGTAACTCATCGGCTAATCATCAGACCCTTCATGAGTATGATCAGATGCTGAGTTTTTGATCAGGACAGAGAAAACTGTTCTAGAGTCTTAGAGCTGAGAAACACTTCTATAACATAATGACTTAAAAACTCAGCACCAGAAACTGGATTCCAGGTCTGAAGTTGTTTTTGAATCTTACTCAACATACACACCTTCATAAATCATTCAATCATTCATCAATTTTCTAAACTCTGGGTCGCAGGGAAGCTGGAGCCAATCCCAGCTGGCTACGGGCCTAAGGCAGGGTACACCCAGGAGAGGTGGCCAACCCATCGCAGGGCAACACATAGGCAGACAACCATTCACACACACACTCACACCTACGGGCAATTTTTAGAGTCTTCATTCAATCTACTGCAGCCTTTGGACAGTGGGAGGAAACCGGAGCACCCGGAGGAAACTCACATGAAAAAGGGCTTTCTTCATAAATCACAAATTTATGTGTGTTCTTAAATCACATTTGCATCTGTGCTCTTATAAAGGTGATTCCTGTTGTCCTCATATATTGATAGTGCAGGCGTAGGACGAGGAAACTAAAGCCTACTTTGGCCCTTTAAATAGCACGATCAATTAAAGATTGTTGGGTGGCACAGTTCCCAAATAACATGACTGATATAAAAGAGAAGTGTGTATTTAATGCAGTTTTTTTAGACTATTTGTAAAATTATGAAAAAAAAGATTTAAAATGTTATTAATAATAGATGCTATTGTAATTTATGTCGAATTAAAGAAAAGACAATGTGTGTAGATTCTGTTCTTACCTGTCATGAAAACTGCATAATTCGGTTAAAAGAAGAAATGTCTTCTTAAGAATGGTTAGTGAAAAAAGTACAATTCTTTATAAATAAATAATAAATATTCATCACCAACAGATAGATAGACAGACATATAGATAGATAGATAGATAGATAGATAGATAGATAGATAGATAGATCATCTATATACAGTTTTATTATTATTATTTGTTGTTCACAGTTATTTACTGTCCACTATAACCATATTAAGCATGTGCAAATAACTCCTTGTTCTCTAGATTTGTATGTAGTGACTCACTTGCCAGATGTGGCCATACCTATGCAAAGTTTTTCTGAAGACAGCCCGGAGCAAAGGTCACCATGTTGTACTCTCTCCATGGAGTCCTTACTACAGTCCTGCAAACACAAGCTACAGAAGACAATGTCCACTCAAACTGACACTTGGAGACTGAATGAAAGACATACTAGAGGCCTGAAAACCAAGGAACAGGTCTGTAGAGCAGCCTACATATGTAGCTGAATATACAATAATATTTTCCATTCTTTTACTTGTTGAAACTTTTTGGCCCACAGAGGGATTTCAAATCATAGGGGAATCATTTGAACTGCCATTTACGAGCTGTTACACTGCATTTTTTAGAGGGCCACAGAATAAAAAAGATATCTGAATCACCTGCACTAGAAAGTGGTGTTTGATGCGTTTCCAGACGTTGTTGCCAGAGGGCATGAGACCCTCTTTGCTGGGCCAAGTCTTCCACCCTGATGGCCCTGATCTCTGCACTGTGCTAAGAGCTCTGCTTGACTTGGTGGATCAGCACTGGAGTGGACCCCTCTCTCTCCACCTCAGTCCCAGCTTCATGGGTATGTACACAGAGGGAACTGGAGGGGAAATAAGTGAGCTTTGGCACTGCAGGTTTCACTTCTACTTGGATAATGAGTCATTGTGGTAAAAAATAATGGTGCACAGTAAAATCCGTACAGTGGAATGAAGTCTTATAGGGTGTGTTGGTGTCCAGCTGAACTTACATGAATATTGAAGTGCTGAAGAGTTTATTTAGCACTGTGGGTGTTCACTCAGCACTGGGGCTTTTGTTGTGCACTGTAATTTTGGTTTACTGTTAATAAAAGGGATTAGATGAAGGAATGTGTTAGGAAAGAATGCAGCACTTTATGAAAAAGAGCAGTCGCAATTTCTGCTGAAAGTCATGAAATTGTAAAACATTTGGTCAGTTATATAGTTCACCACAGGATAATCTGCAGGTATTACATATCACATTAACATTACATATTATATGGCGGCAAAATAGTGGATATAATTATAATAGTATCATACAGCTGTAAATATGTATATAGTATTTTATTATTATTATTTTAAAATCTTCCATTTTTATTAAAATATTTGAAAAACAAGTCTTCTCACAGGTCCGTGATTTTTAAAATATTATTCATGGCAAAATTTCCAGGCTTAAGGTCAAAGTAGGGCTCTGAAACAGCGTTTACAAAAGTAGTAAATGTTTTAAGAATAAATGCAGATGCAGGACATGCTTCTGTGTTTCCAGATTCAACTGCTGCATTTGATGCTATACTTGTTTTGAGAATGCGGCTAGTCTTTTCTGAAAGACAATCATTTTTTATTACAGGTGTACATGTCTCAGTTATGATATTGTCTATGGTCACTATCTATAGAAAACCATGTATGTCCATAGCTTAAAAGCTGTCCCTTATATTGTATGAAACCTTCACTTCATAGTACACAGAACTATAAATATCTGTAGCACCAGATGAGGTCACTACTTCTTTTAGATAAGCTGGTAACGGGTCTGTCCAGCATGTTTAGCAGGAATGAAAGGCAGTTTTCTAAATAAGAACTAAATGACAGCGATACGTGTAGCTGGTAGTGAATCGAAGAGAAAAAAAAAGGCATAAGAGACGGACTATTCAGGCAAAAGCTGGGCTTAGAAATCTTGGTGTGATTTTGCACTGTGCTTTAAACTACACCTTTATATTATTACTAAAACTGCACTTTGTCATTTAACATCCAGTCACATGATACACCTTTACTTCTATAATGCAACCACCACAAATAAACAACTTGGACAGAATACAGCAGAAAAACAGCAGAAAACGCTCATATTCGATCAGTTTTAGCATCACTCCATTGCCTGTGTGCTTGCTTTCAAAGAGGCTATACATTGTTATTTCCTCCCTTGAATGGAATAGCATTTTCATACATCTCTGAATGCCTGACAAAACAGGATCCAAATTATGAATTAAGATCATCCAGTGCTGGCATCCTCCACATACAAAGCTTGAACAGAGTGGTCAATCAGCTTTGGGTTATAATTCACCAAAGATCTAGAACACACCACTTCACAGTTAAAGGCTTTTTTCATTTTAGTATTTAACTATAGCTTTTAGAATTTTCTTTCATTGTACATTTTATTTATTCCTATATTATTTATTATGATAATTATTTGTTGCATTTTATAGTTTGTTGATTTTTTGCACTACGTTTTGTAGGGTTTTTTTGTTTTTTAAGTTCATACTAATAAGCCATTCCAGCACATACATTTGTGAAAGGTGCTATATAAACAAAGTATTATTATTATTATTATTATTACTTTTGCAGCAAAAGCCATCCGCCTTCTGATGCCTTTGTCCACCACTGTTCCACCACTCCAGAATGATATCAGGAGCCTGGAAGAAGAAAACAAGGACACTGAGGGGGACAAGCAGGAGAAGAGAGAACACAGGAGTGAGCTCACTGGAGGGGAGGAGAGTAGAGGTTGGGGAGAGTGTGGCTTGGACTTTGATGTCAGTGAAGCTGGCCATCTCAGGAGACAACTTGCTAAATCTCAGAATGAAGTGGTCCGTGCGTTGCTCTTTCAAATTAGCAGTACAGTGTTTGAGACCCACTGGTTTTGTTATAGCCAAGAGAAATTTAAACTTGAATCCTGTTGCAGGAATCACTGAAGAAAAGACTGACCTCTTCTTTAAAGGAAAACTACATGTTGAGATCAGACAAAAAGGCCACTGCGTGTTTGAAAAGTGGTGAGTAATGTGAACATGTGCACATTGTGTAATACAGTGTGTAGGTAACACAAGGCTTTTTTATAGGACGTTATATTTTTTTTACACTATATCTGTGCATGAAGAGGCTGTGCCATTAGACCTGACTGAGCACCTGGAGAAAGAATCAAAAGTCCTTCAAGAGCAAGAAAAACTCTTGAAGCAACTGGAAGAAACTGTACATGCTCTACATAGCAACCAAAGGTAAACTTTTATTTACCTCCGATAATTATTATCCAGTTTCATCAGCCCATTATTTTATGTGGAAATCTAAACCCAAATTGGCTGGTGAGATTTAACCACAGATTGAATTTAACACTTCAATCTTCTGCAAAGTCAAAGTGATCTTTGTCATGTCAGCCATATACAAATATACAGAGAGACAAAACTATAAAGCTCAGGGTCCACAATGTACACACATACATGCAAGTAAACAAAGCAAGATATTTTGCTTAGACATACAAGACAGGACAAATGTACAAGACAGACATACAAAATATGAGAAAAACAAAGTGCAAAAAGTAGGCAGGCAACATGCCAGTGAAATCAACCGTCATAATACTAAGACGCATTAGATCACATTTATGATCAAACATGCCTGAGTACATGGACAGAGTTGTATGGTATGTGAGCCGTAGAGTTGCCAATGGTAATTTAATTTTAACCCAGGTACCAGCCTGGACTTGAGTAGCAGCATGAATTTCTGTAAACGTAAAGGACAGAAAGCATGAAAGAATTTACATAAAGGAGTGAACGCTGGACATACAGTATCTACAGTTACAAGCAGAAAGTTTTTAGTGTTATTGTTAGTGCTGAAATGTTTTTTTTCTCTGCAGTCTTCATTAATCTATGCTTCTTCCCCAGGTCCTTGGTGTCTCATAATAACCTGCTTCTGAACATGATCAAAAGAAAAGCAAGCACAGTAAAGGAAACAGTATAACTAATGAACGAGTGATGTTTATGTGAATACCTTTTACACTAACGTTTAAATTGATTTTTTGCAAGGCCTTTAAACAATACACAGATCAGCCATGACATCAAAGCCACAAATTTTGGGATCGGCACCAGCTTCCGCGACCTGAAATGGAAGAAGAAGTTTAGAAACAGGATGATTAGATGGATGATTATCTCATCACAATGCCACTTGTCAAGGGGTGGTATATAGGCAGCAAATGAACAGTCAGTTCTTGAAACTGATGTGTTGGAAAATGGGCATAAGTCGAGTGACTTTGATGATGGCTAGACTGTGATGGCTGGATGACTGTGTCAAAATATCTGCCTGTGAACTTTTTACCTGGGGAAGAGATGGCACAAGTATGCAGTAGGGGAAGGGAAAGCCAACAGAGGCAGTGGGATGCACTGGAAAGGTACTGCTTGGAAACCTTGGTTCCTGGCATTCAATTGGATGGTGGTTTGCCATGCACCACCTATATAAGTTGCAGACCAATTACACTCCTTGATGGTGATAGCATCCTTTAATCGCAGTGGGCTCTTTCAGCAGGATAATACATCCTGCAGTAATTGCTTAGAAATGGTTTGACTTGGCCTCCAAATTGTCCAGATCTGAATCTCACCACGTTTCTGTGGGATGTGCTGAACAAACAAGGCCCCACTTACAGCCTACAGGACTTAAAGTATCTGCAGCCAACATCTTAGTACCATATGCCAGATCACACCTTCAGAGGTCTTGTGGAGTCATGGAGTCCATAGCTTAATGGGTCAGAGCTGGTTTTTGGGCCCAAGAGTGCCCCACAATGTTAGACAGTTGATTTTAATGTTGTGGTTAATTGGTGTATGTGCATATTATTGTCCTAAGATATTACAAGGTAGAACTAATTTTATATATTTTATGTTACTACTTTATTATATTCGATGTTATCACAGACTAAATGATGAAGATGAGTATGTACACTAAACTGCTTTTGTGGTTGCCCAAATGCATTTCAAAGTATAAAGTGTGGATGCCTTTCTGTCTTAAAGACTTGTGTCCACCCAGTGGACAACTTCAGAAACAACATTCCATAAATTTGCTCTTATTTGGTTGGAACTGGACTTACATTAAATAATCCAGTCAGTCCAGCATAACAATATGGAGAAGACCTTTAAAGGACCCATATCATTTCCTCACTTAAACAAAAGACTTTATTATAGGATGTAATCAATCAACACAACAGCTGGTCTTTACATTGTGTGGAACTGACCAATAAAAATGCTCCAAAATGAAAATTTAAAAATTTATTCCAAAATGTTCTTCCATTAACTTCCATTAGAAGTAAAGATTTTTTGTCTCCTCCTGTAAAGTTACAATTTAGGAGGTACTTGACAGCAATGAAATGTCAGTCCTAAATCTAAAGGATATAGAGAGTTTAGTGCACCACTCTCCTCGGTCCATATGGCACATATGGAAACTAAGCTGCAGAAAACCGTTCTGAATTCACGGTGTTAATGAAAAAACACTGATATCCATCTATATGAGGTTATATAGAGTGTTAGACAAATTTAGAGAAGACTACTAGACATCCGTCCTGCTTTTTAAAGAAAGGTATGATACAGGGCAACAAATGAGAACAGAGATCATTTACAGATCAGTATTAAAGCAAAGTGAGCAATACAGCATGTTATTAAATATTATAAAGAATTTAGAAAGCTTGGAAAATGGTCAGGTGAACAGATACATTAAGTAGGGTGTTTAAATATGGACAGATTTTTACATTATGGCCAAAAATCCTTGCTGCTTTGGCAATGCATAGTATGTTTTGGTCAATAATATTAGTCTTATTATTTTAATTATGCAATACATTTATATTCATATGAAATGACATGAGACATTTGTTTATGAAACTATATGCAGATAATTAAAGAAATTTACCTAAGAACTCCTCATCATCATATCCTTATTCATGCACTACTTTATTTACTGTTCACTCAGAAAGACTTTTAGTACACGGTCAACAGCTATTTGACCAACACTATTGCAATAAGATTCAACTTTGCACTTTTTTCCCTTGTACAGTCCGTAAAACACACTCACTCCTGTCCATTGACAAAAGTGTGCCAAAGTCATTTCCTGTGCACTAGCACCATCTAACGTTGTTGAATGTCACTGCAAGTTTTAATAAAGCAAAGTTTTATTTATGCTAATCTAATTTTAGGGTTGTGCACAGACGCCTGGAGACTGTGAGATATCTGAGATATATACATTTATGGCAAGTCACACTGTGCAACATGGATCTAATAAACTTGAGTACAAGATCAGGTTTGCTGTGCGTAGACTGTTCAAGGCGACCACCTGGATTGGAGCTAATGAAAAATACAATAATTAAACATCATTAACATGCTCCATCCATATATAGTGGACAAAACTGGAGTGTCCCAACCGCACACGCTAACGCTAACTAGTTTTTGAGTATGTAGTTTGTACTTATATGTAGTTATGTCAAAGTTGATTATACTCAAACATTTACAACATGAAAATGAATATATTGTGGTGCTGTAGGAGATTATTTTCCCACAATGCTGTGTGAAATGGAAAGGGAGGAGCTACACATGGCTGGCAATGTTTTTGGAAATATGGCCAACGGTGAGGTGAAGTTAGTAAATGAAGCACATTTCTACAGGAGCGGTCTTAAAGCAGTGTGGTAAAAGTAAGTGACCATTTTAGTTCATTTGTGCAATAAACATCTCATATGTTTATAGCAACAATATATCACTTCTCATTAGCATGAAATGGTGGTGTGCATTTATTTTCTAAACTAATTTGCCAAACCCATACTATAAAGATTAGTACACAGTATAAACTTTACAGCATTACAGTATAGTGTGTAACTTTTGACCAATAAAATTTGTTTTGGCGGTAAGGGGTGGAGCCTTAGGCCCGTAATCAGCTTGGCTCCAGCTTCCCTGCAACCCAGAAACAGAGTAAGCGGTTTAGAAAATGGATAAATGGATGGATGGATGGTAGGTAAGGGGTGGAGGTATGTGATCAAAAGTGTGTGAAATGAGATTGGATCAAAAGAAATATTTAAAAGATCTCAAATGGCTCTAAACAGTGTAAAGTGCATTGTTTAAGGCACAGAGGTCATAATTTCACATCCTGCTTAATGCACTACATAGGAAGTATGGAGCCATTTCAGACTCCTGCATGAACACTATCTACCACAGACCCCTAGTAGTCTCTGAGTAAATTTCAGACATTTTGATTTTAATGAGAAAAATGTGTGATAATTTTGCAACTTTTTGCTGTCTCCCCCCCCCCCCAATCAACCCAGAGAGCTGGGACCTGACAATCAGACCGATTGACACCAGCACTGACCGAGGCAGCAGGACTTGATTAAACAAGTAATTAAGATTTTTTTGCATCATAAGCAGTGACACCACAAGAGTGAACTTACATCTACCACCCATATACACTCAGTTTGCATTTCATCCGTTGTAGTGTGTAATTTACAGTTAGACTGAAGTTAATCAATTTATTTGCATTTGTTAAAGTGACTATTTGTCATTGTGAACACACCCATCACACAAAGTGCATCACAACAAAATGTGACCTCTATATTTAACCCATCCACACATGGGGCAGCTATCAACAGTGCCCCAGGAGCAGGGTCGCAGGATGACCTTGCATACAGTAATCCTTTTAGAGTTTCTGTGGAAAAAAAAAACAAATACAGAAAAATTAGTGCCTACAAATTGTCTACAAATTATGTGCCATTATAGAGTACTCACTGGATCTCATGGGTGTCTAAGCCAGTGTGTTTGTATAGCAGGACAAAGTGAAAGGAAATATAGTTCAAATTTACATTTTTTTTTTTTTACTTTTTCAAAATCAAAAACTTTCTTGAAATCAGCTCAGTAAAAAGGCAATTTTTGATTAGATTTAGTAAATGTCGGTCTGTATGCACCTTGATGTGTCTGGTCTAAAATTTTCAAAACACTTACCTCAGATGGGTCACATTTTAACACTATAACCCAAAATTACAATCCCAAATGTTTCAAGATCCTAACTTCTAGTCTGGTAGCAATTTAAAAAAGTTTACTTAAAACCTTAAGTCCATCTAAGAACCGAACCCCTAATTGGAAGATACATGGTCGCCTTTTTTCCTAGAAAGCAGAAACCAGCCATTGGTGTACAACTTTGTCTTGTAAATAGACTGTTAAATGATTATCACAGTTACTAAACCCCTGATCTTACATTTACCTACCACTGCAAGTCGTGGCTACAGTGCATGGAAAATTCAGCAGCCTTCATAAAGAGCAAGTAGCAGAAATGACTGCTACAAGTAGTTTACAGACCGTGCTTCAGAAGAGGACTCTTGACAAATTATTTGGTTCTGCCAATCATATTATCTTAGTAGTCCCTCAGGGAAAAAAACAGAAGGATTTTTGCCATTGTTATAGCAAGTAATTCAGTCACATGTTTCAGAGTAATTTTATTGTTTGCATATAAGTCACATAAATGTTCTCTAGATTCATACAAGTTTCAAACTTGTTTAAAAAAGAAAAGAAAGAAAACACAAATCCTAAATGCCCACTCAGTTGCCAGAGAGGCCTGCCAGTCTTTGTTCAGCTGGTATTGCACTCTGGATAATGAAGTAAAGGCAACAAAAGACAGTGGCCCTAACCTTAGCAGTTCACTCAGCTTTTTTTTAATAAAGAGGCAGAGGAGAGGGACAGGGACAGCTCTACACTGTCAATAGGAGGTGATCAATGGTACCATGAGGACCAAATGCCTCTGATGGCACTTGGCAATAGGAAACAAAACACATTTCCACCATTAAGGCCAAGAAGGAAAGCATGCAGATCAGACAAAACAGCACCTGCTTCTTGCATTAAATAAAAGGTTTCTCTCTTGGATTTGATTCAACTAAGATGGGCACTTGGTCCACTTTGGATTATGCAGCTATAAGTATTCAAGCGTAGGGTGGTCTACATTGCTGATGCGCTCTCCTCCAAAAACAAACAAAAAAATCCTACATGCAGCAAGTTTTTCCACAGTCAGTAGGCATTAAAGCTTAGTTTGGCTTTTTACAGCCTCACTGTACATTCAGTAGTGGCTTCGAAAAGGCCTCTTACTTCTTTCAGCGTTAAGGGGTTCAGTAGTGTTTTAATTCTTCTTGTATCCAGCATGAGGCACTGACAGGCCATATGGCTTAGCCCTTGTATATTGCACTGCCTTCCGTTGGCTTACAGGGAGTAGCATACACATTAAAAACAGTGGATACTTATGGCATTTCATCCATAGGAAGAGCTTGAGATTTGGGAATTTTGCTCCATAAGCACATGACAGAGGAAGACCTCAATAACGGGTTTAGATGTATGAACATCTGAAAAAGCTGGTCTGCATACAGGCAAACAACCAAGCATGCCATTACTCTGTTTCTCAAACACACTGATATACATACATGAGGCACTTTGACAAACACATATATACACAGAATTCATGTATTTTCATGTTAGCTCCGCTCCAGCAGTAGTAGCATGTAATAAATGGAGGCAAGCCTGCCTTTGTGCCAGTGTAAGGTAAAAGGTGGGCTGAGGGAAATGGGTCGGGGGGGGGGTTAATCAGGCGAAGTGCGGAGCTCGCTCTTTCCAGCGGTCACGTTCAAGTGGTTAGTGTTTGTCATTCACAGCACATCAGACGGACAGGGTGACCGGAGAGGGGAAGGTTGGAGCGCTCGGCCACGGCCCGCCTTGCCGCCTCCTCGCTGGGGAAAGTCACCAGTGCCTCCCCGCTCCGCTGGCCACTCAGGTTATACAAGACGAGGACAGAGTCCGCCTGGAGCTGTAGCAAAAGGGAAAAACACACATGAGCAAAGGTGAATCAGACTGGACTAGGAATGGGCATTGTTTTTCTAAGAAAAAAAAAAATCTTAGTATTTTGTCTTTTTTAAACATGTATTTGACAGAGTGTAATGTAGAGTAGAAGAAAGTATGGAGACAGGAATCAGAAACGCCGTCACATTTTTCTGATTGAGGACAAGGAAAACAGATATAGAAATACAGAAATATAGAAATATTTAAGCAAAAACAGCATAATATAAATTAGGCAACCAAATGATCTTGTTTTGCAGCCAAAATATGGTAATTCATATAATATTGAAACACTAAAGGCTGGTTATCCAGTCCGAGATTAAAGCTTAAAAAAAAAAAAAAAAAAAAACCAAACACCCACTGACTGCCTATTTATCGAAGATTAGGCTTAGTCTGTCTAAGAAACCAGTCATAGAATAGATCAACCAAATTATTTGCTTTGGATCACCTGTTATATTAACATTAACATCCTGCTATTTATGTGTCTAAGTACCTTAAAAGTCAAAATGCCCATCCCAACCATCCCAAAACTGCACAATATAACACAGTGGTTCAAAACCACATTATCATGAGCATGGGGAAAATTATTATAGACTTCTAGATACAAGATCAAGTACCACACCAATCATGATTTGTTTTTGCCCATGTAGGTTCCCTCTAAAAACCCTGCAGAGTTAAATCAGGTTATGTTAGTGAGAACTGCAAAAACAGAGCTATATAAGAAGTATAGAATAGTGAGGAAAGGCTCAGTTCTCACAGCGAGAGGAAGATGATGCTGCTGCCTCATCAAATTTAAAAGCAGCTGAACCCAACAGCAGGGTCAAATCTGAAAGTGCAAAGAGGATTAAAGCTACTCAGATTGATTTCAAACAAAGGAACCATCTCCATTATCAGAGGAACGCAGAAAAGACAGAAATAAGCAGAAAGAGGGTACTACTGCTGGGAACACCTGTAAATCAGGAATCGTAGAGCAGGGAGAGAAAAGGAAGCGCTATGGTTTAGTCCATGCAAGGCCGACGACAGAAGAGCTCCGCGGGGCCTTACCTGGAGGAACGCCCCCTACAGGCAGAGCCACTCTTTGGGCTGGATTAGAGCACGGGCTTGATCGTTCACTCCCATCACACTGCTGTAATCCTCAGGAGCGTACTATAGCACAACAGCCTACAGTCAGTGCCAGATCCTCCACACACTGCTCACATACAACATTTTTAATACTGTAATGCCTTAATATCTCAATGGCAGCTGCAGTCACATTAAATTGCACCGTGGTGATGCCCTAAAGATACCCCAGAGATTTTCAGCATTAGAAAAGTTCATTTCTGGTTGTTAAAAGAAAAAAAACTAACAAACAAAAAAGAACACACATGTGGTTTTCTATATGATTGTTATTGCTTTTGTTACTATGCTTATAGGACTGATATGTTTTATATGACCTGTGCTAAAATATGAGGATGTATTGGCTGGGAATGGCACGTTTACAGTTAAAAGTGCTCATGTCCTCAAAAGGAATTAGTGGCTAAACTGCAGCTTGCTGAAAGGGAGGTCAAATGTAAATATGTTTATGGTCATGACATCACAAACATGATTTTCAAAACGTTTTTCTGCAGCTTATTCACATGCTTCACCCTAAACTCGCGTTAAATCATCTGTTTAGGGAGTTTGGGGGGGGTTCTGTAAACTTAACACATCAGCACAGCAAGATGTAAACACCAACTAACTCTAGAAACACATGCACAAACACATACCCAACACACACAGTGGAACAAAAGTACAAAAATCTCACCAAAAGGAAACACTCTTCCCAAGACACACACACGCAAAGTGCACACTCTGTTTGAGCAGCTAAAAGCTTACTTGGAGGGTGGCTAGAGTTCCATTTCAGTGGTTCAGCCAGGAGTCAAAGCTGAATTTTCTCTCTCGCTCACTCTCACACAGACAGACACATGTATATACACCTACACAGCTCAGTTAGGCACAGCCAGGGGAGCAAGCAGATATAGCCTGCACGCTACCAATACGCACACACACACACACACACACACACACACACACACACACACACACACACACACACACACACCCCCAATACCTTACCTGAGACCTACAGAGTTATTCCACCTACAACACCCTCCTAATCCACCAAGCCATAAAAGCACACAAAGACCCATGCCCGATATAAAGCCCCACCCATTCAATTATTTCTCACTTTCCTTCATCCATCCATTTGTTTATTCACCCCCCCCCCCATTCTGCAGCCCAGCTAAATCCTAGCTGCTGAAGTTCATACCATGCACTGAAGACTCCGCCTATTCAGATGTTCGCCAATGAGAAAGAAAAAGGCAAAAATGCACAGAACAATGTAATAACATTAATAATATTTGGACCCATGGGCAAGAAAATTTACATATGTACAACACATTTGGGACATTTTGTAAAATACAATAACAAAAAAACTTTAAATTATACTGCAACTTTCTTTGACTGATCAAAGTACATATAAAAGGCTTCTAATGTTATAGCTGAACAACTTTTGAATTTTGATGCTTGCAACACACTCAAAAAAACTTGGCACAGGCCAAAATGAAAGTGAAAAGTTTCTTTTTTATTGAAAATATTCCACAATTAGCAGATGAACTGGTAAAAGTGGTGACTTACAAGCACATCTTTACACAGACTGAGCCTTTGGTTGATGTTCCCTTTATTCCCAAACTTTGTGAGAGAACTCAGCTCAAAAAGAATATTGGTTAATGAAATATTACACATATAAAAAAAAACTCAGACTGTGTAGGGCAAAGCCAGAAACCATCACTGAATATGCATGATGTTTGAGTGCTCAGAAAGCACTGCATAAGGAACCATCATGCTACTGTGACAAATGCAGCCACATGGATACGGAGTTATCTGTGCCAAAGATCATGGACCATGCAGACTTATCAGTGGAAGGTGCATCATGAGCGACTTGCATATGTGTGAAGGTACCATTGACACAGAACATCTTTTCTGTGTACTTCTGTCAGTTAAATCAAGTTAAAGAGAATTAACAAAATCACAGACTATTTTTTACTGCATTTTACAAGATGTCCCATAGTTTCTGGAAAGTTTTCACATGCTTATGTGCACAAAAAGTAAAATAAATAGCTTTTTAAAGAAAGACTAGATGAATTGTGGCACTTCCACCAGTTTGTGGCATGACAACACTGGGTTAAAAAAAAAATGTCACCTACACATGCAGAGAAGCAAGCAGATAAAAACAATGGACAGTTCTCACTCTTTCTAGCCAATGACTAAACATGCTATACCTTTTTGAGTGTGTACAGTGTTTAAAATGTCTGGTCACTGGAGAACTGGAAGGTTTAAAACCCAAATATCATCTGGTCAGTAATATTAAACATACAAAGTGCCTAAACTGTGACCGACAAAAATCAGAAATGCAAGCTAGAAAACAAAATGTGCCACAGAGATTTTACAGCGAAGATGGACATTTGCTTAAGCGCGCAGTGATACTATGCTCACTGTGGTTACCTGGTAGCCCTGGAAGAAGCTGAGTATGTCTTTGACACCAGCACTGTACGGCAGCCCTTGCATGCGCACCAGAGCCCCCGGTTGGGGCAGCACAGGAGGAGCTGCCTGAGCCACTGCAGCCGCCATGGAACCTGGAGGTGCCGCAAAATAACTCACCGCAGAGGGGGACACTGGAGGGCTAAGAGAGAGCAAGTGAGAAAAAAAGATAAATCAAAGATTTCCTTTTATAACATGCTTCATAAAGCCTGAAGAAACATACAAATGGTTATTAAACTAAATAGCTCTATTTAAATACATTTTATTAATATCGGAGCTGTGAGAGGGCCAAACTTGTGTCAAATTACATAAACCAAACTGTGTACCTGGGATAATAGGCCGTATAGTTCATGTTCATGTTCATATACAGCTGTGGTTGAGGAGAATAATAGGTAAGGGTGGGTGCAGGGCTGTGAGTAGGGGGCTGTGGAGTTCTGGGAGTGGCCAGCAGGGGGGGCTGATAGAGGGCAGCTGCCTCCGTTGAGAGCATGGCTGTTGGGGCAGGAAATGCGGCGTAGGTTGGTGGTGAAAGGCCTGTGGGAAAGTGGAGGTGAAAAAAAGGACATGAGAGCAAACAAAAGAAGATGAAAAAAAACAACAACAACCACACATGAGCAAAATGAAAACCACTGTTGCTTTTGAAAGCCATAGGTATTGCAATACAGTCCATTAGAGTTAAAAAAAAAAAAAAATCAAAGGAGGGTAGGAGACAAATGAAAAACCTGTACAGATATGGTTAAATTCAGAGAAAGCATGTACAAAACAGCAGCATTTCCTTGTATGGCATGTCCTTGAGTAGGTCAAAAAAATGCCCCAAACACACCCACCCCCTCATGGATACTTACACACAAACCGGTAAGAGTGGCATGCAGTAATGACCTGCTCTCTATGTAGCAGGATTTAACCTCACACACACCTAACCTTTGAGTGTATGAATGTCACATACTGTGTATTAAGCTCCACTAGTCATTTAACAGCCATTACCTCCTTTGCTGCATCCTGGACATATACAGACCCATTCTGAAGCCAAGGTCAGGTAGACTGAGCAAATCTCCACATACACAAGATGCTTTTGGTGCTAATAGAAGCCCTGACATTACAAATGCCAAAACCCTGCACCTCTCTAGCAGGGACAGAAGTGCTCACATTGCTCTGTTAAAGATAAACTGAAATCTAATCTCAAAAGTCAGTGCCGATAGGAAAGAACAAGAACAAAGGCTTGAGCCCAATCTACATTATCAACCTGCTGAACAGGCTGCACTCACTAAGCTCACATCCACCCTACTGGGGGACACAATGCTACTCATTTATGGTGCTTTAAGTATGCTTACTCCAAGGAAGTTATCCTACTAAAAAGAAATGCAATCCTCCTATGCTTTTCAATCTAACTTCTACCTGCTGCCTCTTATGCTTAATTACTATAGACAATAAGATCAGATGTCTTGGACAGATGAGGTTGAAAAACATGGAAGCATTTCATTAAAATAACAGGTGATCACATCAAATTTATATAAAATTATTTAGAACCAGTCGAAATAAAGCTGCAAAATTCATCCAACTTCCATACCTTCAAATCAAATCAGAAGCAGCCGAGAGGTCAGAAAACAGCAGTTTTCGCTCAATGCAGGTGTACTGACAAACCAAACTACAGATGGAGGTCACAGTTTACACTGCAAGTCTTTGGTCAGAATTGACGTTACGTTACTAACATTAGTCACTGGAATATTCAAAGTCATATCACTTCTGCTCTTACTATCAGGCTGGCTCTTCATAAGTCTAAATTTGGCCTGGAATTATAAATTGATTTAGACCAAAGATTCAAAAATGCTCACCTGTCTCCATCCTCCTATATTAAAACCAAGTCACTGGTATAACTACTTTTCAGAGCAGCAGACATTTCCAGAGGCACTTCCCTTAATAAACGCCTGACCTATGACTAAGCCACAAAAATCATGTGAGCATACAGTCCTCCTTTTTGTACTTAAACCAAGACCTTCTATAGTCCACAGAAATTCCATCAACATAGGGCAGTTAGGACTAAAACCTGAGCACCTGTATGGACAATGTTTAAGCTAAATTCTTCACCAGTGTGCTTTAAACCCGAACATCACAAGCATAATCAATATCATGGGCAAATGTAAGGTTGAGGATGGTACATACATGGCAGCTTGCAGGGCGGTGGGGAAAGGCCACTGCGATTCAGAGTTCCCCCCATCAGCACAAAGCTCATCTCTTCAGTAGAACACTGGAACACCTCTACATAACGGTCCTTCATCATCTTTTTATGGCACTTCTGGGCCACCATGAACGCACGGTCCGCCGACTTCATCTGAATGAAGGCATCACCAGATGGACGACCCTGAAAGTTGATAACAGGTCACAGACTAGTGTGGGACAGTGAGGTTATTGCTTTCTTTTACTCTTGTGGAGAAAAATTACAATCTTGGCTTAAGATCATACACAACATGCCATTTAACACTAAAGTCACAATGTGACAGTTGATTAATGTAACCATAGTCACAATTGTAACACCAGATTAGCATTAGCATCAGGGTAAAAGACATGTCAACTATAGATACATAGCATGAATGGGGGTTTATATTAAATAAGTACAATACAAACAATAGTGAAATATTCTTGCAAGCCAGACATTTTTTTTCCTCAACATGGCAAGCCTACTTTGACAGAAAGAGGCCATGTTTGACCTACCACAAATCGAAAATATTATTTCGGAGCAATTTGTAGGAGCAGGTGATTAACAGCATAACAAATACACACCCATGTGTCAACAGTTTATTCTCCTTTTAGCCATGAAAGGTTAAAGAAAACTTTTGCATTACTTAAATGTAAAGCTGTAAACTTTTTCCAATGCCTTATACGCGGCTTTGGAATTTGTTCATTGTTGACATCGCAGACAGTGCTGTGGACAAAAGTGAGGATAGCCAATGAAACTGTGACTGACAAATGCTGTTAGCTGGGTTCAACATTGCACAAGATGGTCCATAACTCGGTGAGTGGAATAAATAAAAGTATACAATGCCATCTTTGATGTATTTAGCCAAAAGTCATTTTAAAATTATCAGTTTACTTGTGGTAAAGCTCTACAATAAATATGCTGCTTGGCTAGTGGGCAGTGGTGGACTAGTGGTTAGGACAATGCGCTTGGGACATGAAGGTTGCAGGTTCAAGTCCCGGCCCGGGCACTACTGAGGTACCCTTGAACAAGGTACTGTCCCACTACACTGCTCCATGTCTTGGAAGTCGTTTTGGGTAAAAGTGTCAGCCAAATGAATAAATGTGAGGCTTTAAATGGAGATGCTTCTTACACAGATACTTCTAATATTTCTTAAGCAGATTCTATGAAAAGAGATGGAGGACGCTGATATGCTGGGTTTCCGTGCAAATCAACAGATTAGATGTTCTGCGTCATAGCATAGAAGGTCTCCAAAAGGCTGTGCATCAATGTTGTATCAATATTGCAAAACATGGGAATAACTGACTTTCAGAGGACCTAATGGTGGATATTTTAAAAACCTGACAGTGATGCATGTAATGACTGGGAGGTAGAACACTAGATGGTCAATCAGTTAAATCAACAGTTTATCTATAGACTTTATCTTGTTCTCACCTGCTGGTTGAGCACCATATGAACACCATGTGGTTTAATATCTATGGTGTGTTCACCCATGAACTCTAGAATGTCTTCAATGGCAGCAGTGTAGGGAAGCCCTCGCAGACGCACGCAGTCTCTAGTGCTACCCGTGGTAATGAAGGGCGGGGTGGCCAGCACCGGCACCGGAACCATGGGAGGAGGAGGGAGCGTGGAGATCAATGGAGTGGACATGTACCGGTTCAGCACCTAAAAAAACAATACGCAAATTAGAGTGGAACTTTTGTTAGGGATTTGAGCACCTTTACAATTCATAAAGCATAAACCAAGCTAGAGCATATCTTTACAGACCTACAGCTTAAACTATAATTTTGCTCTTTAAGAATAATTACATTTTGTCCCATGTGATTATTTGTAGCATCTTCTACTTTTAAAGTCTTTCACACAGAACTTGCTTTGTGCCCCTGCCTCATATTTGATGCATTTTGTTTGATAATGTTGTAGTGTGTTAAATGTTGCCCTGCTCATCTTATGACTCACTCTAAGTTCATTGCTAGGCTCTGCTTTATTGTTGGGCTCTATTCTTTTTGGCTTATTTTGTTCTCTATTGTATTTCATTTGTTTAAACATTGTTATTAAAATTCTGAATATTCCCAGTAAAATTACAAATAACTTCTTATCTTCTGTATAGACTTTTGTGATAATTCTGAACAGAAAACAGTGCACAATTTCTATAGTTCAGCTTACTAGAAAAAGTAATATATAAAAATGGGTCAAAAAGTTCAGCAATATCAACAAATTAAATAAGTGTGTTCACTAAACTTTTGCACATTACTGTTAGCAAAGTGTTTCATTTAAAATGTATGAATATTACAAACAATTTCATTGGTAAAAATAAAGCGTGCTGCTGACCTGCTGGACCTCCGCTGCTGTACTACGGAACAGTTCAATATATCTCTTCCCCAGAATCTGTTTATGTTTCTTCAGAGCATTCTGGGCATACTCCTCACAGGCAAACAGCACGAAGGCATCGCCTGTGGGCCGCCCATCCGGGTACTTGACAAATAGCAAGCCCTCAGTGCCATCCGTTACAGGGCTCTCAGGGCCCAGGAAGCCCAGCACATCTTGCTGTGTAGCAGTGAAAGGAAGGCCCCGCATGCGGATTATCACCTGGTTCTCCTTAGACAGGAACTGTGCAACCTCGTTGGATGTGCCTAATAGAATGAAAGTAAAGAGACATCAGTGGATGGCTCTGGCTAATGCTGCTTAAAACAACCACTCTCCTTTCACCACTAATGTACCCAAAATAAAAAATACTAATAAACCTTGAGAGAAACAATTTGGCAGAATTTTAATGAGCTACAAGTAAGGGTTAAAATAGTCAAATGCAATAAACAGTATCTTCCATCTAGGGTAATAAACACACACACTCAAGCTGCTGACAGGCCAATGTGCACGTGTGACAAAGTATATTGATCCATTAGGAGTGTGTCCAAAGTTCAGTAGAAAAAGGAAAGCATGTCAGCGCATCTGCTGTGGATCTACTTTCACCCCTCTCGCAATGGACACAAATTCTCGGCCTGCCACAGCCTTTTAACACCCGGAGTGTGAGAGGGCACTGCAGGCCTTTTCAGCAGCCGCTGTCTTTCCTGCATCTCGGGGGAAGCTGCTGTCTCTCGGGTGCAGGCACGAGTAATGGGGGGGCACAGAGAGTAGAATTTCCCCCTAAACCTGCTCAACATGAGTCAGCACAGGGGCACGGAGTACAAAAGAGCCTTTGATGCGGCCCAGGAGAGGGAACAAGTACTCACTCTTACACACGCACAGCTTGTGAATGTGTCTCTAAACTCAACTGTAGACTTACAAAACATTTCCAAGCCTATAAAACTAATTTACCTCCAGCAATCTTCAAGAATTCCTCTCCAGTTGCTTTATAGACCTGTTAGAGAAAGAAATCCATTAATAAAGAGAAAAGTTGATAAAAAAAAAAACAAGCATTTGATAGTTGCTAATGGTACGTAACTTTACATTGTCATTTTTACTGTAAACCTATTAAGGCCTTTTTCAGAAAAGCAGCACATGCCATATGAACTCTGCCTTTATCTCCAAACTATATTCGAAGTAGCTATATCAGTAGCTCAGTTTGAGCAGTGAGATTAGATATTGTGGTTTTACTGTTAATCAGGTTGTATGCGTCACAAAGTTGCTATAGCACATCATGTAATATAGTTTAAACAGGGAGCGCTGAGGCTTTTAACAAATAAGCATTCAGGCACTATGCTTTCACTGTGTTTTACAGGGACTTTGAAAAAAGATTACAAATAAAACTAGTCTCTATATATTTAAGCTAAAGTCCATTAGCAGTTCAGCTAACATTATCTGCTGACCAGGATGTACTATTCCAAGGTCATATTTTGTTCTTTCTGTAATTGCTCAAAAATTCTACTAGTTATTGTTGCTGCAGAACACTGCACATGAAAATCAAGCTCATTGTTTTCCCCTTTTTTGCTTGACCCACCTTAATTAGCATATGTAAACAAGTGCAGATATAGCAACCAATGTAGATATGCCACCAAACGCAACTTTAGTCTGACCAGATTTCAAGTGACAACATCTGATCTGTTTGAACCCTTGAAATCAGATTTGAGGGGAATAAAGTTGTCATTTGCCCTGTAGTGTGAACAAAGCCTAAAAGTTTAAACTTTATCTGCCATTAAAAAAAGTTTTCCCCTACACTGTCAACCCCAAAGCACTGCTTCAACTTAGCTGGACGATTTCTTCCAGAGGAGGTTCTTCATTTGAATTTGTAAAGTATCTGTAATTTTCCTAAATTACCAAAGACCGCTTGAATGGTCTCAAAAGTTCACTTCTTCACACAACGTATCCACACATAACAAAAAAAAAAAAGTGTACAGCTGTGCCCATCAGCAGGTTTGTCTTTTTTTTGTTTTTCTTTTCTTAATGTGATTTCAATTTGGAAAAAAGACTGGAAGAAGGTCCAGGTTCAGGGATTTACAGATGGAATTTCAGTTTGAAGGTACTATCAGATCTATATGAACTAAAGACACTGCATGTCCTCAGACTAATCCAAAGGCTAATCCAGCTCAAAAGAGATTTAGATATAATCCTGGGGTGTCAATTTCAGGTTCTTGAGGGCCACACCCTTGCAACATTAGTGTTTTTCTTCTTGTAACACTTCTTGAATTTGGCAGCTGACAGCATTTATAATAAGCTGAATTAAATATGGTGTGCAAAATGATAAATAAAAAATATCAGCAATAAAGTCCATAAATAGGGATTTTGTTTCCATGTGCTGCATTAACAGCCAGTACTTGTCTAGAAAGCCTTTACACTAGGTGTTGAAACACCAGTGAGGATTTGATTGCATTCAGCATCAAGAGCATCAGTGAGGTCAGGTTCTGATGTTACATGAAATATGTCCACACAGTTTAATGCTAGCGCAACTGGGGTCAGAAACAGGTGCAGGGAGGTGTCTGCATATGAAGAATGAGTATGTGACTGGAGATGAGGAGCTCACCTCAATGTATCTACTGCCCATATGGTGTTTGTGTCGTTCCAGTGCCATGTCTCGGTGTTCAGAGTTTACAAAACGCACCAAAGCCTCACCATTCCTGCGGCCCTGAGCATTCAGACACAGCGCCACACCACCTCTAAGACAGACGGACAGAGACAGACAATTGTTTTCATGAAATGTATCAAGAATTTAACCATTACATTTTTTTTTACATTTCAAAATCGCTTTTGTTGGTTCGGGTTTCGTAGGTCAACTTGGTTCTACTCTGGTTTTCTGACAAAGTGAGGACAATCACACATGAGAGTCTCAGCTGTAGACACCAGCTGGATTTCAAACTTCTTATATAAAACATCCAAGTAAGGAACATTAGCAAATAGCTAAACAAATGTGATCCCAAAGATGACTGTAAAAAAATAAACTGGATACAGTGAACAAAACGTTTTGCGAGAGTGCACTTTGAGGTCTTCTTACTTGGCAATGTTGAGGCCCTTGAAGAAGCGAGCAATGTCCTGGTCAGATGATTGCCATGGCAACCCTCTGGCTCTGATGACAGTCTCACTGTCTACAGGTTCGGTCTTACTGCTGTAGAAGAAAGACAAAGCAAGACAAAGTCAGAAAAATTAACCACTGTGGGAGTTTCGATTGACTCTGAAATGTGACGTTAATGATGCCTCAAACAACACTCACCAGGCCCCAGATTCAAACTTGTACTTCACCGGTTCAAATGAGGAAAATTTATGATCTGGAAAAAGATAGAGGTGTTGTTCAAGCTTCCGCCAACAGGTCGCATTTGGGATGGACATACAGGCACTCTTGAAAGTTTATGAACCCTTTAGAATGTATTTCAGCACAAAATTTGACCTTCAACATTGTCTGATACTTGCACACTTCATAAAGTAGAAAAGGAGAACAGAAAAAAATGAGGCAAAATATTATATGTGGTCGTTTATTTATTAAGACAAATAATGAATTTTGAACATCTCATGCCCAATGAGTGGTAGCTGTGAAATGTCATGTTGCGAAAGTTCTCTTAGGAAATGCAGGGAAAGCAGTTAATGTTATGTCAGATATCATGGTCAACCATTGTCCCATAAGACTGAGTATATGCGGAAGAGCAGTGGGGGATGTAAGAATACAAAAATGATTTTACTTACTGTATGGCTCAGCCAGGATGTGTTGAACGATCATCATCATGCTTTTTACCTCCCTTACTCCAGCCATCTGCTCGCTTACTGCAGGGAGACACAAATCTGACGACATGGATTTAAGGGTAAAAAAAAGCATATTTGTGACACAAACAAAAGCCTAAAAGGTCATTACATACACTCTCAAAGGCCACTGGAACACAACATCTTTTACGCATAGTTCTCAAAAAAGACAACACAAATGCTAAATGGTCAAAAGAAATGCTAAATGGTCATCTCTTGCTAAGTAGGAGATGATTGCAGGAGTCTGATTGCCTTTAAATGCACCACTCCTGTTATTCCTGGCTGATTTATTTTATCCAATTGATTGTAAACTTTATAACCTGGAAAAAAAAAATCAGATTATCAGGATTTTCAGACTGAAATGATGCTCATCAACAAAAGGTTAGGCTTGGCTTCATTGTTTGCCACTATAGTGGCACAGATGAATTCTTTACCATTAAACAGATTTACTCTGATGTGAAACTTCCGATTAGTGACCAACATCACTATTGGAAGCATCCAGCTAGAGCAGCAAAAGCTTTTAGGACTAGTCGCCTAAATTTGCCAAATAACAGAGATTGTTCTACAATTGATATAAATATGTTTCATGTACAGAAAATCTAAATATTTAAATCTAAATTTAAAAATCTACATTTTTGGTATACTTTATGTCCCATTCCAAAGATCATATAATGCCATATTTCCTGCATAAAATGTGTATGGCATTTTTTGCTATACCTGTATTCATTGAGCAGCATAATAATATAAAGCTAGCAGAACTAAATGGGTGAAAACAGTACAACCTAAGGATACAGTCGAGCATGGAGGGCAGGGTGAGGTCTTTTACTGGGCCGGCGTTGGGACAGCATTTGTGGAACTCTCTTTTCAAATCCACAAATGAGTAGAAACACTCTGGGAGGACCAGATTCTAACAGATGACACAAAGAGAAACACTTCAGTCAGGAAAAGACAAATGACAAAACTTAAGCAATTCATAGAAGAAATGGACTAAAAAAAAATGAAATGTGCACAATGTGCTAATTTTGCCATGTCCCATTCAGTAAGAGAAGTAACATTTAATGCTATAGATTTATCTGTATATAGATATCCAGGAACGTGGAACAGAAAATAAACAGAAAAAATAATGACTATCTGCTAACCTTTTTAGAGGCTTCGGGGTGAAGGACCTGTCGAATGAGAAGTGGTCCGTCAACACACAGCGTATAGGAGTTCTTGCCCAAAGCTTTAACCTCTGCTGACACGGCCTGCTGGAACTGCACATGGAGGAGAACCAGAGAAGTAGAGCACCAGAGGAAAAGACAAATTAATTCAGGTACATTTGCAGCACTGGTATAAATCTGATGTGCAACACAAAGGGAAAAGGATTTCACTGGTGATCAAACAATGAAAAAATATAAATGTTAAAACATAAAGAAGCAAACACACTAGGCAAGAATACAATTTAATTTTGCTCATGGAATATTATACTGAGTTTTTTATCTAAGTGTTCAAATACAATGTGACTACTCTTAGCAAACATCTTATCTAAGATATGAAACTCAGTAATAAAACCACATTAGTTCTGATACGCTCTGATAATGCAAAATTAAGGTCATCTATGCAGACACTAGCAGTTGCTTTTGTAATCCATGATTGCAATTCAATTTCAGGTTAACACTTAATTTAAACTTGTAGGTCAAATACTAAGAAACAAAATCAAATGTATCATTTTTACAATGTAAAGTACAGGACCTTGCTTTGACCTAGTATTTACACATCAGTGGTTAATGCTTCCACTTCCACAAAAGAAGTAAAGTGCTGATTCCCAGCAAAATTTTCTTCCCTGAAACAAAACGGGCCATTTGCGGGCTCATATGCTCCTGTTACAGTAAAGGTGTGAAGCCACAAAGAAAATTGTTACATTACTACTACTTCCATAGCCATAATCTGTAATGATTTGTTCTTTCTTCACCTTATTTCTCTAAAATGTGATTTGTTTAAGGCAATGGGATGTATCAATTTGCCAAACATGATTTTAGCACTGCATTGCATTATGTTACAGGGTTGGTTTTATGGCATCACAATTGCTCAATTAAACTATTTGTTTTCTTACTTTTTTGTCTGTCAAGTGACCTTAGGGTTATGACATGTGCTATATAAATGATATATAGTATTTATTATTAAATCACTAGATTTAAACAAACAAACAAACCAATCAGTTGTGATTAGTTTAGAATTTGCATGGTAATACATGTTTAAAAGCCCAGTACAACCAAAATCCATATGTTTGAGCCAATCATTTAGAATGTTGTCTTACTGGGTCATACTTCCTTTGCATTAATGCATATAAGATTTTAATTTGCTATTTTTGCCTTCTTGCCAAAGTGCCTACTCATCAAAAATAATTGGTTGCCTACTACTGTTTGAGCAACTAGCAGACGGATGTTTTTAATGGATCTTTAATAAGCAAACATAACAGACTGTAGCATAAATCGTAAAACTTAGGGATGGGCATTTACTTCACAGGGCATTATCTACAGAATTTTACAGAAAAGTGTTCATCTGTCTAGAAGCCAACCACAGGGTTCCCACACTTTTTTAAACATCAAATTCAATGACATCTCAGTGACTTTACAGATTCAATTTCCTCAAATTTAATGACCCAACATGACAATGTTCCTGTAGCACAATGTTCAGTTCATCTCTGCTTGCTGCTGTTTAACCTGCATCATTTGACTTCAACCACTCATGCTTCTGACCTCACACTTTCTTGAGGCAGATGGCAGTTAAAACTAGAAGGCACAGATATTGGGAGATGAACACATTAATGCTTGCAGCGAAAGAACTTCAATTTCCGTTTCTGCACAAAATATACAACTTCGCGGTTCCTCCATATGAAAACATACTATTAAAGCTAAACTATTCTTGGAGAATGCAATTAGATTTTTTTAACTTCACAGATATTTGAAAATTCTCATTTTAATCGACAAGATGCACACCTGTAAGCAGACACACACAGGGTCTGTGGCAGTTTTCCACAATTTCTAGCAACTGTTTTTAGCAGTACAATTAACTTTCTGCCAAATGTTCATAAGAAAGAATAACCTTAACACCTCTATTCAAGTAAATGGATAATCCATCCAAATCAGTAAATGGTTCTGTTTACAGTCTCCATAGCTTTAGCAAATCCTATTTTAGAGCAACACCTGCCCTTATATGTAAATTTGGCCAACTAACAAATAGTGGCTGCAACAACTAAAAATACTGACTGCAAAATTCTGTTGCATGTAAGCCACGTTCACAAAAGGAGTAATCGCTATGGTGATTAAGTAACCAAGGTTAATCACGGGTAGGGGATCTGTACACGTGCGTCTTCAAAAAATTTTAAACAAAAACAGGCCAGTCTAGCTTGCTGTTAGCATTCCTCACGCTCTTTGATCTCATATCTTATGAACCTGTGTTTGGTAGGAAACATTACTTTTAATGGGCTGTTTAGTAAACCACCACATTTCTAGAACTGTCAAAACCTGGTTCCCTAAAAGCACATATATCCACACAAATACACTGAACAGAACTAAAAGACTTACATCAACACCTCCCAATGTGTGCAAGGATTAACTTTAATGATACAACCAATCCAGCAACCCTATTCTTTCATCCTGCTAGTGTAGCAGTGTATATAATTGAAGCAATTTTGGCATGGCCAGTGGCCATGGACAACAAGAGGGAAAATGAAGGATTTGTATGAGAGAATGTGCAAGCGAGAATGCATGTTGAAGCATGTCACAGGACATGCACCCAGACTGGAGGACATACAGATGTTTAGGATGTAATTGGCAGGTTAATGTCTGCTTCAGGGCTCTCATTTTTATTGTGATATGCAGGAATTTTTGCCAAACATAAAATTCTCAATTATTTTTTCAATGTAACTAAATTCAGCTCCCGAAAGTCTTATAGACTCATTGACCCAATCAATCACTTAACTGTGTGATTATAGCGGTGTGTTGAACAGGCAATTGAGAAAACTGAAAACTGACCATTTGGAGTGGCTGTTTTTAAACATGGTGGTGAACCCCTGAACAGGAGGTAATAAAATTGAAATCCACCTAATGTTTGTTTTACTGAGAAAAACAGAGTTTCACCTACTGAAGAAACAACACACCTTCAGCCTCTGTAAAATAGCATGATAAATATTTATTATTCAATATTATTTTCAATCCAAAGACACAGGACCAAACCATATTGAACAGGCTGCTTTAGAGCACTTGACAAACACTGAACTCCACAGAAAGTGACAAAACATGACATCTCAAAGTAGGATATGGCAGATGATGTCATTTTTCTGGAGGCTGACTCAGTTCTTCTACAGTATCTCATTATGATGAAAGGATAAAAGTGCTGAGGTAACAGCACAGAGGGGGAAAAAAAGTCAAGTTTACCACAGGCTTCACATGTTAAAACGGCTGTAATTTGCCCTAAAGATCATTTTGACTATTTAAAACAATGGCTCATAAGCACTTATAGTACAGACTGAGCTTGGACTTGGAATTTCTCCTTTTTTGACAGGTCTGGTCAAGCAACAAGCTAAAAGGCACATTAGCATGGTCCTTATCTGAACTGAACAACAGCTCAACATTTTCAGGCGTCCAGCTAAAGATCTGATAATCCTCAAATATATGAACTGAAACGTCTGATTACCTGTCCAGCCATAGCCCAAGAGCATATCTATCCACTTGCGCCTAAATCCTGTCCATATTTACCATAATCAGTTTGACAGCATCGCAACAGGCATCTACTGAGACGTACAGAACTCAGGACCTTCTGGTCTCAGTCTTAAGCCACTAAGCTCTTAAGTAGAGGCCTTCTAGTATAGAACTTCCATCATAATCATAGAAAACAACCACTCGAACTGACGCCGTGTCTGTGTGTTTGCTTACTGCCACGGTCACAGCTATGCAGCCCCACCTTGCACAAATCAGTAACCGGATTAGGTCCTGCCCCACAAAAGGGTTTTGAAGAAATGAGTGACACACCCTAGCTCTTTTTGGCTCTGTCCTTGGAGGTAAAAGAGAAAGACAGCAAGAGCAAAAACCTGAGGGCGTACCGTGGGATACACTGGGTCAAAAGTAATATGGCTCTACAATTCAACATATAAAACTTGTGCCAAGCACACTTTATTCACATACCCACGAATCAAAGAGGTGGCAAGATGCCAGCTTTACATTCTAACACCTTTTGTGGTGCACTTAAAATAAAGGCTACGGATTAGTTCTTGGCTTGGGGGAGGGGCGGCACAGGACCAATGGCCTGATTAAAAAAAAATTCTAAAAGGCACCTTAAGAAAAGACTGGGGGCACCGTTGGCCTTCTGGTTAGGACTTTGCCCTTGGGAACAGAAGGTCGCAGCCTGGGCGCCACTGAGGTACCCTTGAGCAAGGTACTGTCCCGCCACACTGCTCCCCGGGCGCTGTTGATATTCCATTTGTGCACGTGTGATGGGTTAAATGCAGGTGTCACATTTCCTTGTGGTGCAGATTGAAGGTGTTCACAATGACAATCACTTTTTAAGCATCCATCTCTGGTCACTCATCAGCTCCAAACACCTCATTTATTGAAACCCATGTAAACCCCTTAGCATTGGGGGAAAAATAAAAAAGATATTTTTAAAGTAACATTCATATGAAAGGTGTAGTTCTGTAGAATTTTAACATTTTAAAGCCTCTACCATTTCTAGCCATTTGTTGTAGCAGTTACCTACATTTTTCTCCTATTTTAAATTTTTTCCCTGAGGTCAATTTATGACATTCATATGGTTTTATTTAGCAAAACAGTCACTTCTGCGGTTCAATTGTCCAACCTTCCTCTATCCATTAGAATTACACAAGCTTTTTAACGCTTGTAACTGTGCCTTTATGTAGAGAAAATAAGCTGTTCTGATTGGCTGCCTTTAATTGCTTAATCTGTATGGACTGGGAAGTGAATGAAACATTGTGAAACTTTAACCCTGTTTAAACACTACATTGAATTGTTATTTTCCAAAAATACAAGAAAAGAAAATAGTAATGGTAATGATCAAGAGAAATGACATGAAGACATGAAGAGAGTGAAGCTTCCTGAGCAGGGACGCTGATTACATTTCAAGAGGTTAGTATGTAGATCATAAAATCTTATACAAGTAGTGTATTGTACATAATATAAATTATTTACAGCATTTAGCTTCCAATTAGTTTTGGTCCAGAATTGACAATGCCAGTTTCTGTTGGCTATTGCATAACCACTGTTAGGACTAAACTATTATCTAGGAGTTTGTAATCATTGGAGTCCAAGCACAACAAAGGATATAAAGTCAGTCTAGGCCTTTACACAGATAGAACACAAAAGATATACAAATGACATAAGGAGAGGTCAGCAAATGTTGTACACACTGACCTTTTGACCTTGGTATGTCCAAAATACCTGGAAAGCTCTGCAATTTTTGACATGACCTGCACTGACTGAGCTATTGCACTCCATGAACAGATGAATTCTGGAGCAATTGTCAGAGTGCATCACAATGCTAGATTTTCATTTTAAAATGACATTTTTAACTACTGGAGGACCAAGCCTCTGGGCCTCCACTCACAGGGAGCTGTTTGGACAGTTTCACACATCTGATTAAAATGCTGTAAATTCTACTGTTCGGATGAGTCACTGATTCACTGGGAATGACTCACTGGTTTAATGGTACAAGTCATGTTACTTTCGAAATAATAACCACCTTTCACACTAATAAGTCCGCACAGTGTCTTGCATTCTCCTCCTCCTCCTACTACTACTACATTTATTAAATATATTGAACGTTAATTTAATGTAGTATAGAAAATAAATGTCTACATTTAACAAGTATTAAGGACTGTACCAGATCGCATCGAATCAAACTAAATTCATTTGTACTGAATCAGTGTTAAAATGCATCCTCAGTTTATTGTATCGTAGCTAATGTAACTAGATACATATCAGATTGTCTTTAAAAGTGAAGACACACCCTAAGAAAAATGCATCACATAATATACAGAATAAGCTATATTAGCATGCTTAATGATACATTTTCTTAAGAACAAATTTATTTAGAAACAAATAATAAAAATAATTATGGTGCACAAAATTTGAAGCCATTAATCTGGCCCCAAATTAAACTGTGGCCCCATTAAGGTTAATCATACAAAAACCAAAACAAACAAAACAAACTGTTCATGCATTTCATTAATAAAAAATGTTTTGCTAAAAATCCATTTTATAAAAACAAGTAATTATTCCATGGCACTGCTAAAATGATTCTGTCCTGGCTTCTTCATTTTTAAGAACAAGACCAAAATTCTTGGCAAGACTGGGTGACAAAGACTTGAAAGTCTGGTTCAACAAGACAATTTTCACATTGCCTGCATCATGCCATCAATGTAAGTGAGAGAGCAAGGGCGTTGATCTTTAGTCCACAAACACACACAGTCATCAATCAGCCATCTTTCTAAAGTTGCGTGCGCATGTCTCAAAGGAGGACTGTCCTAAGATAAGGCACTAGGAAGGGCTTGCACAGCTGCAGATTTTAAAGTAACAGTAACACTTAAGGCAACCTCATCATTAATTCCAAATCACATTTGTCAAATATACTGAAACGTTCAAACAGACTTATTCATGATTCCTGTAAGAAAATCAAATCATCAAAGATACTGTCCAAGTAGTTCATTGTAGTTTTTTTCAAAAATAACTTTAAAGCTAATACAGTGCAATGACCTTTGGGCTGGACTGTATGTAAACATCACTGAGGCCTCTTTTTCCCAGCACCTCCCTGAGTGTGACGCCCATCTGCCCAGTGACACAGGAGCAGACATGCTGCTACCAGCCGAAAGCTACGCCCAACCCAGCTCTCTCCCTCACTCCCTTGCAGCAACATGCAAGAACACTCATTGTGTCACCCAAAGCCAACAGAGACGGCGTCCAAAAGCAGGTGCAAGCTTGGTGCATCAGGAACAAAGTGCCCACAGGCATAATCCTGCCTGCCCATACAGAATCCAAACATGAAGCTGAGAGAGTACAGCTTAAAGCTAAGTTTCCACCCTCACCTATTACTGCAGGTCAGTAACAAAATCACTCCTAAATAGAAACTTCACAAGAGAACAAAAAAACTTAAAAGGAATTTTGGATTAAATTTATTGGTCCATTTAACAAAGGGCTCATGCAATTTAAACATCAATTGTCATTTTCATGGTGCAAAATAATAATAAAAAGAACATGTGTCATGATTTAACTATTTAACTACTGCAACAATAAAGATGAGGTTAATGAGACGCCTGAGGGCAACTGAAGGACATGTGCTTGGTTCAGTGCTGCACACTGTTAACCTGTATAAAGTTTTCCAGTATAGTAAAATGGGCTGTAGCAATTTTTGCAAATTCAGTGACCAGACTAATATTGCAAAATACAACAGCTGGAAAGTAGAAAGTAACAAATAACTGGTGTCTGAACAAAACTTTCTTCCATTTTAGTTTATTTATTTAGTTAATTTTTACAGAATTTAAAAATCCCTCCAACCTGGACATTGTGTGAAAATTTCATGATGAATGAACCAGTAGGAACTACTCGCATGTTTCTTCTTTTATAAGTCATGAATGTTTTTTTTCCTCCTGTAAAGTTTCCATTAAGATTTACAAAGTTCTGTTTTGATGATGAGATGTATTGTGTTCTGCTGTGATGCGCTCAGGAACAGTTCCACACCAAGCACTTTTACTTTTAAATGATAAATCTAGTGTAGTTTTAATTTAAGTGAGGTACTACTTTCACTTTTCCACAGTGAGAGCCCTGCTAAAAACTTTAAACTTTGTTAAATATGTCTTTTAAACATACAAGGCAGAAATTTGTGATGTCACTTTAACATATCCTTGATTTTAGAGTTTAGCTGGAAGAAGAAAACCTAAGCTAAAGTTACTTTAAAGTGTTTTACTTATGCAGATTAAAATTACTGTTCATGTATTAAACAGTGTTCATTCTACCACTGAAACATAGATAAAGTGTGCAAAGACATTCTGGGGAGGAGGGTAACGCGCCACTACTGACAACATTCAGATCAGATCAATAGTCCACTAAAGACGATGGAGCAAGATCCCTGGAGTCCACTATGCACGACCGACTGTCGTTCAGAAGTTAAAGGTGGGTTTAAATTTGAAACTAGACTAAATCAGGTAGAAAACAGGCAGAGCAACAGCAGCCCAAGGGCAGGAGAAAGCATTTCCCTCAGTGAGGCATACAAGAAGAAATTGATTTTAGTGGTTAATCTTTACTGGCCCCCTGGTGACACGCTACATCTAAAATCAGATGCAAGAGTTTAACTGAACTACCACGAATGTGTCAAAATGAGAAGAGTTCAGTGATTTTATACACATGTGCGATGCATTATCTGCAAGGACAAAATGTAGACTTGTTCAGACCAGCAAATTTGTTAAGGAAAGAAAGAAAGAAAGAAAAAAAGAAAAGGAAAAAGAAAAAAAGAAAAAGAAAAAGAAAAAAAGAAAAATTCCTAAGGTACACCAAAAGACACATCAAATAAAAAAAAAAAAAACACTTATGATTTTACATGTCCAAACTGAAACATTCCTATAACTTCATTATGAATGGCCAATGTTAACCTGCTGTAGGCTGAATATGCAAATTTGTTAATTATAGTAACTTCATAATTTTTTTTTTTATAAATGAACTGCATGGGTACTGGGGAATGAAGAGTACTTTGGAAAGTTTAACACTGTTTGAGAAAAAAATTTCTTGCATTTTTAAATAAAGATTTAACAGTTGTTTTGTGTTTTGCACAACAAATTATTTTTTCATATTTATATTATATATTACTACATTTGACCTAGGTTTAATTTACATTTGCTAATTCAACATGACAATGTTTATCAAAGACTAAATCATAAATCAGCTAAAGTTTAAAACTAAATGGTGCAACGTAATAAAAAATCTTAGGTTTCCTCTAAACTCAATTTAGTATAATCCTTGTTGGCATAAAATCACCCCACAACTGAAATACAAAGAACCATGTTCATGATGCAACTACTATGTAAACACAGACCTCAAAATGCCTCACATTTACTCAGTACTTGACAAACAGTCACAAAACTCCACAAAAAAAGCCTGCTACGTCTTTAGCCTGGCTCCAAATTAAACACCTGACTTGTCGGGTTGAGCAGAAAGCATGATCTTGAGATCAGTTCTCTTTCTGCGGGGCTGATAATGACAGGGTTTCAATTATGAAAAAGTGGGGGGTGGGGACAGGTCTAGTGCGTGCAAACACATTCTCTCGACAGAAAGGTTGAGAAACACGTTTGGCAACAAATGCCTTTTGTCAAAACATACCTGCGCACTTCACAAGGAACCAGAAACCTTCCACATCCTGGTTGTTCAAGCACGCCTGATCTGGATACAGTTCAGCACAAAAACTCCACTGGCAGCTTTAAGCCTCTCCCTTTCTGTTTTACCTGACCTACTCGTCCATCCCCCAATCACTCCCCCCACCACCCTACACACACACTTCAAGCGAGTGACATTTACAGCAGCTAGGGCGGTTTGTTCCCAGGTAAACATTCCGTCTTCCAGGTGTCAGCAAAGCACACCAGACTAAAACATGACTGGACCTGCAGCTTTTCACGGTAGCCAAGAAACTACCTGCCTTCACTGCTGCAGCACCCAAATGTTACATATGACAAACTACACAAAACTACGACCTGTGAGTGTGTGTATCATATGTAGAAAACAGTAAAGTTCACTTGAGACTAGGAGATCTCATGATCACATGGCATTTTGTTTTGAGGTGTCACCAGCTGGACAAAAGGCTGTTGGCAAGACCGATCAAACAGAACAGTCCTCATCTCAGGCAACTACATCTTGGTGCTTTTCCAACTGGACAAACCATATAAAATACATACAATGATGCATACGGATATCATTTCTGATGGCCTGACACCGCTGCAAAGTAATAAATGATTTGTTCCGTCCTAAATGTGGGAAGAGTCTTTCAGACATTTCTATGGTTCACAAATTCTACAAGTGTGAGGTGGGGCAAAGACTTCTCTTTTGAGGTTTACAATGTTTCATTAGCTTTGGGAATTGTCACAGAGGCGACAATAGGACTGCCTCATGATAATAAGGCCACAACACTATATTATTATTTTTTTTTTTTTTTTGGTGCATCACAGTCTTTGAAGTAATCTGGCAACACAGACTTCCTTTCCAATTTCCACCATGATACAAGAAAATAAAGAGGTCTTGCATCTATTGTATTCTGTGGTGATGTGCTCAGGAAAAGTTCCACTCCAAGCATTTTTACTCTATATTAGCCTAATATTAGTGTAATTAGAATCTGAGCAAGGTGTTTCTTCCACTTTTCCACAGTGATGGCCCTGCTAAACCTCACCTCTGTTTCATAGCCAGATATTTCAAATTACTCTGAGGTGTATTGCTCAGGTCCCAACTGCAGCTTAATTCATCACCCAAAAACCCTCAGCCTGGAATTAGCAGAGATTGTAGAGTATTAAAGATGGCAAATCTGCCTGAATGCAGTTTAAAAGCAAAGTGTGGTTTCTCTGTTTTTTTACCCTCTATTTACCAAGACTGAGTCATAAGTCTGGTAGTATGGGTGATTTATGGACCCCACATCATTAGTCCAAACGCTCCTCACCTGTTGCAGAACGGTGTCCAGAGGTTCTGCTTTGCAAAGCTCCTCCACGCTCAGTCCAGTCTCTTCTTTACATTGGTCAGTCAGCTCTAACGTGTCTGGTCTAATCAGTTGCTGCTGAACCTTCCCCACCTGTTGAGACAAGCAACTTTTTTTTGGTCACAGCAGGTAGCAGCCAACAGCTCATCTTCACGTCACCGTGAGAGCCAACCTTGCCTACCTGGAACAACTGTGTGGATAAAAACCCTCGGAACACAACCGGCCATGTTCATCTTAAACACTCATTACTTAATGCAGGTGTAGTGCTGGGCGATATGTCGTCTATACTTCTATAATGTGATATTGGTTTTCAGTTTCAGCAATATATTTGACATAAATATGAAACAGCAGTGTTCAGGTTGCCAAATGTTTAGTTTTTTTGTTAGTTTTTTTTTTTATTCCAGTTTGGAGCACTTGGACAATCATCATGTCCAAGTATTCAGAGTTAGCTTCAATTTCTCTCACTTACAACATACCTTTGTTTAAAAAAAAAAAAGTTGTAAACATAAAAAGAGTGGAATGTTATGAGGTGAAAACTGAACCTCCCCATCTAAAACTGGTTCGTAAGAGATTTTTTAGCACAGTACATAGTAGCACACAAAACTACACAAGTACAAGTACAGATACTTGTGTAAAACTACTCGGTTAAAAGTAGAAGTACAGATTCAACTGTAAAAATCAAGTGAAAAAGGCTCTGAAATACTCTGAAGGACTGACAAGGCTTACTGAACCTTGAGTCATAATATAATTTGAAGACCATTAAAATCATCTAAACTTCATATAAAATAATATGCCTTTTCTCTGCAGTCATGTCTCTCTTTTTTGTTCCATATTTAACATTGTTTGCATCTAGGCACTAAATATCCTCCAGAAAATTAAATACTTGGGTAAAGTACAGAACTAACCAACTTAAATCTCATCTGATACCGTGATATCTTGGGGAAAAATATCACGATACTGAAATCGATCAATATCGCCCAGCACTAGACTGAACCAACCCTGGGCCATGTTCAGCTCATAGGAAAACACTCAATTCACTCAATGCAAAGCAGTTAGCGCTACACACACACAAACACACATACACACAAACACAGCTTTCGCCTACTGACCTCATGGCGCTGACATGTTACCACAAAAGACACGTTTTCACCACATAACTTGAAAAATACCGTGTAATTCGTGCTGTTAACTGGTTTCAGCGTGGCCTGTGTGTGTGTTCACACTAATGCGAACTGGCTAAGGCGTGTGTAAACGCGTGAAAGCGTGTCTTGTTGATAAATGCCAGCTGTCAGCGCAGTACGGCTCGAACAAAAACTAACCGTCTGTACGTGAGAGAGAGAGAGAAACCTTACAACGAGCGAAAAGGTCCATACCTTCTTCTCATGTAGGTCCACAATTTGCCACACCAACAGAATTATTTCCCTCTCATCCGAACCCAGTTTACCCCCATTTGCACCAGCTGTTGCCCCAAAGAACACCACCAGAGTATCACTGTGCGAAGCCATCAGGGACCACAAGGGTAAAAACTACAATTAAAGAGCAAAGATCAAAAAAAGAGACACACAGTAACACGAGGGTTCACCTTTTCGCCAAAGTGATAAGAGAGGCAAACAAAAGGTCTGGAAGTTCAATAATCAGAGGCGAAGTGAGGAAAAGAGAATTATTGCAGGAGAAGGACGCGGCAGAGAGTGCGGCCGGAGACTCTACCTGCGAAGGGTTTTCTATCCAGAGTTACTGGTTAGACTGGTAAGAAAGGGTGGAAAACAGCCTCGTTTCTCTCACGCTAACCCCATAACAAGCCCTCGAGCCTTTTCTCGCTACCTTTTCTCTTTTTTTTCTCTCTCTCTCGCCCTCTCTCTCGCTCTGTCGGTTACCTGGCGGTGACTCGGCCTCCTAACTTGGAGTCGATCTCCCAGGGGAGGCTGCGGATTGGCTGGACACAAAAGGTGAGGGCGGGGCAAAGTGGCACAGCACCTATGAAACCCAATATGATTGGTCCGTTATGAGTGGAGGAAGTGTCTGTGGAGAAGAGTCCATTTTCCCCTGTGTGCTCACCTTGCCAGACGTTGTCGCGTTTGTGACCTAAACGTGATTTTTTTTAAAAACACACTGTGCGCTGTAATTATACTGAGAGAATCAGGGTTTATTAAGATTTACACAAGCTCAAATCAAGACGTTTTCTTAACATTTGTCAATGATTTATCCAGATTTATTATGGGCTCTCACTTTCATGTAAATGATTATTAGCAAAACAGACAGATTTACTTTAATGGGCTACTCATATTGGTCTGACTGTCAGCTAGATCCCCTTATATTCAACTGTGTGTGTGTGTGTGTGTGTGTGTGTGTATGTAAATACACTGTAAATTGTACACTACTTATTGTAAACTGTACATGTAAGTTTATATGTATAAATGCCTATATGGTACTGTATATTGTTCAAATTGCATATACTGTGTATATTGTACTCTATATTGTATACTGTAACATGCATTATACTGCACCATATATGCATACTGTGTATAGTGTATCTTTCATATTGTACATTGTATACTGAATAGTCCTTTGCATTGTTTATTTTGTATTGTATTGTAACATATGTGTACTGTATTGTATTGTATAGTACTGTCTATATCTTATATGCACACGTCTACGAGAGATGCTGCTGGCCGGTAACAAATTCCTTGTGTTTGGGAACAAGCTTGACCAATAAAGTTGATTCTGATTCTGATTCATCTTCTGTGTGTGTTTGTGTGTGAAATGCAATTCTTAGAAAAGACACTGTCAGGTGTTCTGCTGTTTCTCCTGTCCTGCTTTCAGACTGCTCAGCACAAATAAATGCTTACTTCATTCTGCCCACATGTGACAAACATACATATCTCTAATACTGAAAGAAAACACTAACACACTCATTTGGATGTGACTAGTGAGACGTACTCTAATCCTAACCTCACTTCCTCATTCTTAGGTAATGCTCTGTTTCTTAGGACTTCAAGGAAGGCTTGTATGTACACACACACACACACAAACACAAACACACACATATACACAGAGAGATCAGCCATACTGTTCTGACATCTTTCTATCAGTCAGCATTCACTTTTTAAACCATAGAAGCTTTTCTGTGGGATCAAACCAGGTGGGCTAGCCTTTACTCCTAAGATGCATCAGTAAGCCTTGGGTGCCCATGACCCTGATGCTGTTCCAGCAATTGTCCTTACCTGGATCACTTTTGGTAGGTACTGACTACTGCAAACCTGAAAACCTGCATAGCTGGGTTGTCTAGCCATCACAATAAGGGTCTTGTCAGTGTGGTTAAATTTTTTTTATGCACCTTTCAACACATCAATTTCAAAAACTGACTGTCTACTTCATGCCTAATATATCCAACAGGTGTCACTGTAATGAGATAATCAATATTACTTACTTTTCATCTGTCAGTGGTTTTAATGTTGTGGCTGACTGGATTGTGTGTGTGTGTGTGTATATATATATATATATATACATATGTATATTTATATTTGTAAATATGTAAGTGTGTGTGTGTGTGTGTGTGAGTGTCTGTGTGCGTGTCTGTGTGCGTGTGATTCCAAGGGCCCAGCACCGACAGGGGGCCCTCTCGGAACGCTTTATAGAAAATTATCTAACACTGGGGGATCAATACTCTACTGTTTTAAAGGGTCCATCATTTCTAACTGAGCTCCTGACAGAGTTTACAACTGACAGACATAACACCATTCAGTGACACCCAAGAACAGTCTCTGATAGCGACTCTACTTCATATCATTGTACTGTGAAATACTGCTTGTGTAAAAAAAACACTGATCATGTTAAGTTCTCTGTGACTGGTTTAGGCGTTGTTCTCAACGCGCCTGTTTTTGGAGAATGTGTGAAAAACGTCCAACTAATTTACTGGTAGAAGAGAGTCCTGAGAAAGACTGAGGAAAAGAAAGTGGCACTCAAACATAAACATCTCAGAGTCGATTCAGCTAATTGAAAATCACCTCCATTATGTATTTGTGGTGGTTCGGGGTAATGTTTTGTTTTTAAACGTTGTGGTTTTTAAAAAAAATCCTCTTTCTAGCCATTCTCCCATGAAGGCCCTCTGGCTGTCCTGGTGACTGTTGACTCATAAACACCAAGTGCAGTCTCAGCCACCAACTTCCTCTACACGCACTCACAGCTGCTGTGACAGATACTTGCTTAATAAGCCTTCCCCTCATCTGGAGACTAGCAGTAAAAAAAAAAAAAGGATGAAGCAGATTTTCATATGAAAAACTACTGCAGTAGTTTTATACTTTATCCCAGATATCAGCCTCCCTGACTGTGTAGATCAGTGGAGAATTCATATTTAATAATTCATTCATAATTTATTCAATAAGTAGTCAAGTCAAGTCAAGTCAGGTCGGCTTTTATTGTCATTTCAACCATAAACAGTTCACACAGTACATGGTGAAATGAAACAACGTTCCTCCAGGACCACGGTGCTACATGGAACACAGGACCACAAACACAACACAACTAACAACATAAAGTGCATTGTGTGCAAGGATGTGCAAACACTGCAGAACAGTGTAAAGTAGCAGGATGTGCAAAAATATAATAATGTGATTGTAAACAATGACACAGGGGTCAGGAAGAATGTAGCTGCATAGTTTAATATTAGTAAATAAATATAAGTTAAGGAAGAGGTAAATGTGTGTGTGTTGACAGTCAGTGTTACAGAGGGATGAAACTATTGCACATTCTAGTAGTGAAGGCCTGAAAGCTTTGGTACCTTCTTCCAGTTTGTGTGTGTGTTGGGTTGTCCACAATGCTGGTGGCTTTGCTGATGCAGCGTGTGGTGTAAATATCCGTGATGGAGGGGACAGAGACTCGATGATCTTTTCAGCTGACCTCACTATCCGCTGCAGGTCCTTGCATTCCATGACACTGGAGACTTCTTTGGCACAGGAACGATGGTCGTAGTCTTGATGCACAGTGATGTACACTGATGGAACAGTGGCGTTGCTCATGGAGATGTTGAAGATGTCAGTTAGAACATCTGTCAGCTGGTCTGCACATTCCCTAAGCACCCTGCCAGGAATGTTGTCTGGTCCAGCAGCTTTCTGTGGGTTGACTCTGCGTAGAGTTTTCCTCACATCAGCTGTGGTCAGGCACAGTACCTGGTCATTAGAAGGAGGGGTAGACTTCCTCTATTCCACGTTGTTCAGTGCCCCAAACCGTGCATAGGAGTTGTTGAGCGCATTTGGAAGAGAGACATCACCGTCACAGGCAGGTGTTGTTGTCCTGTAGTTGGTGATAGCCTGGATGCCCTTGTGTCACCGCTCTCGCTGAAGTGGCTGTGGATCTTCTGGGCATGTGTATGCTTTGCTACCTTGATGAAACACTCCTTGTAACTTCAGCGTACATAGTAGCCTACTGCTGCAATAGGCAGAAAGCCAATATGTAAATATGCTTGTTTTCATGACATCACCAATACAATGAATTCAAAATTCAGTGGGGAAACTGGAACCTATACCAGCTGACTGCAGGCCTAAGGCGTGGTTCACCCAGGACAGGAGGTCAACTCATCGCAGGGCAACACATAGACAGACAACCATTCATACACACATTCACACCTATGGCCAATTTAGAGTATCCAATCAACCTACTGCAGCCTTTGGACAGTGGGAGGAAAAATTTAAAAATTAAAGGGTCCAAATAATAGAAAGCATTAGTCCCTTTAATGTAGAAAAGATAAAGGAGTTTTGTAACATATACATCTATTTAAAGTGCATATTTCTCTCTCCAGTCCTCCCAGTTCTTATATGTGAATTTAATTTTATATTCATTTTATCTGTGATGTTACGAAAACAAACATATTTACATATTGGCTTTCTGCCTATTCCAGCAGCAGGCTACTATGTACGCTGAAGTTATAAGGAGTGTTTCAGACTGCACTGCATTTATGAGCACAGAAACTAGAGGAGCCGTTTAGAACAGACGTCATTTACTCTGAACATACAAATCCTACACCTGGGATCTGCTATGCTGCTTTGCGTCTTGCATTTCTAAATTTTAAATTTTTAAAAATGCATTGTCTGTACAGTGACCAAAGCCTAATGATTACTCCAGTTTAGGGGCAAAAATTTGCATATCACTGGTTACATGTTTTGCTGTTTTTCTAATTTTCTCTACAAAAAAAATACCTACAATAAGTTAGCACATTCTCTACAGGGAACAAAATACTGAATATTTTTCTGTTTATTCATTTTTATTTGCTTTAATTTAACATTAAATGTGCCACTATTTTTGCACAGACCACATTCAAAATACATACATGTATTGCAAACAAACTGTAATTGGTCATTACAATGTGCAAAAGTATATTAATTGTACAGGATGTGCACTTATTTTCATCAGCAAAAATTCATCCAAGGGAATACGGCCATACCACCCCGAGAACGTCTGATCTCTGAAGCCAAGCAGGGTCGGGCTTGGTTAGTACTGGGATGAGAGATCGCCTGGGAATACCCAGTGATGTAAGCTTTCTAAGCGGGCAGTGGTGATCTAGTGGTGGGACACTGCTTTTGGGACCTGTAGGTTTAAGTCCCTGCCTGGGCACTACTGAGGTTCCCTTGAGTAAGATACCGTCCCACTACACTGCTCCCCGGGTGCTGATGATAGCTGCCTGCTGCTCCATGTGTGATGGGTTAAATGCAGAGGTCACATTTTGTTGTGGTGCTTGAGTGTGTTCACAATGACAAATTTTCACTTCACAAACTTTTAAACGCACTGTACACTGTAGTTAGTTCTATTGTAAATGTCCAGCCAACAATAACAGGTTTTGCAGGTTTCAACAAGTTAAATTTAAGACTTTGTAAGACCTTTTTAAGACCTATACATTTTCTGGAAAAAATTTATAACGAATTTCACGTTCACACTGGTAAAAGTCCTGGGAAAACCTTAAAATAGCATAAGGGCCTGTTTGTTTTTATTTATTTATTTATTTCTCATAGGACTTAAATTCAGAGTGGGTTTATATCGCAGTTTATATTGGCGATCAGTGCTGCCTTGGTCTGGTTTTTAGTCTTAGTTCAGTGTGCTACACCTGGACTGCTGAAAGAAAGAACTACAACACAGAACCAATACACACTGTGGCATCGGAAAAATTTGAGCCATCAAAAAGAAAAATGCAAAACTACAGTTAAAACGCATGCATGTTGACATTTAAGACCTAAACATAACATAACAAGACCTAGTGCATAACATCTGAATGTTTTTAAAGGCCTTAAATTCAGATTTTTACATTTTAGGTTTTTAAAGACTTTTTAACACTTGATAACCCTGAATAAGTAATATGACTTGATACAGTGAAGAATGATCCTTCACATTATTCACATTTACTCATTCGCAGTTTTATGCACACGCTCAAACATTTATGCAATGGCTGGGAGGATATTCATTCATTTCCCCATGCTGACCATTATACCCTTTTCATTATGCCCCCTTCTCTAATCGTTTAGGCCTAGCGCAAAGGGAACAATGCCTAACAACTGTATGTATATTAATACTATTTTTTCTCATAAAATTACACATAACAGTTGTCTTGGAACAAAACCAAACATCAGTTCCTTAACAGCAAAAATAAGCTATACAAAGCAGTACGCAATTCCCCTTTTCTCACTTATGCGTAGAATACAAAACGCACACCCATTGCAAAACAGGAAAAGCTAAAGCTGATGTTGAAATTCTGAAACAGCCAGACTAGTGAAGAAAAACAGTGACGTGCAGACGAGGAACACACTCTTTACAATAAGCTGATGGAGCACTTTATCCAATAAAATGACAGCTTGACACGAAAACATGTTGTTTCATGGACAAAATACTGTATATTCCAAAATATAACATTTATCTTGTAGAGCAACAGTAATGAACTGTATGTGATAAAACTGTAATGGTATTTCAACCTCATTCAGTGTCCCATTTGACCCAGGCAATTACTCAAGGCAGGTATTAACCTCATAAAGAGGAAGTTAATTAAAGGAAAACCCCAAATGATTGAGTACAGAACCATGAGGAGTGTAGTCTGAAGATAGACTGAACAATTAATCAATTAACATCCTCCTGCTTTGTGCTTTGTGGTGTGTATAAAAATGCTGAGCAGGCCCAGCATAGCAAAAACAATTCATCTATAACCTGGTAGAGATGGACATTATAGTTTAGTTGCAGGACATTAATCCCTCATTATAACGACATGCATTTTAGAGTTTGAGAGTTCAGTGGTGCAAAAACAATAGACACTGGTGTACATAGATGTGATAAAACTGATGAGCATGAAAATAACGTAAATCAGATACCACAGCCTTTGCCGTCACCGCATCTCAACCTAGTTAAACATATATGGGAACTTTTGGATGTGACATGTTAGACAGTCCCTTCCCTTACCACCATCAGAACTGAAAGAGGACGTTTTTTCTTTTGGAAGAATGGTGATCCATCCTACAAATACAGTTTCATCCGCTGAGAGGAATCTATACCAAGGAAGTTCTGGTGGCTCAGGGTGGCCTAACACCAATCTGAACATCATTGGTTCTCAAACTAGCACCATTTGTTGTCCATGAAGGGGGCTTAGACTGAAAAGGTTTGAGAACTGCTGCTGGTCATGATGCCTATATAGAAAAGCAAGATTTTTGTTTCTGTGGTTAGATAAATGGACGTATGAAAACAGATACTGTCCTTGAAAAATGAAATTAACTAGACATGGATATGTAAGGATTGTCACTGTAACTGGATTTACAGAAGTGGATTATTCTTACAAAAATATATAAATTATCACTAAATCAAAGAGGGGAAAAAAGTATGGTACAGTACATTAACATTTAGTCAAACAATTCTTTCCCTTCTTTTTTCAGTTAGATGAATAAACATCACTGCAGTTCAACAGGATACACAAGGTTATACTTTACTTGTCTAGAAAACATGTGACAACAAAAATATATACATACACCTAGAAAAGCAGAACTGCAAATGTATGTTTTCTTTAGGCACAAATCGACATTAATCTTTAGGAAATTGACACTAGATTTGTTATGAATTATACTAGAACTTCCTGACCTGAAGATGGAAACTGGTCAACAATTTTAATCATGTGAAACACTTATTTAACACACAATTAAAGATACAAAATTTGTATCTTGCATTGGCACAATTTAACCCTTGACAGTGCTTTAGCATCCACACAGTTTCTCCAAATATGAAGCGTACATACAAGTTTATATTACATATTTACAGTATTATTTTTCTTTTTCAGAAATTGCAATTATACTGTATTAGCAGTCACTCAGGACTGCACAGTCTCTTGTGAGGCAGCATTGTTGCATATGTCCACTAGCAGATCTATGTGTGCTTTGGACTCTGTACAGCACTGAGAAGTGGTGGTGTGAGAGCTTTGCCTTCTGGACACGAACGACAGCTCTTTATTGCCCTCGCCCGTGGCCGTGCTAGACAGGTGGCGGAACAGCTTCTGGAAGCCAGTGTCCCTCAGCGAACTGCGGAAGTTTCTTGCAGCAAAGACGTATAGCACAGGGTTGAAAGTGCTGCTGATGAAGACCAGCGCACCTGCCACAATGGTCATGGCTTCCACTGTGTTATGGAGAGTGTCTGCTTCCTAGAGGTGGACAACATAACAGTAATTTATCAGTATATTCTGAGTGTACAGCAGGCATTGTCCGTACTTTTAGAGCACTGAACTGCTACATGTACCATAAAAAGACATTATAAATAAATTATAAAGAGCCTGTACACTATCAAAAACATGTGTTGTTCTGGTCAGGTTTAGTCCAATGAGGTAAAAATGTACCCTCTGAAGTCCTTAAGATCCAGTAGTGTACCTTTAATGAGTTTTTAAGTTAAAGTATATTCACTTTCCTAGGGGAAAGCAACATTTTGTTTACATAAAATAAAACGTCTGGAGCCAAGATAAAGCATACAGAGACAATACAAATTAAAAAATATAACACCAGTGAAATGTTACAGTTTTATTCATTAACAAAATATTACTGAAGACACAGCTTTGAGGCTACCACCCTAGTGACAGCGTTTGCTCGTAAAAGGCAGTTTTTTGCTTACAAAAAAGGTCTCAGAAACATTTTAAAAACATAAAAACTTTTTAACATTATCTTATTTTATGAATATGCATTTGCTTTTACCATTTTTTTCTCAATTTTCTTTTAATTGTCTCTTAATTTTTCTAATGTTTGCAAATTGCAAATTGCAAAATGACTTGAAATACATCCATTCTTGCATCCATCCTGAAAAAAACAAGCCCAGCCTTACCTCAGAGTTCACCTGGAGCGTGAGGAGCACCAGAGACAGCAAGTTTCCAACATGGTGTGGGATCCAGCAGAGAGCGAACAGCACCAGCACACTAGCAATCAGGACTGTGGACTTCTTCTTAGACCGGAGATTCATCTGTGCAATGCGGCTAAAGAGACACCCGTAGCAGAGCACCAGTATGAAGAATGGGATCACAAAACCCAATAGAGACTCCAAGATCAGCAATGTAGCCTCCTGCTTGATGGATTCGTACTCACGAAACAGGCACTGTTCATGCCCTGGTTCTCCACCCAAAACCTGTGTGATTATCACAGGAATGCTCAGCAGAAATGATGTTACCCACACCACCAGCAACACTTTGCTCAGAGCCTGTTTCCTCCTCCAGCCGGCCGAGGCGAAGGGGTACCGGATAGCCAGGAAGCGCTCCACACTCATGATGGTGATGAGGAAGACACTGGCATACATGCAGGCATTAATGATGTACACCATGGCCTTGCAGACAGCCTTACTAAACACCCAGGAACGAGCTAGAGAGTAGATCCACAGAGGCAGAGTGACCAGCACCAGCAGGTCAGCAACAGCAAGGTGCAGAATGAGCAGAACAGTGTGAGACCGCTGCTTCACGTGCCTCACGATGGTCCAAATCACTAGCAGGTTCCCTGGAACCCCCACCACAAAGCATACACCCAGGATCACACAGGCCCCCAATATACCAGGATAACTTCCTACCTCCTTCATGCTTCCTCCAAGAACACACCACCATGTGAGAGTCACTCAGGTTTCTGAGCAGAAAGCAATGAAAGCAGACAGCATAAAGAGAGTAGCACTTCCTCTTCAGTGGGCTAATACAGGAATAAAGTTTCTTCTCAGGAAAGACAGAATGAGAGACATAGATGAGGCAGAGAAGAGGCAGAGACAAACACAGAGAGAGAGTGTGTGTGTTTGAGAGAGGGAGAGAGAGAGAGAGAGAGAGAGAGAGTTTGAGAGAGTGTGTGTGTGTGTTTGAGAGAGAGAGTTTGAGAGAGTGTGTGTGTGTGTGTGTTTGAGAGAGAGAGAGTGTTTGAGAGTGTGTGTGTGTGTGTGTGTGTGTGTGTGTGTGTGTTTGAGAGAGTCCGTGTGTTTGAGAGAGAGAGAGAGAGAGAAAGAGTGTGTGTGTGTGTGAGTGACTGAGTGAGTGAGAGAGAGAGAGAGAGAGAGAGAGAGTGGAATATGAAGGCTTTTGAGCAACATTTTCTAACATGCAGGTATGTTTGTAATGGAAAGAAAATAATTTTTTTCAGTTCTCTGTTTTAACAAATCTCTATCACACATCACCAGAAAAGAGCTCTTAACAAATAGTTTTCAAATGCACCATTCCTCTACTACACTATTCAGCCCACTCTATATTATTATCTCTTAACTCACTATCTGTGTCTGGACTGAGCACATGGTTTTAACTACTTCTTGCTTCTTGTTTAAAGAACATTTTTAGAACTATTTTTAGTTTTAGTTAAAGGCACTGTGCAAACAAACTTCAACATGGGCTTAGAAATTAGGCTAAATGCCAGGCTGTAATTTTCTAAACAATATGAAGATTTTGATTTAAATGTGATTATTTTCTTTAAATTAAGCTTAATGCCTTTCTTACCAAGAAAGCCTGTTCATTTCTTTAGCTTTTTCAACATTTCTCCCTTCTTTCAGTAATTACCAATTACACCTGATATGCTAGGACTCCCTGATTACACCATGTCACCAAGCGAGGAGGGTAAATTAAGGGTTAAAAACTATGAATGATGTAGCATATATTGTGATTATTGCAATTTCAATACAAAAAAAGACTAATCGTTGAGCTCAATCCTACAAAATCATTTGTAGCAACATTTCAAAAAAATATTAAATAATTTTATAATATTGTCATTTTACAAAGTCTAAAATTTCAGTAAACTACATTAAATGTTTTCTCGAAGTAACTGCAGTTAAAGGGGAGGTCTTTTAAGGAAGCAGTGGGTTTAATAACAGGTCAAACTGGGGTTAAGAAAAGAGAAAAAAAATGCCATTCATTCACATGACGTCTTTGATGGTGATGATGTCAATGTCATAGCAGTTCTGAGTATTTGTTGTTGACAAAAATAGGAAAAGTTTGACAAAGTTCAAGTTCAACTCAGCATACTTCAGATATTTGCTGAAGAGTCCTCTTTGTTTGTGCCATTGTCAGAAGTGTCAGGGGTCTGGGGCTCTCTCTCTCTAACTTGGTCTGAGTGTAATGCCACTTCCTGGAAAAGCATGATTATAGCCGATTTCCTCAGACCACCCTGGAAGCTTCTGGCAGCAAAGGCGTAGAGTATTGGGTTCACAGAGCTACTGATGAAGGCCAGGGCGCCGGAGATTAACACAGCTGTTTCTGGCAGCTCTTCTGAGTGGTCCACCTGGAGTTGTGCTATGTTAATGACATTGAGAATGTGGTGTGGCAGCCAGCACAAAGCAAAGGCCACAACCACGCTGCTTACGAGGACGGTGGACTTCTGTTTACTCCTGCTTTGAATCTGGCGAAGCTGAAACGCTACCTGGCAGTAGCAGATGGCTAGGATGAAGAACGGGATGACAAAGCCCACCAGCGTCTCCAAAGCCATGCAGAAGACCTCGAAAGCCACAGAGCTGAACTCTGTGGAGCGGCAGTGCTGTGTACCATCTGCATCTTCATTCATACGCTGGGCAAGAAAGGCTGGAATTCCCAGCAGGAGTGCCAAGGCCCAGGCTCCAGCCAGGATCCAGTACATGATTTTGCTCGTTTTCCATTGCAGCATCTTGAAAGGGAACCTGACAGCCAGGAAGCGCTCCACACTCATGATGGTGATGAGGAAGATGCTGGTGTACATGCAAGTATAGATAATATACACCATGGCCTTGCAGGTTACCTGGCCAAACACCCAGGAATGAGCCAGAGAGTAGATCCACAGAGGCAGAGTGACCAGCACCAGCAGGTCGGCAGCAGCCAAGTGTAAGATCAGCAGTACAGTGTGAGAGCGCTGCTTCACATGCTTCATGATGGTCCAAACCACTAACAGGTTTCCTGGAGCACCCACCATGAAGCACACAGATAGGATAGCGCAGGCCACTGCTACTCCACCCCCCCATTCGAACCCTTCTTCTTCCAAGGAATTATCATTCCTGCCAGATGGAGAGGAGCTGCTCATGTTTGCTTCTGACTCCAAGACAGCACAGCCAAGCGACTGCAGCTAAGTTTCGTAAAGTGTTAGTAGGGAACCCTTTACTTCTCCAAAGTGTCACATGAACAGCAAAAACAAAACTGATACAGACAAGACAAATCAGACTATAGTGTCAAACAGCACATTTAAAAAAACTAATTTACAGTGCTTAAAAATGTAACCCCTCCCCCTCACCCAATCACAGCATATACCTAAGCATATACATATACTTAAGCACAGCACAAGGGTACCTAAGCAGGAGTACTGCAATAGAAGGATAACATTTCATTACACTGTTGATGTTTTTGAATTTCAATAAAGCATGTTCATGTTACAGTCTGTTAATAATAAATCAATAATGTTAAAAGTGAAACTATATTACAATTAATTGAAAAATATTCGCTAATTTTGAATTTGATGCAGCAACACATTTCAAAAAGGTTGAGATGGGTGACAAAAGGCTTTAAAAAGAAAACAGCTGGGGGAACATTTTGCAACTAATTAGGTTAATTGGCAACAGGTCAGTAATGTGACCGGGTATAAATAGAGATCTTAGAGAGGCAGAGTCTCTCAGACGTAAAGATGGGTGGAGGTTCACCAATCTGCAAAACATTTAATTCAGAATAGTGTTTCTCAATGCAAAATTGCAAAGACTTTAAATATATTGTCATCTACAGTACATAATATCATCAAAAGATTATGAGAATCTGAAAAAAATTCTGTGTGCAAGGGACAGGTTTGAAAATCATTTGGATGCTCATGATCTTCAGGCCCTCAGGTGGCACTGCATTAAAAACAAGCCTGATTCATAGTGCATTAGTGCCTATGGAATTGGTAGCTTGCACATCTAGAAAGGCACTACCAATGCTGAAAGGTATATAGAGGCTTTGGAGCATTATATGCTTTCATCCAGACAGCACCTTTTCAGGAAAGGCCTTGCATCTTTTAGCAAGACAAAACCAAACCACATACTGCATCTATTACAACAGCATGGCTTCATAGTAGAAGACTCCGGGTGCCGAGACCTGTCTGCAGTCCAAACCTTTCACTAATTCAAAACATTTGGTGCACCCAGAAGTCCAGCAACTAGTCTCCTCAGTTCCCATTTGTTTACACACTCATTAAGAGGGGATGCTACACAGTAGGAAACATGGCCCTGTCCCAACGTTTTTGAGATGTGAATTGGTATTGTACAACTTTATCTGTGTTTTCCATACAGCATTTGATTTTCAGTGATCTGGGCCCTTTAAACATTTAGCAAAATCTTGATGAAATAAGATATATAATAAGAAATACTAGTCAGACTAGAGGCAGACAGATCATCAGCACAGCAGATGGGCTTTACATCATGTGAATCTTTCATGATGAACAGGTCAATAGAAACGCTCCATTCCATTCTATTCACTTACATTAGAAGTAAGGAACATTTTTACCTTCTCCTGTAAAGTTCCTGTTTCAGAGATACTTGTATTTTTTGACAGTAATGAAATTATGAGGTGGGAAGTCCCTTTTAATATTCGTACATTTTATTTAAGTATTAGGTTTTTACCAATAATGTTTTGCTACTTAGTATCATCAATGCAACAGTAAATACTAAAAGACTGAGAGATTCCCACAATTATAAACTAAAATGTTTCTATTTTATTACATGCACTGGCTAATAACTGGCTAACACTGGTGTTTTTTTCTTGCATGTTTGCTTATTTGTTTTTTTAGTAAAGTGTATAGATTGAGTGTGCATAGTTTTAGTTTTGCCACATCTCAAACTGACAATTTTTTAATCTTAAGGTTTAACTACTAGGACGTAAATGCATATGATCCCCCACACACTGTATGAACCTCTGAAGTTCTGTAATGCATAGATATACTTATGTAAATGCTGTGTTATCTGTTTTCAATTGCGGCAATGCAGCTGCATGTCTCTTTTCAAGACTCAGTTGAAAAGTTCAACTGTAACTTGCTTATTACTCAACTGATTGTCATAAATGTGCATTGTTACAATTGTCAGACATTTGTGCATGTGGCTGATTACTTACACTTCCTACTGGGGTAAAATGTCTTGTCGACCAACATCTGGCTTTATGAAACTCTCAAAATCGAAATAAGGAACACTGATAAAGGGAATAAAGAACAATTATGAGAAGTGACTGAGAGAAATAATATTCAGATGTACAGTTGTGCTCAAAAGTTTACATACCCTGGCAGAATTTGTGATGTTTTGGCCATTTTTCAGAGAATATGAATGATAACACAATAACCTCTCTTTCACTCGT
>JBBPDA010000041.1:18901832-18920330 GCA_037974385.1 Arnoldichthys spilopterus
AGAAAGGCACCTGTGGCCAACCCGGGGATCGAACCCAGGACCTTCTCACTGTGAGGCGACAGTGCTCACCACTGCACCACCGTGCCGCCCTCACCTTTCATTCCTTACATTTCTAGTCAAAATCAGTGTGCACACCATCATCTCACCCAAAATGTAGTCAATCAACCAAGACATGTTTAGTGTCAAAGATATGTTGCTATCCAGCTTCCCCGTGACCCGGAAACGGAAGAAGCGGTTTAGAAAATGAATGGATGGATGGATGGATGGATATGTTGCTATAGTTTTGCACTGAAAAGTGGGTGCTCTGGTTTCCTCCCACTGTTCACAGGCTTGCAACAAGTTGCTTAGTCACCTGGGATTGTCTCAAGCTTCCCTGTGACCCTAAATGGAAGAAGCGGTTCAGAAAATGAAAAGTGAAGTGACTATTTGTCATTGTGAACACACTCAAGCACCACAAAGAAATGTGACCTCTGCATTTCACCCATCACACGTGCACACGTGGAGCAGCAGGCAGCTATCAGAGAAAGATCTTTTATGTTCTAAGCACTAGCTCTTTCCGGTTGGTTTCTTTTTGTTTGTGTGGTGCAAGGACCAGGCCAGGGCAACATCCCCCATTCCATCCCTTGTCATTAAGGATGAAGATCACTTCACACACTGTAGTCTTGACAGCGAGGTCTGTATTTGCGTGTCTAGACAGAGAGTGTTAAACAAACAGTATCTAATGCAGTTCCGTTCCATTTGAATAATTTATGCTGAATCTATGCCAGGGAACCACTAGCTGAAACCGCATTATCTGATAAAGCTGGACTGCTGTCAGAATCAACTCACAATAGATTTACAGTTTCAGTTTCTTTTGTGGGGTTCCTTACTTAAGCAACGCTTCAGGAATTTAATTTAAAGTTGTGGTTGAAAAGCCAGCCCCCCCTTCTTATGCCAGAAGGAGATTCAGTGCACGGATTGTATTCAGAGGCCCCAGGATGCATTCATGCAGGTAAAAGGGGAAGTGCTGGGGGTGAAGGCTGGTGCATGCCTTAGGTATTCAAGTAGCATCACACATTCAAAATCCATAATTTAGAATGTGGCCCGCACAGACTGCAGCTGAACAAGATGATGATCTTGCCATCAATTTATGGCCAGTTGACGTAATGATTTGGGGATAAGGAAGTGAATATTGTTCTTTGTTTTCTCAGAGATCTACCCATTATGTAAGATTGTCTAAAAACAGGGTACTAGACTCAGTCCAGTTCCTCAGTTCCTGTCAACTCTGCTACTGGATCTTCCTTGGCCGCACAGGAACAGGAAAAACGGGTACCTGCCAGTGAAGAAAATGTGTAAAAACAAAGAAATATTCTTTAGTATCACTTAAACACCATCCATCTTCACCCAACCTGGAAGTTGTAGAAGTTACCAGAACTCCATCACCCTGTGAGGAGCTACTGAGACAGAATAGCTGTACGCTTCCATAATTACATTTCAATAAATACATTTAAAAAAAAATTCTACTGATGTAGTCAGTCTTAACAGCCGCTGAGCCTGTAAGCACGCTTGTTTCAAAATCTGGATTGCTGATTGACGGTGTCCTGTGTCCATGTAACATCAGAGCTTCAGAAATTATACTCACTTGCAGCCCCTCACACTCCTTTCTGGTTTATGCCACACCCACTTTTGTCATTTAAAAGAAGGTATCAGCAAATATATCAGGGTATCAGTAGTGAGAAATATTTAATGATACCTAGTGATTGTAGTCAATGATTATCGTAAAGATTATAGTAAATATTACGTTTATTACAATTTGGTTGGATACATTTTCGATACCTCAAAATCAGATTGAAATTGAAATTTGAAATAGAATTTCACACAATCTGATTATTAAAGATCAAATACAGCAGTCTAGTCATAAGCAAAAGCACAAAACACTGCTCACATTAATTTTAATGTATCACATTGATATTTTGGATTGTGTGATATTTGGCCAATGCATCGATACAGATAGATTCATTGTTTATATATATATATATATATATATGATTTTTTTGTGAGGTAATAGGTGACTATTTGTCATTGTGAACACACTCAAGCACCACAACAAAGTATAGTACAGTCTGTTCTCGTTTACAAACCTCAGGTAAAAAAAAAATGGTGGTACAAATAAAGTAACATTATATTTATTCCCATCTTACTCACCTCTAGGTGAAAGCCTTTAGTCTGCAGAGTGCACCAGAAGATTTCTACAGCAGAGAAATGTGGTCCACACTGCCTCTGCTGTTTTCTACTGAGCCTAGTGGCCCTACTGGCTGTACTGGTCAAGGCCTCAGTGGGCAGTTTGAGCACAGAATTAAGGAGGATGGTAGGGGGGCTTTCTAAATCTGCAAAATCTGCTGGCACTGCAATGCTGGAGAGAGCCTTCTGCATGAACTGGCACAGCAACTGGGGACCACAGCAAAGCCCCAACACAAGCAGTGTGCTGAGAGAACACACGCAGTAAAAAGACACTAGCACAGAACAGCACATGCAGGAAACAAACACAGGCTTCTAACACAACTGTGAGACTGAGGGATTAGTTACAACACACAGGAACAAAGTGGAGCAGGCAGTGTAAGAGCTCTGACCAGCCACTGGGGAAGCAAACAAGCAGCACTTCCAGATCACACAGTCTCAAGCGTCATGTTGACACAGTGTCAGGTGAGACAACAGTGGTTTCAGCTGAAATGAAACCAACTTAAAGGGCCCATACCTTGCAAAACCAGACATCTGACACATTTAAAACAGTAGAGTTTGGTTAAGTATGTAAATATTGTCGGCAACTGACGAGATGGCCATATTTTAGACAAAAAAGAACAGCCAGTTCATAAAGTTGATGTGTTGAAAGCAGGAAAATTGGGTAGGCCGAGTGACTGTTGAAAACTTTATGATGGCTTTTTGATGGCTTTATGAGTTAGAACATCTCCAAAGCAGCAGGTCTTGTGTAGTGTTCCAGTTATGCAGTAGTTAGTACCTACGAAAAATGTTTCAATGTGGGACAACTGGTAATAGGGTCATGGGCACCCAAGGCTCACTGATGCATGTGAGGAGAGAGCTGCTAGAGCACAAAAAGCTCATGCTGGCTATGATAGAAAGTGGACCACAATCAGAGCTGTTGTGACAACCTGAGGGAAGCCTATACTGTATGAGGCAGGTGGTTTCAATGTAATGGCTGATCAGTGTATGTAAAAAAAAGCCATTCAGTGCGACAATCAGGGCACATTAACAAAAAATATTCAGTTCTAAGGTTATGCAAAAATAAATGGCTGCTGTTTTGGGGACATAACTCGCTTAACTTATAGTTGGAACACAGGGGAAGAACAGATACACTGGAAAGATGGGTCTCCTTATGCACTTATTCAGCTAAATCAAATTTACAGACATGATCCCCTTGCCTAGATAATCAGCCAAGACATTTGTCTGAAACTTTTTTTTTTAGTTTTTCTCTTTAGCTGTGAAGCTAACAAGAAATTGGAGCTAATAGCCACCAGTTAGCATTGTGAAACATGAAAGCATCAATCACATGTTTGCTTCAAGCCTGTGTCACGAGATGCTGACATACTGTTAGTGTAGAAAATGGACAAAGGAAACCATGGAAAAGTCTCAGACACCTAAGCAAACTGTTTAAAACTAGTTATTTATGTTTGCAAAAACACAGTGTGGACATCAGAATAAGCTCATCAAATGTCTGAAGAACACAAACACTTGATTTAACTTGATGAAGCATTAATTAGCCAAACCAGGTATTTGATGCTAACTACAAGTAATTCTGGGCTTCTGCAATGTTTGGAAATGGTTAAGGGAACACACTGGCAGACATAAAATCACCACTTACTGAATTAACATTATTCAGATTTATTCTAACATTGGTATTTTTTGGGGGGGAAACACATGATGCCAGATTAAACGAATGTTAAATTATCACGTTTGCACAGCACCGTAACTTCACTGTAATTGAGTGTAACAATGAATTGATTTGTATCTATGCATCGACCAAAATTGTGCACAATCTGATGAATTGATCTAACACTAATAAAACTCCACAATTAGTTCTCCTTCATTTTACTGTGAGCAGGGTTTTGTACTGAGAAGCTGCTTTTGTTTATGGCCACTCTGCTGCATTTGACCTTTAATAATAAAATGTTCATATTATAATTTGCATGTGTGAGCAAATTGCAATACTGACTTCAGACTCCAGCATCAAACCAAATCACATCACTGCCAATTTGTATGGTATCATAATTGTATCGCTTAGCTAAAATAATCTGATCGGATTGAATTATGATGAAACTTGTGATTTATATCCCTACAAATAATAGCAGCACCCATTTTTACATGTTTTATTTTGTTAATAAACAGTAGTTCAGACAGTGAGACTGTTTGGGATAATTGTACAGTTTGAGGTGAGTGTGTAATGCTTAAACTATGCAGTTTACACAGTGATAATTCTTTCTGGCCACATAAGCCTCATAGCTCTCAGTGTTTCATATTTCATGTTTCAGTATTTACAATATTAGAAATTACTTTATTATTATACATGTAAATGTACATGTAAAAATCCCCCAAACTGTTGTTTCCTTATGTATATTCTTTAATGCAGGTCAGTGGTCTAAGAGCGACAGCAGCTTTACTGTTCAGGGTGGACCATCCTCCTGTGCTTGGGAGAGGACAGGCAGGAGGTAACTTAACTGAAAGGGTCATTTATACAGGTTAACGTACATCTGTCCTTCCAGTCAGCCAGGACATATTATTTTTGGAGAGTTGCTGCCATATGTAAAACCCTGTAAATTGAGAATTGTCCAAAATCACATGGAGTAAAATTTCTTAACATTAGCTTGAATTTAAAGTTAACATACATAATGCTTTTATCTTCTTCTATTAAGTTACCATTTTAAAAACACATTTTCTCATGACAGTGATATAGATTTTTACATTTATTTGCAATTTTTAAACACTAATCCATCTGTATAATATGCACTCAATTGCCATAAAGCTCATTAATCTCATTCTGCAGAGGTCAAATTACATTAGACTCCATTTGAAATTGGAGTGTACGGTTTTACCAGGAAACTCAACTTTTGCAAATACAACTGATAGTTTGGGCTACATAGGTTTCCATGTAAACTAACTGTAGCTGATCAGCCAGGATATTTGGCCTTCAAAGTCTATAGTGGAGCTGCTGTGGTGTGATGAATGTAGGCTATATTTTTCATACCACAACAGTCACATTAAAGACGAGCTCTCGGCTGAAGAATGGTTTTTATTGCACAAGAGCTTACAGACTTTGTGTTCCTCCACCTGTTGAACAATCTTCGCTTTCTAGAAGAGTGAGTAAAGGGATTAATGTTAAGTCCTGTTCAGTGGCAATACCTGTCTACACAAGGGGGCGATCATGTTATTCCACTTTGCACAATAATTGTGGTTCTCCCCTCTGTACCTTGCACCTTGTTTTGCTGCATTGCAATTAAGACTGATAGTTGAAGCATTCCTGAGAGAGAGAGAGAGAGAGAGAGAGAGAGAGAGAGAGAGAGAGAGAGAGAGAGAGAGAAAAAACAAACTGTAATGGCTCGGCAGAATCGTGCAAACGTTGGTGTGTTTACCCTCCAGCTCTGAAGCAAATAGTACTCCATCATTCTCACTCACCCCATGCATTATTCAGTCAGGCAATTAGAGCTCACCCTGGCTCTCATTCCCTTGCTTGATTTGAGGTTTCCGCCTTTTCTCCGGAAAAAGCAACATCAAACTTTAACTGTGGAGAAAGTTTTTGTGGTATTTCCTGTAACACTTCTGGTGGTGTGTTATAAGCTAATTTGTTGTTTTCTTCTCCAGATGTGGCTTTTGCAAACTTCGGTTTGTCTTTTAAAGGGATGGCATATGGTTGGGAGTGTCATGCCTTCCTAAATGGCACTACATTAGACCAGAACACAACTCAGAGAATGTGATATATATATGTACAGTGTACAGAACCTTTTCCCCTATCCCTCAACCAGCTCACTCTAAATCTTACCTCAACCCTGCATTTATAGACACAAAACCCAAAGCTGATGACACACTATCATCAGGTGGAACCCTATAGTTTAGCTGTTTGGGCATTTGAGCACTAGCATTAAAAAATAATAGTAAATATATAGTATGGTCATTATCTGTTCCAACCCATTATCTAGGTTTTAGTTCCAGTTTTCCAGACAAGGATTAAGCCTGGTCATGGATTACTTTCCTTTGAATGGAAAATCTCTCATTCAAAAATTTCCCTATAGTTCAGGACTGTCTAAGAAACCAACCCTTTATACCCGTAATGTTTATTATTGGTCAGTTTCCAGGACAGGGACTACGCCCTACTCCTGGACTATGCCACATTCTGAATGGAGACTCTGCTTTAGGCCAGGACAAAGTTTTATCCCTGTCCAGGAAAACGATGCCATGAATTTTTATGTATTTTAGCATTGCAAAGGATAAGGACTACCCTTACATAAACATGAATAAACTTCCTCCTTACCATGATGGTTGTGAGCCACAATGCTATAATCTCAGTGTCCCTCTGGCTGTGCTAGACAGGTCATGGTGCAGTTGAGGACTTTGTGCAGGAATTGCTGTTAGTGATGCTCATAAAACCACAAAAGCAGGTGGAAAATCGAGAAAAGTTACTGCAGTGGTTGAAGGGAACTATTCCATGTGTGTGTTGTGAGTCTTTTGTGCTTCTTAACCTGAGCACTTTTAAAAAGCATGGTCATGATTGAGTCATCCTGCATTTATGCATACAGTAGTAAACTAACCTTGTTCCATTGCTGTGCAGAGATTATTGTATAAATGAGTTACTGAAGAAGACTTTGCTCCAGACACACCTAATATTTCCTCTGGACCACAGTGCCGAAACAGTAGAGGTGTGTGTATCAATCTTCTTTTTGATTACACAATGTTACACACATTTTGTTCCTGCCTTTTAAGTGTTATATTCCAACTGCCTATGTCCAAAGCCGATGTAAAAACAGCTCTATTTATCACAAACGTTGATCTTATGACCAGAGCCCACAAAAGTTTCATATTTATAGTGGCAAAAGAGGTGAATTTGTATCTTTTCTGGACAGTCCCAGAAAGTTCTAGAAACTCCTGGACAATTCTAGAAACCTCTGGACAGTTCTCAAATATTCTGGAAGTCTACTCATGATTGTGAAGGGAGAATCTTCCTAAAAACTGATGCATTTCAAGTTTTTGTGGAAAAACAGCCATTTCCTATTTATTTTAGACATTTAAGGATTGGGGAAAGCACGATGGTCTGCTCCTCCCAGAATACAGTCAACTGCAGCACTTTCCGTAATACCCCCTGACTACAACTGACACTCAGCTCTGTTAATAGCCTGACTCAGAGCTATAATAGTTCTATGCCACAAAAAAGGGTTTTCTATGAAGTGTCAATGTTTGTTTTGACCCTGGTTCACAACTGTGAGCAAATGCATAAATATTAGTTTGAGTACCAGTAGAAATATTGATCGGATGTGGGAGCTGAAGCAGTCCTCTCATTGAACACAAAATCACAGAGCTTCACTTTAATGGAAATGCCCCGCTCCTGAGCTGAAATGGAGATTTTAATTGGTTCTGCCCCCACTTCCATAGCATAGACCCTGCAATTAAAAGGCTGCATCAATGTTCAATTGCATTGATTTTAGTAAACGCAGTGAACTCAGATCCAGTTGTTGGGCTGCTGAAACACTCTTCAGTGTCTGACTGGGGTCCAAGTGCAGTTCAGCCCAACTAAGCGGTTAGAAAAGTTTGTGTTCCAGGTTAGAATGTCCCTGCCAAGTGGCCAAAACCGATCTGAAATGAAACTCACTTCCATTACTGATACAAAGCAGTCCATTTTTATTAAATATGTATGAACTTGTTAGGAAATATGAAACTTCTGAATACACATTCACACTCCAGCTGTAAGTGGAAATTCAAGGCCTATTCTCTTTTTTTAGTGTTTCTTCTTTTTAAAGTCTGAATTGCTTTTCATACTTGCTGTTAAGAATGGCACTTTAGTGACTCCCTGGCTGGCTGACTAATGCATAATGCATGTACAAAGTTATCACAGTCCTTTCCCTCCTACACACTATGTACTCGCAGCACCACTGGTGCAAATATTTACAGGCAATGTACAGTTTTATTTGTCCGTTTTGCCGTTAAATCTGAAATGCAAACAAGACAACTGAAATGAAAACTCCTGTCTGTCCCTCTTCAAACAGTTCCCAGCAGCACAACAGGCCATAGGTGACCTGAGGTCAGTGGAAAAATCCCCCCAGCTCAGCGAACTGCTGATTCGACCCTATAGGAACGCTATAGGAACAGGCCTGACTCGCAAAAGATGGAGGAGCTAACGGTCTGTGTGACCAAGGAGAGTAGCAAATAGCATTCAAACTGAAAACACTGGCCACAGGTCAGCTTCAAGAACATATAACAACTGAACAAAGACCAAACGGTCATCATAACAGAATTCTGGTGTAAGAGGACAGGAAATGGGACTGCTATAGAAGCTTTGGGTGGAGCAGACTCCTACACATTCACAAGTTCTAGCTATACCTTCTGGTACCAAGGTATTCTGAGCCAGTCTGCAGTCTTCAGCAAATTGGTGAACAGACAAAAAGAGAGAAAGAAAGAAAAACAGTTCAGAACTGCGTTAAAAACTAAAACAATACTTATTTACAGGTATGAGAGTATAGAAAACTACAGTACCAGAACGTTTGAAAAGATAAATACAAGAATATTTAAATCAACTTCCTTAAAAACAATAAAACAAAAACTGAAAGCTCGCGAGTGGCTTTTTCTTTTAAAACAGTGCTATTTTCCAGCTCTTTCAAGTCCGCGAGAGGAGTGGAGTTTGCTGGAGTTTGCGAGGATCACTAAGTACTGGCTTGGTTCCTCTTCTACATGCGTAACATTGTCTTCTCTTTAGGAAGCAGCTGGGCATTAAACCTGCGAAACAGAAAAAGGCAGATTTACATACACTGTTTACATATGAACACTTAGAACATATGAATGTTGTTAATGATGAGGACATTGTATTGCATGCAGGTGGTTTGGTTGGGTGGTTGGAGCAGTCGTATGAGAGTGGAAGCAGAACTTACGGTAGCAGTGGTTACAGCGAGCGCTCAGACTATAGTGGATGGGCTTATAACCTGAGCGCTTTTCTGTGGGGGGAAGGAGATGGGAGCTTTTAGTATTGCATTGTTAACAGCTGGATTTAGTGGCTTATATGATCCTGTGCTTAACTGTTTATTTGTGTCATGTGAACTCTTAGGCGCCTTAACAACTATCCTCCTAAATGTTAGTCATATGGGACACAAAATAGGATTTGTAGTTTCCAATCCTGGACCCCTTGCTTTGCACATTGTAATGTTTCCCATTCTACCCACTCCCGATCAAGCCTTCTCGGAGTTGAGGTGGGAAAGAATGTGAAAGGAAGGGGAACCTCAGGGAGGGGTCTCAAGAGTTTGAGAACTACTGCTCTAAACTCATTTACTAAAACAAGAACAGAAGCAAAACATACTTAGCGTAAAGGGAAAAATTAGCACCCAACAGAATGCAATGGAAAAAAGTCATGAAACTCTAGATTCTGCCACAGTTGCTTTTATTTTAAAGTGCCTTATGTTTGTAGGCATAGAGCTAATAAACACATACACAGATGAAAGGAATAGCACAATTATTTTCATCATTTTTCCAATGTTTTCTGCTGGGTCGGCAAAGGATGCATGTCTTACAAGGTTTGCTAGACAAATTCCCATATCATGATACTGACCGCTGAAATGTACTGGCTGTTGAAGCGTGGTTTGTGGTCAGATGGGGAGGTGATGGAGGAGTAGCAGGACGTGTCACAGGGAGAGCTGGGCTCTTCAGACAGGGTCTCGGGAAGGTGGCTGGACACACAGCCACTGTCTGAGCCACTGGAGCCACTCCCTGATAGACAGTGTGAAGACGACCCTGAGCTCTCGGTTGCTAAACACACAGCAACAATACTGTTTATTTTCGTCTTTATGAAGCATAAACTGTATCAAACAACTCCGGTAGAGCAAGTCGGTTTTTTGTGCGTTCTTGAAACGGGAAAGCAGCAGTGAACACTAGGTGGATGCAGCACAGCAAAACCGAGAACAGTTCTATGTATGTTTTTCCTAATACAGTCTAGCTTCTGTGTAATTCTACAAAGGGCTACGTTCGATCTAAGAAAGTACATACTCATAGAGGGCTGGCTGCTGGTCTCATGCTCCAGCTCGTCTTCCTCAATGCAGGGGCTGATGAGGGGTCGCTCGCCCGGTAGTAGCGTCTGGCTGCTGTACATGTGCAGGTTCAGAGGCCCTAGCAGTGTGGACGAGGAGGGTCCACCTGCCACCGGGGGGCCACTTACAGGCGCGCTCACAGCAGCTCTTTTAAATGGGTTTGAGTGATCAAACAGGGAGACGGCGATCGAAGCCCGCGTCCTGGCTCCTGCAGGTATGAAAATTGTGTGTGTGGATCGGAAGGGCTCCTTGATGTGGTCACAATGATAGGCTTTGCTGTATCGTAAAAGTTGGTAATAAGGCAAGCTTTCCAGGAACAGATTAAGCCTAAGTCTGCAACACAAACACTTACCGACACTGAAAAATATGACACTGTGTCGGGAAAGACCTGCCATTAGAATTCTTAAACTCTTTAGCTAGTTCTGGACATACCTCTGCCCTTCATGATGTAATCAATGGCCCGGTTGTTGATAGCAGCATCGCTGGGTTTGATATCCAGAAAGGGCTTATTGCCCACGCCCATAGACACCATCTCCTGCATACGGATCTCTACAACCACACACACACACACACACACATATTGTATAACAAGACACAAATACATAACTGTTGACAGTTCATCTATTGCATAAAACATGCTGTACTAATCCAGACAGTGAACTTGAGATGCTTTCAAAGGCCTAATGATATGGATTCGCTTTATTTCCACAGATGCCACGTCGAACTACAGTAAAACTATACAGGTGTGATTCAAATGAGTGTTTTTAAAAGCCCACTCTGTGGGGCTGAGGCGACTACAGCTACAAATACAGAATTAATTATTAGGAAAAACATGCTGAGGTGCTGGGAAACAGGAGCCCTCATAAAACACACACTCTCTCTCGCTCTCTCTCTCTCTCTCCCTCTCTCTCTCTCTCCATTCATTCTTTTCATTTTATGACTTGACAAAATATACCACAGCTCAAGTCTCCCTTGCACCCATGCAAACACACACCTTTGTTGCGTGTGGCCTGTTGCCACAGTATGCGGGCGATGTCTGAGGTCCAGGCTTGTTTGATGTCGGATGTAGCAGCCTGGAGGACGTAGGTTTGGTTCTTTGATGTTCGCCTGCGGAACCAGACCTCAAAGCGCAGCCCGTTTTCCCCTGACGTCTCCGTCATCCCCACATCAGCAGTCTGCAGCAGTGAGAGAGAGAAATATTTGGGACCAGTGTAGGAGGTAATGTATTACTAACATTTCCTCTAGTTTGAAAGTGCCCTCTGCATTTAACCCATCCGTGGAGGAGCAGTGGGCAGCTAACATGGGTAAGAGTAGCTGAAACAGTGTTAACTCGAGGTTCCACAATTTTGCCATTAACTGAACAAAAAGCAACATATTTCCAGATGTGGATTCAGATTGTTCAGAGTGCAAAGCCCTCTGCCTGCGGCCGAGTTGGGTTGTGAACTCCCTTCCATCATTAACAGACAGATGTTAAATTATTTGCTATTTTTAGCCTTTTGGTTCTGGCTTCGTCAATGAAAACAACACAAAAACATCTGCATTACATGGTTAATAGTGACAGTGGGAACAATGATAGACAATTTGACTGCTGTATTGTCCCTCACTATCCATCCATCCATTTTCCAACCGCTTCTTCCGTTTCCGGGTCACGGGGAAGCTGGAGCCAATCCCAGCTGACTGCGGGCCTAAGGCGGGGTACACCCAGGACAGGAGGCCAACTCATCGCAGGGCAACACACAGACAGACAACCAGACACCTATGGGCAATTTTTTCCAATCCAATTAACCTACTGCAGCCTTTGGACAGTGGGAGGAAACCGGAGCACCCGGAGGAAACCCACGCGACACGGGGAGAGCTTGCAAACTCTGCACAGAAAGGCACCTGTGGCCAATGCGGGGATCGAACCCAGGACCTTCTCACTGTGAGGCGACAGTGCTAACCACTGCACCACCGTGCCGCCTGTCCCTCACTATCACAGAAAAACTACAATAGTCATGTAGGCATTAAATTATGCAAACATTTAGAATGAACCTAAAAATCACTTTCTTTAGTAGCTGGATACTTTTTCTATGCAGTAATTGGAAAGTAACTAGGAAATTAACTACTAATTTTCATAAATACTGAGAGAAACAGTGACTGAATGATACAATTCGAGCTATGTCTCGTTACAGAAGGCCTATTATTCTGATCGCTCTGATATAATGGCTTAAAAAAAATGATTTAGGAAGTTAAGCCCTGAAGCCAATGATTTAAAGGGCCCTTATCCCACGTTATCTTCTTTCCATGTGTAACACCCTGGAGCGTATAGTTCTCTGCATAGTTCTCGATTCTGATTGGCTACCCTAGATTACGTTTCATTTGAAAAGCTGGCAGGACAGAAACACTCCCTATAATTTCATAACTGCTGTAGACTGAATAGGCAAATAAGTGTAAATGTGTTGGGTGTGACATCACAAAACTAGTGCATTCAAATTTTTTTTGCAGCCTAATTTCCATATTTGGTGAGTGAGCGATTATTTGACATTGTGAACACACCAACAGCACACAGTGCACCACAATGAAATGAAACCTCAGCATTTGACCCAACCAAGTAGGAGGAGTGATCAGCTGACATGGGCAGCGCCTGGTGAGCAGTGCTTAGAGACGGTCTCTTGTTTACAGATACCTCAGTGGTAGAGTTACCAGCCTGGGATTTGAACCAGTGACCTCCAGACCCTGAAATGGCCAGATTTTATATACTACATTATAACTACTTTTCCTGCTCGTGTGACAACTAAACCTGATTACTAAGCTCAGGTGATGCTTTACCTGATTTAAACCAAATAAGGCATTAATTAAAGTGTATTTGGTCAAAACCAACATTTTACACAGAACTAAGAACACTTTATACTGGAGTTAATCATTAATGTTAATGAGTTTACACAGAATCATAGAGGTCTAATGTACCTTAAAGGAGTTTTTGTATATATACACGTCCAGGCCTCCCTCAATGCGTTTGGGTTTGCTGAACAGCACAAGGTCTTCAAACAGAAACACATGCCTCTGGCACTTCTTCCTCCCGTACCAGATGGTGAATTCGTCCTGCCGCACCAACTGTCCCTGTTCCTTGAGATTTACCTGAGAGAACAGTAGATATAAACAAACCTAAGACTAACACTGACTTCTGTGTACGCATGTAGACTAGATTTCATCATGAAGATGAACTAATGCTTTGAACTATACAATGCCATGTAAATGTAAAGTGATGTGCAGGATAACGGCAGCTGTGACTCACATCGCAGTCACGGATGGCGTCCATGGCGAGAAGGTCATTGCCGTGGCGGAGCTGGAACTTGACCATTTCGGCAGCAGCGCGCAGGTAGGAGAGCTCCTGTTCTTGAGCCTCACTCACCTCCTTAATCAGGTCCTTGAGGAGCAGAGCGTATTTACTCATCCGCTGAATGGGCTTCAGTAGGTATGAGGCCAGGTCCATCTTATCCTCCAGCTCCAGCTGCTTGTGCTAGAAACAGACAGAGAAAGAGAAAGAGAAAAAGAAAAAGACGGAGACACATAAGACACTCACAGACAAACACAATGGAATGTGTGTCTGTTGATGTTTGTATGGCGTTCCCGTCACTCACCCTGAAGAAGCTGTTGCCATGGCTGGCAAGCAGTGCATCGGATTTGGGCTTATTCTTGCTGTAGAGGGCGTACAATCCAAACTGGTCTTGCTGAAAATGTACAACAACAAATAAAAATCCTCCATTATTACTGGGGGTGCGGATTTCTCAATTTGGACAACTTAAGCCCATGCACTGTTAAATGAAGACACCCTCCTGACCTCCTATTGGACAGGCTGGACTTGATCTGGCTAGATGAGAAACCCCACTTTGGAGAAATAATTTATTTTTTCTAAGTCGTTCACCACATCCAGTCCTGCATTTCAAACCCTGCGGAATAACCTGTCACTCTTCATTGGCCAGCAAATGTTGAATGGAGTGCAACAGACGTTTATTTTCAGTTTTATTTGGATGCCGCTTTTCGCTGATATGGTGCAAACTGCTTTATAATGTGTTTCACGTCTATTTGACACACGCCGGGCAGCTTTCTCCGTGCCAGGAATGTGTCAGGTAATTTTAGACTCCGAGATGAAGGCTTTGCTGTAGGTCGAGAGGGTCTCCTCACTGGCCTTCATTAAACACTGCTGCTCTCGCTCATGAACTGTATGCATACTAAACCTTCCTGAATTGCAATCCTTAGAGAAAGCCAGTGCTTTGAGACAACCACAAATATGATGGACAGGATACAGGAGAGGCTACCTTAGAGCTAGACTCATTAAGGAGCTCAGTGCCTGCTTCATGTGGCTTACTCTGTTTTCAACCCAGACGTTAAAAGAGAGAGAGAATGTCTATTTTTACAGTTCTCTGGATTTGGTAGAATATCTATACAGTATCCCTAGACCAGCCTGGAAGCACCCAGCCTAACAAAGTCTTATCCCTACACATGTTAATGTTAATCTAGTAAAATATTTTGCTTAACTGACACTTGAAAAAGCACCGCTGAGAGTTGTGTGGTTTTTTCACCTGTTTTGCAAAAAAACATAAATACGATCATATCTATAACAAAGAGGGCTGATGTGGTTTTGATTTTCGCATCCAAACACAGACAGTGGAAAGCTGATTTTGGATAAATCTTGTGCTGAGACTGTGCTGTACAGCACTGGAGGTGGCTCTTACATGGCGCAGGAAGCAGTGGCTGACACGCAGTGGGTGGTTACAGCAGCTCTCCAGCTCCTTAAGAAAATACTGGCTATGAAAGTCCACCAGCTTCTCCAGGTTGCCGAAGATGACACTGCGTTTGCCCCGCAGGTCCTGAGGCAGGTCAGCCCGCTCCATCTCAGGGAAGTAGTGGTCGATGATGTAACGGAGAGAGCGCACATACTCCCGTTCTGTCGTCACCATCTCGTCTACGATATGTCGCAATTTACTGAGAGAGAGAAAACAATTGATGATTATGAATTCAAAACGAAACGGGTATACCCTACATGCATCTATCCATCAATATGAATGCTTACAATGTAAATAAAGCATATCAGAGTGGTTTGATGTGAAATTCTCCAGTCTAGAGAAACTTGTCTAAAGATTAATGACACCTTTCCCAAGAGAAGATGGGTTGTGGCTCATCACTTTTTGCCAAAGTTCATGAGAGAACCATCAAGCAGTTCAAAAAGAAAATCGCTTAATGCAAGATTGGAAAAAAATAACGTCTTTCACCCTCTACAGTACATAATATTATGAAAAGAGTCAGGAGAAAACTCTGTGTAGACAGTGTAGGGCAAAGCCAAAAGCCACTGATGAACATGTGTGACCTTTGAGCCCTCAGAAGGCATTGCATGAGAAGCCATCATGCTACTGTGATAGGTGTATCCACATGGAACTTTGGAACATTGTCTCTTCTGCCACTGTATGAAGAAACTTACCCTGAAACTTTATCACATGAAGAGAAAGCTTTTCTTTGTCAGTTAAATAATGGAATGGAATTAACAAATCACAGATTTTGCACTGGAGCTATAAGGCTATTTTTGCTAACATGTGTTGCCAGCATGTACAAACATGGTATAATTCACAATATGCATCAGCCAAACTGCACTTTAAATCAACACACACTTCCATAAAAGTGTTGAGTTATTAAGTAACCTCAAATATTTGCTTATGTTGTTTCTAGGACTGTTTTGCTGTTGTCTTCAGGAGAGATGGTGCATTGACTCTCCTGTTTTGCATTAGTTCTAATCATATCCAGAACCATTGTCCTGCAGCAAGTTGATAGTAAACTGCAGCCTGGAAATTCAGATTATAACATGTAAGAAACCAAATGAACAAATGCTTTTTTAGACTACTTACCTTCTTGAGGCAAGTAACACATATTTGATTAATTTTTCTGGATTTGTCTGAGAAGTTTTAAGAGAATTCAAGAACTAAATTTTTGTTATTGATTTGGTATTGTCTTGTTTTTCTTTTTTACCAATTTGTTTATGTATTTAGAGTTTTATGGTAAAGAGAAATCTTAACTGTTCGATAGAGGCCTATTTTTTTTTTAGATTAAAAAACTATGAGGTTATTATTGTCCCAAATTAATATAAAATGCAAAGAAAAAAGTCATTGCTCTTTTCTTGGTTTGACCATTAAAGGGTCAATAGAGTATAGACATGCCCATAAAATACAAGCACTCCATAACAGCAGCACTAAGGATTACATCAAACCACATCATACAATTGGAGTGCATCCTGGATGGGAAAGAGCTGAAATACCTATTAACCTTTAGTTATGATTAGTGAAATGTCAGAACTGTCTTAATATAATCAAGTCATCATGTCCAACCAACCAGACATACAGGACTCCACAGAGCACGTACCATTGCATGCTATTCCTTTTCTGAACAAATATTCTAGCTGTTAAAGCTCCAATGCAAAATCTAAGGTAAGGAGAACAGGGAAACTACAAGCCTAAAAATTCAAAGTAAATTTCCTCATAAAGCTGTTACGTTGGTTACAACTTATTTAAATGATGTTTTACCCTCTCACAAGTATACACAACAACAAATATAAAGGATCTTTGTATTAAGAGATGGACTGGTAACTTGGGCTGGGATGTTCTGAAGTTTGGGAAAACTTTTACAATAACAATTTATAAAGAAAAATGGATTGATTTTATTTTAACCTGCAGGTGTTTTAGAGTAAACATCAAGTCAAGGCAGAAAATCTGTAAAGCAAAAAGGTTTACTGCAACGTGAACACATTTACCCCAACACGGCCTTCACACTGGAGCTCATGGTTGCTTGCTCCTTTTGATGCTCAGAGCCCTTAGCTGAAGTGCCAACTTCTCCAAACACAAAGGCCTGGTTTCCACTCAGTAATGTCAATTATGTCAAATCACTTTTTAGCAGTGTCTCTTTAGACAACTTTGTTGCCCATCGAAGCTTCAGTGTGTTAAAAGTTAGCACCTGATTTTTTCATTCATACACATCACCTCAGTGTGAAAAAACCCAAAAATTCCTTAACATCAACGAACATTGAGAATGAGAAACACTGTCTGATTGCAGGTAAAGAAGCAAAGCCAGGACTGAGGTTTCAGAATATAGCAAAGAACATACATGCTTACAATAAGGACAGAAAGATGGTCAATTCCATGGTCATGATCAATGATTCCTTATAGGACATTATGTGTAAGCCATTAAATGCTGGTAGTAGCAGTAAAACAATAACTCAAGCTTTTTTCATGAACCAGCTTCTTGTTTCCATTAAAGTGAAGTCGACAGCTAAGCAAGAACAGTTTCATATTATAGCTAATATTTCTGAAAAAAAAACCCAAAGTTAATCTAGAGTCCTGCAGTAGACTTCCTCTCCAGGCCTGTACACTCCCTTATGGGCTCACCCTCCTTGCCTCCCTCCTCCGTACTAATAAATGGCTGAAATGGCTTTGGCCTAATTTCTGTGGTGTGTAAAGCAGCGGAAGACAAACGCTGTACTTCAAAGTCCCTTTGCACTGCTCCCATCTGGGAGAGTCATCAGGGGCTGTGCTTTTTCTCAAGAGGTTTAACAGGGGGCAGGGGGCCCAACTCTGGAAAACACATCACTGGCTTAAAAAGGGGGAAAGACTGTGGGGCTAAGAGCACACACACACACACACACAAATATACACATGACTTATAGTTCCTTACGACCACATGAGGCACTTGCACACATGACTGGAGTCTACAAACAGCTGCTCAACATGAGGCAGTGTGTATTTTCACCCGGAATGAAGGACAAGGTGACAGTTGGGAAAGTGTGTTAGTATGAGTCATTGAAATAAGTGATAACATATCTTGGCCTGTGTGTTCCATCCTGTCGTCCTCGCTGAACATACAGTGTTTGGCTAGGCACTGGGTTGTAAGGGTAGAGTAGAGCTCTATAACTGATGGTGTGTGTGTGTGTGTGTGTGTGTGCAAGAGAGAGTGTGAGAAAGAGAAAGCGAGAGAGAGAGAGAGAGAAAAAGAGAGAGTGAGAGAAAGAGAGAGAGAGTGAGAAAAAGAGTGTGAGAGAGTGGGTGAGAGAGAGAGAGAGAGAGAGAGAGAGTGAGAGAGTGTGAGAGTGTGAGAGTGAGACTGAGTGAGTAAGAGAGAGTGGGTGAGAGAGAGAGAGAGAGAGAGAGAGAGAGAGAGAGAGAGAGAAAGAGCAAGAGAGAGAGAGAGAGAGAAAGAGAGAAAGAGAGAG
>JBBPDA010000041.1:18945031-18959396 GCA_037974385.1 Arnoldichthys spilopterus
TTGTTTCCTCTGTCCTGGAAGTCGCTTTGGATAAAAGCGTCAGCCAAATGATTAAATGTAAATGTAAAATGTAAATGGAATTCTGCTGAAAACACGCCAACTCTCGGAGAGAGTTACACATCACACAGAAAGATCAGCGCACGCCTTCTTACTGCTTAAACCGATCCTGAACTTTATTCATGGCAAAGTTCTCCCTGAGCTGTTAGTACTCTTTAAGTCCCATCAGTGTGCGAGTGTGTTTTATGCCATACTGGCTCTCCAATGTGCCGAGCTCATCATCACTCCCACACAGGTTGTATAGTCATCATGCTCTCCCAACACAGAAGGGGGTATAAATTAAGAGCTTTAATCTACTTTCCAGAGGTGAAGTGTCTTTTAAAAAACGGTCAGTCATTCAGAGACTCAAACAGAACTGCACTGAAGGATTCCTTTGTCCTGCCGGTTCTATTTCTATGGTCAAAATGACCCAGGCGCGTCAGGCACATCCTTGCACCGAGCAGACACTGTCACGTAAGGCTAGACGGCCGAGGTAAAGTAGCTCACAGGGATGGACAAGTGAAGTGTCACGAAAAAGCAAGAGTTGAGTAATAGGTGCCAGTATGGATGTAATTACAGCATTGCCCCCATTGTAGCGCAGAAACCCAAACACTGCCCCGTGAGTGTAAACCACCCACCTCGACAGAGACAGAGGCATCAATCATGCTGAACCAACTCACAAACAACAAAGACGCTGCCACTGTGGCCTTCCAAACAGCAACCCCCACATCCATCCACACCTTCCCCAACCTGTGGTGGCCCACCCACTTGCCCCTATACCTGCACAGTACTGTTCACACCTGGACATTACATGGGCGTATTTGTAGACACATCTCAGACACGCAATTATAAAACATACAGGTTGGCAAGGGTTAAAAAGGCTAAAATTAGGATTTTTTTTTTTTTTTTTACATTTTTTGGTATTTGAAATATTTACATTAAAACATTTTTTCAAATATACAGACCATATCGTTATTATACTGAATAAAAACCAATGCAAAGTAAAAACGTACTTGTCACATCCCAGCTAGAGTAAATTGTATATGCATTTACATTTATCTTTATAGATTTCGACTTTTGGGGCACACGCGATTTAACATATAACCAGCTGACATAAAGACTGGTAGCCTGGAATCATGCATCAATACTGTCGAAATGTTAGCACAGCAGAGATGTTGCCTGAGCTGACATTCTCTTAAAAATAATTACACCTATATATTCTATATATAACCAGAGATATGCATTTATATATCTATATATATTCAAATAATCACGGCCATCCCTAGAAACACAATCCCTAATAATAAGGCAATGTAACCTGTCGCACTAGCAAGTGCTTTGTTCATAAATCTGCCCTGTTCGGTCCCGAGCCTTGACTCCTACCAACAGTCTTTCTGCAGACAAACAAACAACGTTCTCTTCAGGAGACATACCATTACTGCCCAGTCAAAACATGGTCAAACCGAGTCTGCTATCGACATCGCCCCCACGGCAATAAATGTTCACAAATACAATTCAATCCAAAATGAAAGCTATTAAATGACCAAATACACAAACCAGAGACACTGGAAGCACTGCACATGACCCAGCCTTCCCTCCAGCTCCCTCTGTTTCCAATGGGGCTCTAAAAAGCAGCCTGTGTTGGCCATTGTTCATTGGAATCACCACGAAATCTGAAAAACTGTCTAGAGACCGGAATATGACCCATAAGGAAGCCTGCTCTTATAAAATCCCCAGCCTAAGCAGAAACAGGCCCCCTTGCTCTCCCTTTGCTCAGCTTCTTTATCCACCTAATAGGGGCTGAAGAGAAAGGCAGGTAACTTAGGCTGTAGCACGGGCCATTTGAGAGCCATTTGTCGGCTGTCAGTAGGCTCCTGCCGGAGGTCCCTGCAAGGGGAACGGTTCAACACTGAGAAGCTGCCACTGCGCTGATGTATCTAAAGTAAATACAGCCCGTGTGGACACGTTTCTGGAGAAATGGGAAATATATTGCCCCAAACAGGATAAAGCTAACACAGCACGTGTGTGGTCACGGTTGGCAAGGCGGCACATGATACATGAATAAAACATTTTTCAAGGTGTCCTAAAATAAAAAAGAAAACCAAAAGTAAAAAAAAGGCACCAAAAATTAGAATAAAAAATGTCAAATGGCTGATAAATAAGAATTATGGAAGGATGAAAGAATGAAAGATGGACGAGCAGGATGAAAACAGGATGGAGAAGGTGTGGAGAACAAGGAGAGGGAGGTGGAGAACAAGGGGAAGTGGCTTCAAGTAGGGAAAAAAGATGGTGAAAAAAGTGCACCAGTCTGGTAAGTGGGGGAACAGGAGAAAAAGGTAAAAAAGGGACTAATCCAGTGAAAGCGTTAGAGAGGAAGAAGGTGGGTTTTTATGAGAGAAAGTCTACCTTGCTGCTCCTGCTCTTCCTGCTGATGAGATTCCATGTCTGCTTCTGGCTGTGTGGACCCATTAACATTAACAGAAGATGTAAGCTCATCCTCTGTCCTCTTGTCCTCCTTTCTCTCCTCTTCCACTCTCTCCTCCTCTGGCTGAGCCCCAGTGAGAGTGCTCCCTCCTTCCATTGGTGCTTCAGGAAGGCTTATGTCCTTTTGCTCAGAGGGGGTGTCCCCATTTGTGACTGGCAGACAGACTTGACAGATTGACTCGGTTTTGATCTCAGAAATGTTGGCTAATAGAGTTGCCTCACTTTCAATTGCAGGACATCCCATAATTCCACCCTCATCTGCTCCGTTGGAGCTAATTGGTGCACTTTCTTCTTTCTCCAGTGTCTCTACTATTACCTTTCCCTCCTCCTCTACCTTCTGCATTCCCTCTTTCTCTCTCCGGTCTGTTTGTTCTGTCTCCTGACTTAAATGTACGCTTACGCTCGGGCCAGATTTAGGCACGGAACCCGCCAAACCCGTCCGAAGAGTCTCACTTTTGTCTTCCACATAAATGGTCGCTCTGTCTTTGTCCTCCTCACCTTCGCGCTCTTTTCCCGCCTCCTCCCCTGCACTTTCTGTCTCGCCAACCTCCTTGCAACTCTGCAGTTCATTTTCTTTCAAACTTATTCCATCAATTTGTACTTCCTTCTCGGTCCCTGCATCTGTACCTGCCTCACTTCTGCTCTCACTCTCCTTCCCCTTGCACGACTCTGTCCTCTCCTGACCTGGACCAATAGCTGTAACTTGATCCTCCCCAGCCTCTGTGGGAACAAAGGCCCAGTCTACCTGCTGCCCCATGGGGCTTGCTGACCCAGGCCTGCCCTTTTCAATATCACAGAAGCTGGGACTGATTTCACTACCACATTTGCCATCCCATGGACCGATCTCAGCGGCTGCAGGCTGACTGACTGATCCGTCTGCAGCATCTTCCTGGTCAAGCTCAACTTGTGCTTCTGTTCGAGTGAGTATGGATAGCAGAACCTCGCCGGCTTTAGTCTGTGTCTCTATCTGATCCTCAACAGTAGCGTTGTCTATAAACTCAGGCTCTGATGTGGCCTTTGTGACCATCAGACTACTATCTGTTTCAATCTCACTTTCGATACTCTGCCCATTCATCGTTTCCCCATCTTTACCTGTGGTATCGTCATTTATTGCAGGCTGGTCAGAATTTGACTCTTGGTTGGTCTTCTCTGGCTCTAGTACTTTAGATACCGGACAGAGATGGAGGTCATTTAAAATTTCAGTGTCTATGTTTGTTTTTGAGTCACAAAGTGCTATATTGCTGCAGTCCAAGCTCTCAGGCACACACTCTCTCTCAGATTCATGCTCAGGCATACTGATTGAGGGGGATGTACCTGTACCTGTAGCACAGGTGACTTTGCATTGGTCCACCTGCTGCCGCTGGCTGCATGTGTCTGCTGGAGTGGTGCGAGTTACAGGCTGAGGCTGAAATGAGTCTTTAAGGTTCTCCTCGATAAGCATGGCACACACCATACTTTGGGAGCATGGGTTGTTTTCTATAGGGCTCTTCGAGGGATAAGTGTTGATCTGCATTATTGAAGGCCCTGGAGTCCGTGGCTTGTGCAGGTTTCTGTAGTTCATGCTAATAGACTGAGTCAAAGAGCCTTTCTGGGGTGAAAAGCGAGGCAGTTCGATTTCTGCCAGCTCTACGTATTCGCCCTCGGAATCATCAGCCGTGGCACTTGAACTCCTCCCGCTGCTGTCCTTACTGAACTGTTCTTCCATAGAAGGAAGGAGCTTAACTCCCTTATTCTGATTTTCTCCTTCTTTTGACTGACCCATTGAAGTATCAATCAAAATCCCACGTCCTGAGTCGGTGGAGATGTCTTCATGCTCTGCATCAGAATCTTCTCCCTCATGTTCAACACCTTTTGCCGTCCCATACCCCAGCACAGACTTGGCCACTTTTGGGGGTTTGCTAATAAACTCTGGATGCACCACATCCTCCCAGGGGACCCTGAAAATATTGCTGTCCGCAGACAGGAGGCAGTGCTCCAGTGCAGCTCTGCCATCCCTGCTCCTCTCCCGGTTGATGGAGTCCAGCCAGGCCATGCTGAAGAGGGTAGTGTAGGCTAGCTCCGGAACCTCCAGCTCCTCCACATGCTGCCCACTCGTTGACAGGCACTTGAGGCTAATGTGTGGAGGCCTTCTAGGCGATGCTACCACTTGCAGGTAGAAGTCGCTGGGTTGTAGGACACGCCTGTCCAGAGAGGACAGCTGGATTATGACCTTCTCATGGACACACAGAGGCCAGCCCTCATGGCGGAACAGGAAACCACAATATGGGAACTGGAGCGAGAGAGAAAGAGAGAGAGGTTTTAAAATTCAGACTGGGTTGGCCCAATTTTTTTTTTTTTTCAATAAAGGAGGTCAGGTCAGTACAAGAAAAGAATTCAACAGTCACAACTCATATTTTGTGCTGACCTGACTAGCTGAGGTCAAATTATAGAAGAATTTTAGGTCAAACTTGGAATGCTAGTCTAATTTCTACAATATAAACAGAAAACGAATCACAGAGGGTTGTAGAGGGCTTTAGTTGTTGTTTAGAGTTGCTATTTCATCTTGTGATGGGGCTTGATGAGTGCAGAGAGAGAATGAAACCCTTTATGTTAAAAACTAATTCAAAAAGAGCTTTTTCTCTGACTTTGGGCAAAATTCTTCTATGAACTGAACACAAGAAACATGAACACAAGGCCGCAAGTTGGTCACAAATAACAGTTAAAACAACCCTAAAAAGGTCCCTAAATGCAGCATAGGCAAGTGCCCTCCTTACTTTAGAGTGTGACAGTATGTCACTGGTACTCTGAGAGGCTCTGTAATGCAATGCAAATAGCCCCAGATATGCCAGCAATGGATCGACAATTCTCTCGAAATCTGACTCTGGGGCGGCCAAAAATGACTCGAGGTTTCCTTTCAAAGTAAGGGCTGGAGGAGTCTGGAGAGGATGTAGGGTAGTGTGTCACGGGCGGTGACCGTGAGGTGGGTGAAAGGGCTTTTTATTCGTGGAGCAGTCATCCTGCTCAGGCTGCTGGTTCCCATTATGATATCCTTATTTTCTTCATACAAGCCTATAAACGGTGACTGTGTGCTTTGCATGGTGGAGAGATCATGAGGCACCCCACTAACCCCAGGTGCAGCATGTAGGATATTTTCCCACACAGTCGGAGAATGGAGAGAAAGATAAGATCATCAATGCACACCCAACTATGTGGAAGACAAAGACAATATCAAAAATAACCAGGAGCAAAGGGCAGAAATGTCCCCCTACTCAACATTCCTGGTCCCAAAAAGAGAGGTGCAAGGAAACAAAGCTTTTCTCTCTAAAGAAAGTGAACACTGTGAACTCATAATGAAAGTTAATTGGTAACTCCGGTTCGTTTGCTCCGTCCATTATGGAAAATCAGGAAAAAAGACATTAAAAAAATACCAAGACGGATATACAAGGTTTTGCAGTGACATTAATAAAATTTATAGAGTCATATTTACACCCAAAGGAAATTGTTCATTTTTAAAAACATACTTAAGAGTACAAACAGGTCACCCTCTTTGATACAGTACTTATTATCATTGTCCTGTTGAAAGGTCCAGTGCCGGCTCAACTTCAAGACAGCCGGTCTCATATTATCTCTTCAAGCACTCTTTGATGTGAGGCAGAATTAAAATTTGACTGTAAGCTTCCCAGTCCCTGAAGCAGCAAAGCAGCTCCAAACCATAACATTTCCACCACCATGCTTCAAAGTTGGTATGAGGTCGTTCTCTTGAAAAGCTGTCTTTGGTCTACGTCACATATGTGACGTTTTATTGTGGCCGAACAGCTTTATCTTTAATCTGCAATGCCATCTGTAGAATGTTCTCATCAATGCCACTTATTCTGAAAAACATGATTCTAATTTTATAAAGGTGGGATAAATTTAAGAGTGTACTTAGTTTTTGTTTATTACTGACATTGCAGAAGCCATTAATATACAAACCTGTAACCAATCACATTTTATTACTGTGGGCTTTGAGCATCTTCATCACTCACAGCTGCAGATGGTGTTTCGCTAACTCAAAGTATGTATGTTATTGAACTAAAGTAAATTATCTACTAAGTACATGTAAGCACAATAAATTCTGAGCCAAAGTAAATAATGCAGGACACTTTTCGTCCATATCACGTCATTCATTGACCAATGCACTCCTAAGATATTACACATTTTAATCACACAATTTGGCAGTATGACCACAGTAATACTATGGTATTTTTATTATTAAGCCCTGCACAGAAAATAATACATAGCATTAGCAGAGACCCCCATAGACACACACATGTCCGGACACACAATGATGGGGGAGACCAAAAACAAGTGTCAGATGGCTTCTACAGGTGTATATAAGCGTGTGTGTGTATGTGGGATAAGCCACAGAAATGAAAAATGAAGCTGTGGTCACGGTGGTATCAAAGCTATCAGGGGTCAGATGGAATGTCTCTTTTTGCTTCCCTGGCCAAAGACACACACAGGTTTGATAAACTCCATAAATGACTTGTTCCTTTATCTTTACTGACGTTTTGTGGATCTGCTAACGTCAGATACTTTGTGAATAAAATGCAAAGCATTGCCAAACTGATGGCGTTATACACACCAAGGCTTATGATCCAGTTCAGGTAAAATATACAGAAAAGCTTATTGTCTGCCAGGCCACATTCTCTTCACTTAAATTAGTGAGTGAGTGTGAAAATGACCAGCGCAGTGAGCAGTGCATTTAACCCATCCATGTAGGAGCAGTGGGCAGCTGACGTGGGCAGTGCCCAAGGAGCAGTGCTTGGGGACGGTACCTTGCTCACAGGTACATTTTACATTTATTCATTTGTCTGACGCTTTTATCCAAAGCGACTTCCAAGACAAGGAGCAGTGTAGTGGGACGGTACCTTGCTCAAGGGAACCTCAATAGTGCCCGGGCCTTCAGGTCCCAAGTGCAATGTCCTAACCACTAGGCCACCACTGCCCCACTACCTCAGTGGTAAATGTACCGGTCTGGGATTCAGCAACTTTCCAGTCACAGGGAAAAGTCCCCAAATGTTAAATTACAGCTGCCCCCAAAAACACCACTGCCCGCCTCTAACAAAACAATCAGAAAATATGTTGAGTTATGTTGTCTAATAATTGTTATTCAACAATAATTTACTTAGCAAAGTCTGAAGTTAGGGTTGTAATATGAGGGTGCTTTATGCTGATGTTTGATTTGACCCCAACACCCCCCCCCCGAAAAAAAAAAACAAAAACATATCATACAACAAACTGTTAAGTTCCTATTTTATTATATTTTATTCTTATTATATTTCTGAAAATATGTTATATAATGTTATATATTTTACGTAGCTTTAAATACTATGTACTATGTATTTTAAATACCTACCTCATTTGAGTACAGTTTCTTCTTTTTGGCCCTTACATTGCATATTGGCTCCCACAAGGACAAAATGTTTGGGCACACATAAAAAAAAACGTACATTTTATTAAATGATAACCTCAGTTGTTGCTATTTATATCTAACACAACTCATCTGAAACAGCTAGAATAGAGTAAAACAGTGGAAATGAATACGGTCATGCTGATATTCTGTTTGCACTTCTTGTAAAAGTAACTTATCTAAGATAAAGTGGCAAGAGGTGAATGATGTCGCTACAGTTCTTTCATTATGCACATTCCACTGGGAACAGTCTCTACAGTTTTGACAGGCAAAGCACAGCTATTAACCCTTAAATACATGCTAATAGCTGTGCTTTGTCTGTCAAAACTGCAGAGACGTTGTAAAATGGAATGCAGATAATGAAGAAGGAAGAATTAAAACCTCCCTCTCCTTCTCTTTCTCTCTCATTCATGTCATAGTTACAACAGAAGCGAATACTATCAGTGCAAGCAGATACACTGTTCGGTCAGTCACTAGTGGTGTTAAGTTGAAAGAGTGTTGTAGGGTATATCCCTGTACATATATATATGTGTGTGTGTGTGTTTACTGATGAAAGCAGCACTTAAAAGGTGTAAAGCAAGACATTGTTCTTTTGTACAAGCAGTGTTGGCTTTAAGAAGTATTAAGAGCATTAAAAACAACTATGTTAGTTTTGTGGTCAATGCAAACAACAAAAGTCGGCTAGAAAAAAAATCAGTGATAGTACATTTAAATTGGCTATAAAATGTTGTTTTTGTGACAAATATTACATCATTATCTGAACAGAATTATATTTTATGAAACCTGAACATTTATTACATAAAGAGAAAGTCAAGCATCAATTTTATGCAGAAACACTGCTGAGTTTGAACTCATTTCAGACGGACCAAAAAACAGTCTAAACGTGTGCTGTGGTCAGTTAATTTCATGTTTCAGCTTGTTTTGTGGGAAAAAAAAACAGACACTGAATTCTTTGCAAATGGCCCGATTGACTACATGTGTTCGATAGGGAACCACTGAACCAGGTGACAACAGACTTTCAAGCAGCTGCAGCGTTGTATCAAGAATGGGTAGAAGTTCCACTTGCAAAACTGCAGCAATTCGTGTCCTTAGTTCCCAAACGAATAATAAAAGAGTACTTAATAGGAAAGGTGATGTAAAACAACGGTAAACAGGGGTCAGCTTTTTCGGCGTGTGTTGTAGGCATTCTGAATTTGATTATATGTTGGTCTGTGAATTTTCTTTGTATTGTTGTCAGTTAAATAAAGAAATTAACAAATTAATTTTTAATAATGCAGTTGATCAATGTTTTGGAAGCAATAACACCAGAATATAGGAAAATATATTGTATATTGTCCGCTCCTTAATACAAAAAGTGACCTAGTTCAAAACAACTGCTAAGTTAAGTCTCTAGGTCAAGTGGGTGGTATATATAGTTTGGAGCATCATCGGTTGCCAAAACAGGGGGGTACAGTAAATGAAATCAAGCCTGAAGCATGTGGGTGTTTAATGCAGGCGAGACAGAGAGAGAGGGAGAGAGAGAGAGAAAGAGAGAGAGAGGGAGAGAGAGAGATAGAGAGATAGAGAAAGAGAGATAGAAAGAAAGAAAGAGAAAGAGAGAGAGAAAGAAAGCGATAGAAAGAGAAGGCGATAGAAAGAGAAGCAGAGAGAGAGAGAGATAGAGATAGAGAGAGAGGGAGAGTTGTTGCAGGGAAAACCCCCTCCGCTTTGAATCAGTGATGGTGCTTCTGGGACTGGTTCTCAAATAACCAAAACAAGAAGTGCTAACAACAACATATGAGCGTGGTGGCTCCTCAAGTCTTTTGTCTGAGGTGTGTGTGTTTCTGTGTGTGCCCGACTGCACCCACATGATGACTAATATTGAGTGGAGGGTGACCGGCTCACCTAAGCAAACATGACGCATCACAGCGCTATCGCAGGCATGACGCTACACGACTAGAACGAGAAAGATAGTGTGGCTTTACCCTGATTGCAAAAAAGTTCAAATGCCACAGGGTACAAAGGGAGGAAAATGACAATGAGCGAGTGCAAACACATTTACAAAAGAACCACAGTGTGTCATTCGCATGGCATGGAGAGTAGATTCATCGAAGTTACAAACAAACAGGAATGAGAAGAAAGGAATTGCCGGTGAGTCACTTACGCATGCGTCCTGCTGGATGCTCTGAAGGATGTGTTTGGCGGGAACCAGAAAGTCTATGAGGTAGCGCAGGCCGTCCCCACGATACAGCGACTCCACCACATCCAGGACTTGACAGAGCACAGTGGCTCCTGTGGCCTCAAACGGAGGGTAGAGGGCTGCAAGTGTGCTCTGGATGCAGCTGTCCAGGGATTCAGAATCCTGAGGACACACAAGTAGATAGATCACACCTGTTAGCTCCTAATGCTGAGGTAAAAAAGGTGTTTACATTTGTTACACTTGCTTAAGGGTACCTCAGTAGTGTCCAGGTCGGGACCTGAACCTGCATCCTTCAGGTCCCAAGAACAATGCCCTAACCACTAGGCCAACGCTGCCCATATATCTGAACTGGCAACTTTTTTGACATGTAAAAATTTCAATAATTAGAAAGCAACAAGTAATTTTTTTTATGAAGATATCAAAATTCTGGCTGCATTTATGGACGAAATGATGAGATCTGGCCTAAGGTCTCCTGAAAATAACAGCATGTGACTTTTGTGACTGGCTCATACAAATACTTGGTAACTGTAACTGACCAAAACATGAAAAAGCATGCAAAATTAGCTTAGAGTTCAAAGGGTTCATCAACCGCAATGAGTCGGCCGATCCAGCTTTTTTATGATTCCTCTCGCATCTCATAATAAGTTGCATTTGCAGTCCATAGTAAAACTGAAGCAGCAAATGTGCATGTTTAGTCACTGATGATGCACTGAAGACATAAAACAAATACCATGTATAAACAGTTGTAAAGATTTCTCATTGTCCACTTGTGCTCAGACAGATGTGGATACTGGCACATCCAACAATAAAGGCAGCACAGTCCTTTTTTATAGTGACAGTAAAAGCGTACCAATATCTCCAGTTCCACATGGGGACACATTTTGTCACGGTGTGTCCAAAGCCAACAGACATATCGCCAGGGCCTTTGAGTGTATTGCCAACAATACATTAGATAAGATTCGGCACAGAAGTATCATAGAGGAAGAGATCAATCTAAACAGCCTTGGTGGCTACCAAAACAGCAGCCTTGCAAAAGCACACATCTGTACAAACACACAAGTGTCTTTTATATAAACAAATACACATGTACAATGCACACTAGGGACGTCCTACTCAAGTTTACTTACCCCGAGTCCCGTTGAAAGTATTTTAGTCCTTGAAAAGTGCATGGAATACTATAGGCCAACTTTTGAAATGGCTTACTATCAGTGAACTACTCCTTTTACTCATCGTTCACAACTATTTTAACTAAAAAGGTCATTTTGATAAACAGTGGCTAGCTTAACTGCAAGAAAATTGATATGTGGCTTTTCAGTGTATAGTGAGTGATTATTAATGAGTGAGTATTCGTCACTGTGAACACACCACACCACAGCACACGGTGCACCACAATGAAATGTAACCTGCATTTAACTCACTTGTGTAGGAGCAGTGGGCAGCTGATGTGGGCAATGCCTGGGGAGCAGTAATTAGGGATGGTACTTTGCTCACTGGTGATACTTGTAGTGGTGTGGGATTTAAATTGGTGACCTTCAGGTCACATGGGCAACTCCCTAACTGTTACACCACCACTGGCTCATTACACTAACACTGCCCCACATTTTTGGATAAAACATTTTCACACTGCAGATATTTAAACCAGTGGTTTGTGGATCTGATCAGATTATTACAGCAGTTGCAAACGTTTGAAAAACCCCAATAAAAGTATATTACTGACCAAATAACACATTTTCCAGGTGAAAATCTTCCACAAAGGACAAATGTAAGTATTTAGTGTAAGTAAGTTTAGTGCACAGTTTCTGTTTACTGGCTGTAATAGAATAATTCAAACTTTATCAAATTTTGTTTTGTGTTTTATTTATGTTCCATTTTCCCTCCATATGTAAAATGTAGCAAATAAATAGTAATTGTGCAAAAACTTCATAGGTATGCTCTCTGTAGAGAAAATAAAATGTATTTTTTCAACAAAATGTATTTTAACTTGGGGCGCCCAAAATTGCAACCAACTGCAGCTGATAGTGATCCTCTAAAAACATGCTAACATTTCCCTCTGATTCAGGACATCCCCAACATTAGCATCGGTGAGAAAGTGAAGCATCAGAACAGCCCCAGTGGCAACCAAAACAGTACAGCTCAACGCTCCTGCAAAAGGGCACATCTGTACAAACAGACACACACATCCGTATATACGAATACGGATGTACAACATGCAGCCGCACTCTGAGCAGAACAACAGTGGTGTGCTGGGTCCTGCTGCAGAGTGGCCTGTAGTGTTTGTTGTTACAGAGCTCTCTGGAGCTGAGGAACGTACAGGACGCTTGGTAGAACCTGACCCCACAATCTTCAAACAGCCAGAAGCCAAAACCCCCAAAAAATATCAGCCAACGCTGGTCGCTCATAAAGTCAGAGACCAAGACAAAATGTACAAAATGTAATTTATGCAATTTTCCTTATTCCAAATGGAATGAGCTAAAACAATGTTTGGATACGTTGGCCTGTGAGGCTTATGCTAACAAAAAAGCATTAGCATCCTATATCTACAAAAATGGGAAGTACAGACAAAACAGGGAGTACTACTGTAGCTATATGGGACGCAGCCACTATGGCTGATGTCGGTGTCCAATAGCTGATTGTTTTTGTTGATTTTTATTCGCTTTTTTAATCCCAAAGCTCACATTGTGCCAAAGTTGCTATGTGAACAGTATTATTGGCTCTTTAACTGGCATTTTGAAATAAGTGAAAAATCAGAATCAGAATAAATAATGTTGAACTATTATTTTATACGGTATAAGAACATATAAAAAACGTCTACAAGCTGCACTACAACCGCACCCACATGTACTGGACCACACAAGGATAATGTATATTGTGTATACAGCATCCTGTGTACAATAGAGTATATCATACATTGTGTCAAATGCACCTTAAGTTTGTATAGTGTCTAATATGTTTCATATTGTTTAGTTAGTTAGTTAGTTAGTTAGTTAGTTAGCTAGTTTGTTTAATACTAGAGAAACACCATCGGCCAGAAACAAATTCCTTGTGTGTGCAAACACACTTGGCCAAATAAACTGATTCTGATGTGAACAGTATTATTGGCTCTTTAACTGGCATTTTGAAATAAATGAAAAATGATGTTTTTAAATCTTTTTAAATGTTAGAGATAACTGCCTGTTTAACACAATGAGTCATGCTGAATTTTGGCACAGCCTTTATAGAGCTACAGCACAAACACACAGTACAAATGTGCTTACCTGCCTATTTACCTCATTACAACACAGATCAGCCAAAACAAAATAATAACACAGGATACTTTCGACCGTGATGGTGTGTTTTGACCCAAATGGCAATTCCAGTCACACCCCACTAGTGCCAGCTCAGGACAATCACCGAATCACAAAACTCCTTTTTCAGTCATGCCTCACATAACTACCCACCTTACAGCACAAAGAAAGATGGGCTGAAAATGTGCATTACATTAAAACACCAATGTTTCCATTTTCAGTTTATTAGAGCATTTCATATTGTGAAAGTACATTATTTGACACGAAACACTGCCCCTCTGGCTACATCCTCTCCATCCTCCAGCAGTGCGAGATGGTTCTGTACGATGGGTTATAATGCATGCTTGAGGGCAACATGTGACTGTGCTCAGTGCTGGTAGCAAGAAGGGTGTCGGATCTTCAGTATTATACTGATACAAGGTCTTTGTGTATGGACGTGAACCGATAAGTCTGGGAATGGAAGCATTCACACAGAAAAAAAAACATCAACATGGCACACAGCTGCAGAGACAGAGGGGGAGACAGACTGCTACAGGTGCTGCACATGTCAACGTTAGAATTAGAGAAAGTAAAAGACACAGGGAGACAGAGGCAAAGGGAAAATATATAATCACAGATGAAACAAAACTAAGTTCAAATGTTTCAAACCTTTATGAATGAAATTTAAGAGGAATTTCTTGTCCACACTAGTAAAACAGTACAAAAGCATGTGAAGGGAAATTGGATTCCCAGAATTGCATGCGAAGCAGCACATTGAGCATGAATATTAAACAGGACTACAAGAACCAGTGTGTAAGCGAGAGCAGTGTGTGTGCGGCTGATTCAGAATGATGTTGCATCATGACCGGTGTTGACTGGCGTGTTCTTTTTTTGGAGTGGCCTAGTGGTTAGGACATTGCGCTGGGGACCTGAAGGTCGCAGGTTCAAGTCCCGGCTCAGGCACTACTGAGG
>JBBPDA010000041.1:18978214-18990664 GCA_037974385.1 Arnoldichthys spilopterus
CACGTGTGCACGTGTGATGGGTTAAATGCAGAGGTTGCATTTCGTTGTGGTGCTTGATTGTGTTCACAATGACAAATTTTCACTTCACTTTAAATGATAGTTGTGAGTTGGAAGAACCTTTCATTTGGTTTATAGTATGTGAAGGTTCTTTATACTACTGAAAGGTTCTTCAGTACTGATATATCTCATGGTTCTTTAGGTGTTTTTTCTATCATCTTATGTTCTTTCTTTAAAGCTGAAGTCATAGTTTTATCCCTATAAATAAACCTGCAGAGCTCCGAAACAGGTCCATCACCCTTGACACTCAAATATCAAAACATTACTAATCCTCAGCATGTTTAAGTTGTACTTTGAGGTGACTGTAGTGAGGGTGTGAGTGTGTTTGTGTGCCAGCCTCAAAAACGTTCTTTGTTCCTTCCACATACCCACACACACCCGTGGAACTGTGGTTGACTCACACTGAACGCAGGTATGTGTATGTGGAATGTGTTTGGGCTAGGTCTCTACATTTACATAGTGGACTAATCTAATGATCACGTGACCTAATCCACCTTGTCCATCTCTAGACTATTACAGCGATCCCGGCTCATTTCTCAGATATAAGCCACTTACTTTCAGCAAGACCAGTAGAACAGTCGCTTGCCTTCATAACATTTCAGGGCTAAGTGTGTGAATCTAGTCAGTGCAGCGGCTTCGGATGGTTTGAACTCTAAATCTGACTCACACGCAGCAATAGCTATAATAATAAACTCGGTGGAGAGGTTTGGCAGCGAAGAGGAGAATGCCGCCATCTCCTTTTCTCTCTGGAGCTTCACGGTCGCCACATACGCTGAAAGGGAACTGTACGGTAGAGCAGAAGATTCTAAGAAAAACTGGCACAGGTTCATTACATAGATTCAGTTGAACCTTTTTGTATCTAAGGGTTGTCTGTGATACATTCAGAGACTTGGCTTTGCTCCCTTTAACTCACTACTGCCTACAATGGCCTATTTACACATATTCTATAGTGTAATCCAACTGCAATCTCAATATTCAGATTTACCATATTACTGTATGTTGTCTTGCATAATCTTTACAAACAATGGGCAGCGGTGGCCTAGTGGTTAGGACATTGCCCTTGGGACCTGAAGATTGCAGGTTCGAGTCACGGCCTGGGCACCACTGAGGTACCTTTTAGCAAGGTACCATCCAGCTACACTGCTCCCTGGGTTCTGTTAATAGCTGCCCGCTGCTCTGTGTGTGCACGTGTGATGGGTTAAATGCAGAAGTCACATTTTGTTGGGTGCTTGAGTGTGTTCACAATGACAAATTTTCACTTTCATCTTTTTACAATTCCAATATAATATGTATATATTTTTTATTGTGCACATATACTGTTCATTGTTAGATTTATCTTATTATAAATATATATATACATACATTTATTCGTCTGGCTGACGCTTTTATCCAAAGCGACTTCCAAGACGTGGGGCAGTGTAGTGGGACGGTGCCTTGCTCAAGGGTACCTCAGTAGTGTCCTCACCGGGACTTGAACCTGCAACCTTCATGTCCTAACCACTAAGCCACCACTGCACCACAACATAATATAATATATAATAACACAACATAATATATAATAATCTCTTTCTTTCTCTATCAGGGGTGTTCAGGGGTACATTTCACTACACTTTGTACTTGTATAATTGTGTTTGTGACAAATAAACTTCTTGAAACATTAAAACGTGCCCCAAGAACACTGGGTTGTGCAGCCTCCATAAAACAGATACTTCAAGGGTTCTTTAGTAAAGGCAATAGTTATAGTAACCATGCCAACTCCAAAAACTTATGAAAGCCTAAATGGTTCTTTGCATAGTTAAATGATTTTCCTCTATCATGGAAATTCTGGTGCGGCCTTTTAAAATGGCTCTATACAGCACCAGAAAAAGCTCCACCACTGAGTCAAAGAACCTCTTTTGAGTACTATACTCTATCAGGTGTGTGAGTACTGGAGAACCTTTCAAAGGCACAAACCTTCACATATCAAAGAGCCTAGAACATTCTTTTAGGAATGTTGGCTTGTTAAAAATGTTCAAATGCAAAAAATCTTTGGTCTATACATTATGTTCTTTACTGTACTAAAAGGACAGAAATCACTGCATTTAGCATTAATGAGCATAAGACCAAAGCAGCAAGAAGAAACTCCATTCAAGTTCCCTTCTGCATCTTCCCTCTGCATCTGTCTTGTTGTCGTTTTACGTGTAACCTTATCTGACACCAGACAGTTCCGAATTATAATTTAGGCTAAAAGCAAGCGAACTCCTCCAGGCCTAAACGTACATTGTTGCAGAGAAAACAGCCATGACCGGGGCAGGAAGCAGCATGAATTCAGTTTCATCTGTAGCTTTTGTGGCAGAAAAGTGGAAAGTTTTGCCATGAGGCAAGCAGCAGACTTGCTATTGTTCTCTGGGTGAATGGATGACATGTTATATTATACAGTATTTCAGTTGAACTGCCATCAGCAGGAAAGGAGAGGTCCTGTGTTTGTGTGTGTGCATGTGTGTGTGTGTGTGTGTGTGTACACACTGCCAGAACTCATATGCTTGACCATGCAGTCCCATATCAAAGAGCCTAGGGGAGAGCAACAGCTGAGTTATTCAAGCCTGATTTTTCTCAGGCTAAAAGGACATTGTACCGCAAGACAGAGCGTGACAGCGTAAAAGCATTTCTATGCCATGAGGAAGAGTGTAGAGCGTAATAAGGGAAACAGTCAGCGTTGCTCCTAATTGCTACATAATGGATGTGATAAAACAGCATCTAAAAATACAACGAGGAAATCTGCAAGAGAGATAAAAAGATTCAAAGGAAAGACAACGTTTTTTTTTAAAGCGAAAGAGCCAAAGCAGGCCAGGGGCAAAGTGGGGGACAACTGTGGCACGAATGTTCAGACATGCCAGATTACAATCTAACCATCTGTGTGTTTGTCTTAAAGTACAACAACAACAGGTCCAGGCCTCAGGCACTGACCTCTGTCTGAGCTGAGACAGGTGAGGAGTAAGCTATTTTGTATCACCGTCCCGACTGACTATATTAGCAATCAAGCAGGCCCACGCCTGGGCGTTAGGGTGAGCGATCGGATATAGCTGATGATTGACAAGGAACCCGATGGCGGTGCTTCAAACGTTATAACTGCGGTACTGAGAAAGAGAACTGATAATGACCGATTTAACATGCTCAAAAAATGTCATCAGTACATAAACACATTACAACGTCCCTGTTTATTGTTAAAACAACGGATTATCACATGACATTATTGCAACGATAGAGCAAATTCCCCACTGTTTCTGCTACAGGTTTCCCCAGGGTGAGACATACTGTCTGAGAAGAATACTAAACATTTTCAGTACAGCTTAAAAGTCCTGATGACTTTTGTGAACTGGAAAATTATGAAAATGTAATAATTCATGACTTCCCACAGACATCTGTAGTTCAATTCCAGAAAATAAACAAAAATTCCTTATTTCATTTTTTTCGTTTATATTCTAAATATGTAAAGCATGTGGATGTGGCTTTGGAAATGACTCACACACACCTTCAGCAGTCTGAAGGTTCTTCACAAAGCAGAGCTATTAAGGAGAGGAGTCATTTAAGGATAGCACTGAACATGAAGCCATGAAGTCATGAGTTGGCAGCCACAACAGAGAGTGGTGGATCGGTGTGCTACCAAAAGATGTTGAAGTACTTAGACATAGATTCATTATTTACTTCATTAAATCAGTCCAATAAGGGCGGCACAGTGGTGCAGGGGTTAATTGTGTGAGTGTGTGTGTGATTGGTTGTCTGTCTATACGCTGCCCTGTGATGGGTTGGCCTCCTGTCCAGGGTGAATACCAACACAATACACATAAACATTCAACATTTTTGGGGGGCAAAAAGATCAGAAATGAATAGGTTATACTTAAGGTGAAATTTTGTTATTGTGAACACACTCAAGCACCACAGTGAAATGTGACCTCTGCATTTAACCCATCACACGTGCACACATGGAGCAGTGGGTAGCTATCAACAGCGCCCGGGGAGCAGTTTAATGGGACGGTACCTTGCTCAAGATTACCAGTACAGTACAGTACAGCAGTGCCCGGGCCGGGACTTGAACCTGCAACCTTGAGGTCCTAACCACCAGGCCACCACTGCCCAAATTGTGCACAAATTTTTTTCACAAACGATTTCTGACTTTAAGTAGCAGAACCAAACTTTCTCTTTTCGTTCACTCTCTCTCACCCTCCCGCTCTCACCCTGACTGGCCTCTCTGCAGTGTGACACATTATAGCTGCTTTTTATGAACCCTAAACACTCAGAGGCACTGATATTACACACTGGTAACAACTGGTGGAGAGATCCCACAGCGCACTCTATAGTCTATAGCATGCAAATGTCTCATTTACCATCCCATGATAAAACACAAAACCTCATTATTTAACCGGAACAGGAAACCATCCAAGAAAACATCCTGTTCCTATAAACAGTCTTGCTGCAGCAGCAGCCAACAGACAGCAACAATCCAAGATACAGCATATAGTGCTTGCTAATAACAAAACCCTTTATCCAGCTAGAGCTGCATGATATGGACAAAATACTGCCATTTCAACACATCCAGTAACAAATACACACCCCGACAATCTGATGATACGGTAAGACCGACCAGCATTATTTTCCATATTACATTGTATGTTTATCATTTCTTAGATGCATGCTGTACCACTGTGGGCAGTAGTGGCCTAGTGGTTAGGACGCTGCCTTTGGGACCTGAAGGTCGCAGGTTCGAGTCCCAGCCCAGGCACTACTGAGGTACCCTTAAGCAACGTACTGTCCCACTACACTGCTCCAAGGGGGGTTGTAGTAGCTGCATGCTGCTCCACATATGATGGATTAAATGCAAAGGTCACATTTCATTGTGGTGCTTGAGTGTGTTTGCAATGACAAAAAGTCACTTTCACTTCATTACTGAATTGCAATCGTCTACTGTTTTTATCTATTGTCATTTTTCCTTTTTTAATTGTCCATATTTGTAAATATCAGTTTTTTTATTTATTAAATGTCTGTTTTTTGTGATGGCACCTTAGCATTGCTTCAGTTCTCATTAGTTTGTGCAAGGACAAATTCAATTGTAATCTTATTTTAACCAAAATCATTCCTTGTTATTGTAATCACACCAAAAACGTGATTCATCGAAACACACACAGAAAGCTCACCAGTAACTGTTGGTCATTTGCATATTGTCACCCACGGCAGAAGTAATATTGCAGATACTAAAATCACGATAATGTACCAAGCGATACACTGTGCGGCCCCATGCCCAACTCCGTCTGCAATCAATTCGACATGAAAATATGTTTCCTGTAGTCTGTAGTTATCATTTAGGCCTGTTTTTGTCCACCACAGATACTTTCCATTCAGAACATATGAGAGCAATAACCACTAATGGTAAGGGAAGCAGTCACTAGACACAAGAGAAACGATGGGGCTGCTTTTCCCGAAGGCATTGTAGCACAAACGTTATTCTTAAATGGTAGAGTTTGCATCACGCTAAGCACTCTCAACTAGTTTGAACACTAAGGCGCTTTTGGGAAACCCAGGTCAGGTTGATATACAACACCTTAATGGACTTTTATCATGCAAAACTGAACAGGACTTGTTTTCTTTAAACTAGAGGAGGCTGATGTAATGCCCCTTTAATTCTGCTTCTTTTTTAAAGAGATACACAGTTGGAAAACGGTCCCTTCTAATGAAAGAGTGCATTAATAAAGATGTGCTGCAGCATCACACAGAGGCCCATAGTAAACACAGCTGGCCTTCCTGTGTTTCTCCAAAGCTAAATTAGCCTAAGTAAAGTCATCAAGGCATGAAATAAAGACAGGGTGTTGCCATCAGAGGCTAATGCATCTGTGATACATAACAGCCGAGAGGCACCTCCATGTCTGAGGATGAGCTTGAGTCGGGGGTCAAAACGAAATTAGATTATGTAAGCTGCTTAGGAGGGTGCAGGGGGCACAGCTGATCAAAGGCAAGACGAGTCTGTCTGCTAATGTAATATACTGAGAGAAAACGTTCCAAACAAACATGGCTGACCTCTCTTCACCCACAAGTGAACACAAACGAAACAGGGATGCTATAGGTTAAACACGGCCATATGTTCCTATGATAATTATCATTACGTTGCCGGTGTCTGCAGCAGGCAGCTGTCCTGAGGGTTCCCTGAGGCAAACAAAAAGAGAGGGCATATAACTTATTTAGGACTTAATGCATATAGCCTTGAGCTAACAAGACGTTAAGCTGGGTAAAAATAAAACAGACATGTCACATTAAAGGAATGATTTACTAACAAATTAAATTTTCATAATTATCCTAAATGCTGTCAATCAGTTAATCACTAAAGCTACAAGTCTAATGTGGCTAAACATCTTTTTAGTTGGCAGACTATTACATTAGCCTTGTAGCTCCAAGCTAATGTCGGACACAAATGTGTAAATTAAATTTTTTTTGCCAAACTATCCCTAAGAGCCATATGCCTAATTTTTTCTTGTATTTTCTTATTTTGTGTCACTTTCTGTACCAGCCAAATCTTCCTGTAGGTCTTGGCAGTTGAATGTGGGTTTTGCTTTGCTAAAGTAAAGTCTATGAGCAGATTTTTTCCACATCACACCTTGACCGTTTTCCTTAACTACCATTTCTTACTAGAATGTTGGACTGTGAAAATAACAAGCAGGAATCATTGTTTATATTCTCTTGCTTTTATAAGAGTGAATTACATTCTTTTTCAGAATCAGAGCTGGTTTTAGACCTATTACAAAAGGGTGGCCATATTTTTGCCTCACAAATATCTAGTGATTTATCTGTCTGAGAATGACAACGAAACAAAAACCTCCACTGACAAAGCCCCCCAACAAACAAACCATCACCACTACAGCCCTCCAGTCATAAAATAGACCCCCCTTGATCACACCACTGCCGCCCCACCCTAAACAAGCAAAACATATTTAGAACTATGATGAGGGGTGCCAAAACTTTTGCAAACTAAATATTGATATATGTAATTTTGTATTTTTTTTGCAGCATCACAAAATGTTTACAATGTTTATATGCTACAACAAACTCTTATTTAAAAAAAAATTATATAATTTTTTCCCTAGTTTTCCATGATATTGGCTCTTTACAATACCATGTCAATGACTGTGCAGTAGGTGAGCTGCTAATAAATTATTAATACTATATAAGTAAAAGCCTCACTAATCCACACACAGACAAATACAAAGCTGAAACCTGTGCCAACACGTCTGGGGAATGATGAATATGGGGGCTTCTGTTTGTTGTCAAGCAACAACACATATGTATCTGTAACAGTTTCCATGACCACGCAAATCTTTCTCAGTCTTACACACATGGTGATGGAGATGCTGTGTGACAGAGCACCTCTTAGCTAAGAATTCCTGGCATTTAAACTAATATACAAGACAAAGAGAGAAGATGCCACATGTTCATACAGAAAACCCACCACTACTTAATCAGGATTGTAGTGGTGCTTGAAACATTTAGAAGGTTTCATAATTTTGCATAAATATGACCTAAAACTTGCCCTCTCGCCCTGGATGTACCCTGCCTTGGGCCCGTTGTCAGCTGGGATTGGCTCCAGCTTCCCCATGATGCAAAATGAAAGAAGCAGTTTGGAAAATGAATGAAAGAATGAATTAATTAATTAATTAATGACATAAAAACATCATATGATGTTCATATAGGTCACATAATATTAAAATAATAAATTAAACAAATGAGACAAAAATATTTGACTGGTCATTTATTTACAGAAAGAAATGATCGAATATTACATCTGAGTAGCAAAAGTATGTGAACCTCTGGGCTTGTCTCTGTAGTTTTCACTTAATTGGATGGCAATCAGGTGTGAGTGGCTGCCATGTTTTATTTAAAGAACAGGGATCTTTCAAAGTCTGATCTTCAAAACACGTTTGTGGAAGTGTTTTATGGCACAAACAAATGAGATTTTGACCTTAGAAAAGAGCTGTTGATGCTCATTAGGCTGGAAGAGGTTAGAAAACCATCTCTAGTTTAAACTTCACCAATCCATAGCCAGAAAAACTGTCTGGAAATGCAAGATCATAGTTATCCTCAGTCAACCAGCAAACATTACTTAATGTATCTACCAAAGAATGGCCAAAGAAAACGAAAGTTTCTGTTTTGGAATGACCAAGGCAGAGTCCTGAGCTTAACCCGACAGAACTGCTGTGTAAGGATCTGAAGCAGGCAGTTCATGTGAGAGAACCCACCAACATCCCAGAGTTCTGGTTATTCTGGAATGTGAAGGACTGAACAGTCACTGGAAACAATTAGTTGAAGTTACTGTTAAACAAGAGGGTCACACAAAATACTGAAAGCTTTTTCCACTTCCAGCTATGGAATACTAAATCATTTTCTTTAATATCTAAATGGTTGAGATCTGATGATCTGGTCCGATGATGCTTTAGATCCATGGTTCTCAACCTTCTCAACACTAAGACCCACTAATTTATCACTGCATGTTGTCAAGGTCCATCATGTTTTCACTGAAAGTGCTCCAGTGGTTTTCCAGCGAGTTTGAGGTGCTTTGTTTCAAAGTGTTGCTTTAATTTGGATTGTTTTAGCACCTGAAAAGGGTCATTCCACACTCCTCACACTGGGCTTCATCACCTCCTTTGACAAACCCATATTTAATGTATTCTGGTTTAATTTTTGGTATTTTTTGAATATGTTTACCACAGTATTGACCTTTTCTTAGCTTTTCAGACACTGCTCACCATCACATTTATGTATCAGCTATACAGGCTCAAATTGACCAACTTTTTCACTGTTTACATTTTTAAGTCATATATTTCATTAATTTTTAGAAATCTGCTTAAACATCTTTAAATTATTTTTATACTATATTTACAACCCAGATTAAGCATGGTGCTGGCGACCCAGTATGGACCCATTACATTCTCATAATTAAATTTGAGGCCCATGTGATGGCGTTCAGGCCCAGTGGTTGAGAAACCGGACTTTAGATCATATTTAGGCAAAAATTATGGACAATTCTAAAAGATTCACCACTGTATTCTCTAGGGAAAACTGGTGCATACTGCAGAAAATAGGTGGAGTAATCAAAACCTCAGCGTGTCAAATAATCCTATGACATATGTCACAAGTTTGACAAATTTAGGTCACCTGCCAAATTATCATTAATATCTGTTTCCCTTAAGCTGATGTCTTGTAGAACCTGCTCTATTTTAATGTGCTATAATGTGCCTGCAGCCATCCGACCTCATAACACTTTAACACTGCCTGAACTGACAACACACAGGTAAGAGGATACGCTACACACATACACACATCTAACATCTACTTCCACTGTTCCCAGGCTGATAGTATTTTCCTGTCCATTTGGGCAATTTTCATCAAGCTGCTGATCAGAAGAAAATGACTTGAAAGGATAACAGAGCAGTCATTAATTTCTGGCCTGTGGCATGGGAGCTAATCAGCAAAGGATCTCATTTAGAAAACAAGCACCTGTTGTCTCATTCTCAGAAAGTCAACACAGGATGCATTTCGCAGGAGTCTACCTTTAAATGTCAAAAAGATTGGAAGAATATACTCACGGCAGTTTTGTTGATGAGTTCGAGATATGCAATATTTCTCATACCCATCTGCTCATGCTGACACAAACATTTAAAAGTTGTCGAAACTGAGACTACATGTACCTGGATTAGTTTCCTATTTATTATTATATGTTTTTTACCTGCTTACATTTCATAATACATATTCTATTTCTTTTGTATTATTTTTTACTTCTTAATTCCTTAACTTTATTATTTTTATATAAAAAAGTGCACAGTCTCAGGAGCGATCAGGGTACATTTCACTACATGTTGTACTTGTATAACTATGTATGTGACAAATAAACCTTGAATCTTGAATCTGGATTAGCATCATGGAGAAATCATTTATTCCTGTAGAGTTACAAATGAATAAAAAAGAATAAAATGGAGACATTAGTGCACAGTAGTTCAGCATTTACTCTCATTATACTGCAGTACCTCATCGTCTGGTCTGTTCTTCCAGAGCACAATATTATTAGATAATATTATTAATGTTTAATATTTAATATCATTTTTAGCAATCTGCTTAAAATAAAATTCTCTGTAAATATTCTAAACAGTGACTGTAGCCTCAAACACATTGTGTGCTTTATTACATTCATTTAAATGCCAAAATTAAACCAGCTTTTCATGTTAGTGAACTGTCAGTAAATACATTTTTGGTCAAAAATACTGGTCAAATTGTAAACCTCTGTGCATGCCAATTATTTTAAATAACTGATGTAAATAACTATGTTAAATATTTATATGTTAAATATAATAATATAATATGTTAAACATAATAATATATAAATATATAATAAATCTAAATACATTTATATTTAAATAACTTATGTTTTACATTTGCACTGCAATCTAAGTTAAAAAAAAAAAAAAGCAAAACTTGTTTTACAGATCAAACATCAGTGTTCCACACTGTACACACTTTTAGGCAAAAAAGAATTGGGAGGATGCAGCAGCCCCATTCCTGATTACCCATGACCTTCATATAACATAAGAATAAACTCAGGGTGGGTTCTATGCATCATGTGTTGGTAAGGGGTGTCACAGTCAGGAAAGAGACGAGCTCAACAGATCTTGTACACCGTCGAGCGACTGGAACTGCCAAGTTGAATTGGATTAAGTCCCTTCCTGGATCGAGCAGCATATGTTTTTGAGTCAGATTTAAAGATTTCAAGAGCAGTCCATCTTATAACACTAATCCTCATTAAAGCCCATTACATGACTACAGACAGCTGATAGGGGAAAAAAACCTCAAGTTTGTCTGTTTTTTGTGCATTTATGACTTTTTTCCACATCCTAGAATCTGAGATGCAAGGTCACCCAAGGAGAGAGCAATGTACAATTTTTAGGTAAGAGCAGCTTACCCTACAAAATGGGAATGCATGTTACAAAGATTCAACATTTGGTATTTCGAACATTAGGGACACGCTGCACACAGCCACATGTGCACCAAAACAGGTAGTGCTCACAGCCGACAGCAGCTGGCCTGTATCAAACCTTACTTGTAATAGAGGAATTCCTACTGATAGAGTCATTACTGGCCCGGGGCAGCACTCAAAGCAAACCTTTACTATTGACTTTAGCTCCACCAATCGCCAAGGTTGTCTGCCAATCTGCCCTGAGCTTCACAAAGGGAAGCTTAGCAAAGTGCTATCATAATCATATTCTCCACCATCGCATGAGTGCAGAGCTCCTGTGCTAACACAGACAGAGATGCTAGATATATATAACACGTTTTATATACATAAAAAATTATCTGAGACAAGGCACCATCTACGTTACAGTATAAACAAAGCGTGCAACTAAACACAACTGAACTTCCCCATCAGCTTTGCACATCCTCTTCAAGTAAAAAAAGGTGTTTCCTTTAGCCCTGTAATGACAAGACAGACACTGACAGCATAGCCAACAGAATGAAAAGAATTGGGGGGGTCAGTGGGAAAAGAAGGCTATACTCAACCATTCAGAATACCACTTCACTAAAGTGGCTGGCGAGGACAGAAACTGGACAGGTGGTGACATCATTACCAAAACTGCCAATGTGTCTTGATAAGAATGTCGTAACCTTAGTTACACCCAGTTCAGTTCTATTGGTGGTGAGCACCACTGCAGTGTTCCTTGAAGGAAACATTAACCAGAGCTACAGGGGCATTGTGGAGACCTAGTGGTTAGGACGCTGCCTTTGAGACCTGAAGGTCGCAGGTTCCAGTCCTGGCCCGGGCACCACTGAGGTACCCTTGAGCAAGGTACCTTCCTGCTACACTGCTCCCCGGGTGCTGTGGGTAGCTGCCCGCTGCGCCACGCGTGCACGTGTGATGGGTTAAATGCAGAAGTTGCATTTCGTTGTGGTGCTCGAGTGTGTTCACAATGACAAATATTCACTTTCACTTAACTACATACAGAGCTTGCTCTACTAGACTCTAAAGGAATGCTTCATGAAATATTTGTTTTGATTTTTCTCTGACCTCAAGTGTGGTCGACCAGTTAAAAGAGAGTTTGATTCCTTAGGTCTGTCTACTTTCAGGAATAAACGTCTCATATCAATCACTATTCCTCAACTGCCAGTTTTCACCAAAAAATGGCCATTTAAAGTTTTCAAGTGTGTTGCGAACTGCCACGTGGGTACGATTTACCATTTACAAGTAGGGGTGGGCAATATGCCAACATTTATAATTATCATAATAAATCACATCATGTCATAACATTATTCATTTACATTTTACATTTAATCATTTGGCTGACGCTTTTATCCAAAGCGACTTCCAGGACAGAGGAAACAATCAAG
>JBBPDA010000041.1:18998261-19011334 GCA_037974385.1 Arnoldichthys spilopterus
CGGGCCGGGACTCGAACCTGCGACCTTCAGGTCCCAAAGGCAGCGTCCTAACCACTAGGCCTCCACTGCCCACTGTATGTGATATCAATGGTGGATCTGAGTGGAGATAATACTGTCTCTACAGTGTTGTGTTGATTCTGTCTGTGCTTAATCCAGACTTGGTTGGTCTTCATCAGGAGAATTGGCTGCTAATCTCTGAAGCATATTGGTTGGGTTCAGTGGTGAGCAAGAGGTCTGTTACATAATCTTGATGAGAACTCAATAGATAAGATCATGAGAGGAAACACAGAACTGTTTGTCTACTTTCAACTCAACAGAGCGAGAAGGGGTAAGACAGAGAGGGATGAGGTACAGAGGCGCATGCCATGTGTTTTGCACTGAAAAATAAAGGGTTTAACCCATGAGACCTATACTAGGGCAATATTGTCTTGGAAACAGCTCTTTCCTCTGCTGCCATCACCGTAGTTTCCCCCATAGTGAAGGCCATGGTGAGGAAGGAGGAGGAGGAAAAGAAGGCGGCAGTAGGCAAGCAGGAGTTCCTGAAGAGGAAATTAAACTATGCGAGCGGCATTAACTTGGATTTCAAGTCATCTTTCGATACAGATGAGCTGTAATATCCTGTATCTCTGCCCTGCCTCTGCACAACCCTTGCCTTTCTGAGGATTTAGCCCCCTCTAAAATAAAAGGCAAAGACAAGCAGAGAAAGACAGAAACACCGAGCATGTGGGTCAGAGAGATAGGTAATGCATGAGAGAGGGAGTGAAGAGAGAAACAATCACATTCCCATAAACGCTGCTCCTCGTGTGGTCTGGATAATAGGCTTTACCTTCAAATCTAGCCATACGCCTTTAATAAATCACCAGGCTGAAACCAGCAGCCTCCGTCTTACCACACACACACAAAGAGGAAGGTTTCTATACAATGTCAGGATGTAGTGGGAAATACTGCTGCCCTTTATACAGACTGGAGGTTAAGTCTGGGCAGGAACAGCACCACTGGAGTCCTTGGGCAAGACTCCTAACTCTTTATTTGCCTACACCTTTAATGTGATCCAGCTGTAAGTTGCTCTGGATAAGACCATCTGTCAAATGCATAAACGTAAATGTACATATTTGTTACATTAGCTTAAAGGTGAGAAATCTTTCCCTTCTCCTGAAAAGTTCTCGTTCTGGAGACACAAGGTTTTCTAAGCCTGTGCTAGTGATAGAGCTTGGAAGAAGGGTTTAGGTGGGGATGCATTTTTCCTTTGTTTACTCGCACACTAGTACTATGTTTGCCCCTGTGTCAGGCTGCAAAAAAAAATCTAATAAAATTGGACACTGTATGTGATACATTTTTTTGATGTGTGAAACCTGATGCTGCGAGTACTTTCAACCAACTCAGCCCAACAGCTGTGCTTCACAGTGTCATCTATTTTAAGCACAGTATATGTTGTATTACTGCAGGATATTACATCATATATGTCTAAAAATTCAATGACAATAAGTGCAACAGATTTAAAAAAAAAAAACAAAAAACTTTTTCAAAAGCAGTGGTAAATTACCATGGTAAATATAATAACTGTCACTGGACACAAGCCAACATTCAGTATTAAAAATAAAGTGTAAAATGACTTACAAAGTAAAGCCATTTGTGTACTAAAACGTACAAACCTCATTTTCAGAAAAGTTGTCATGTTTTCCAAAATGCAATAAAAACGAAAAATCTGTGATATGTTAATTCACATGAACCTTTAACTAACAAATGATTGTATATAAAAGTAGCATCTATCAAAGGCAAAATCTTTGCAAGTATGGGATGGGTCATGGCTCACCCCTTTGTACCAAAACTGATCAGAGAAGTGCTATTCAGTTCAGGAGAAACATTTCACAATGCAACCTTGCAGAAGGTCTTTCATCTACAGTACATAATATTGTGAAAAAATTCAAAAAAATTCCGAGACATCTCAGTGCGTAAAGGGCAAGGTCCAAAACCACTGCTGAATGTATGTGATCTTATAAGATCAGAAACAGTAAGAAACAGTCATGCTACTGTGACAAATCTAGCCACCTGGGCTAGGTACTTCAGAAAACCACTGTGACTTCACACAACCGTCCCTGCTTAAGGAAATGCAACTTGAACCGGCCCGAGCTCTTCTCAGATGGACCAAAGAGACTTAGTGCTGTAGTTAGTGCATATTGTAGTTTGTTTTTGAAAAAAACAGCTGTTGAGATATCTGTGCCACACATCCAAAAAATACCATCCAAATTGTTATGAGTGAAAAGTGCAAACGTCAGCATGAGTCAGCATGGCTAAGCTGCGTGTATGTAAAGGTACCACTGAGGCATGTATCAGGATTTTAGAGAGAGAGATGTGTTGCCATCAAAGTGACGTCTTTTCCTGGGATCTTCATGCTTATTTCAGCAGGACAATGCGCATCACATTCTGCAAGGGCTACAACAGCATGGCCTAATAGGCACGACTGTGTGTGCTTGACTGGCCGGCTGCCAGTCCAGATCTGTTTCCTATGGAAAATCATGAAGAGGAGAATGGGACAGTGGCAACCACAAACCAGTTGAAGTCTCATATTAAGCAAGAATGGATAACATTTCCAAATGCAAAAGTACTTTTCCTACTTCCAAACCAATTAAAAATGGTATTAAAGTAAAGGTGATGCAACACAATGGTAAACATGCGTCTGTCCCAACTTCTGATGCGTGTGTTGAAGCCAGCAAATTCTAAATGTGTGTATATTTACAAATTATAATTAAGTTGTTTGGTAAAACTACCGAAGATCTTTTCTTTGTTCTTTTGTCAGTTAAATACAGGTTCACAAGAATTAACATGTCACAGATTTTTGCTTTTATCGCATTGCGATATCCCATATTTTCTGGAAATGGTGTTTGTACAAAACACACACACAAATTACACACTCAAAAGCAAAAGCTTTCGTCACTTCTTTCGCAACGCAGTATGGCACCTTTAAGCAGGACCTACCAAGACAGGTAGGTGTAACTGGGTGCTGTGATTACAGTATGGCTGTTTCAGGGAGCTATCTGATACGCAGCTGAGCCGAGCATGGACTGCATCAGGGTGAACTGAGAGGCCAGGGGAACTCTGTTTCACTGTCAAATGCAAATTATTTCAATTAATTTCAGCTCTATCACTTCAACAATGTATTTTTTCTCTCTTGCAGCCACTATGATTCAGTGGTCCCTAATCCTGGTTGACTCTGAGCATGTTCACCTCTTTGTCTATGCACCACAGCATTATTTCACTGTACAGTGCACTTAAACACTACTCACACGCACTCATCTCTCCCCCCAGGACAAAATATTTACAGCACATTCCAACACTGGAACATCATCATAGCATGAAGATACTCTTCACCCACTGCCAGTATAACGTACTGCAACGTCATGTGGAAAATTTAATTCACTTAATAAATGAGAAGCCTACATCGTGGGAGGTGTTACAATGCTCCAAGCGTGTGCTACAATAAAACAGGGAAATAAAAAAGAAATATGCAAATATGAAAGTATTGCAGTACAACTGGAAAAAAAATCGAAAAAAAAAAGATTTATTTTGAATTACATTCAAACGTTAATTTTTCTTTCATTTTTCTGTTTTGAATATCATAGTGCTTTTTAATAGAGCAGCAGGAAAGACTCATTAATGTTGGTATGCCTGATCTCACTAATAAAAGAAAAAATGTAAAATTATTTATACAAAAGAAAAATATTATATTACTTTTTGTTTATTAATATTTATCATGCAATTATTAATAATAAAACCCTCATAAAATGGAGAGAGTGAGCATGAAGGAAAGCGTTTACACTGCTTTACATGACATGTGACAGAGTGACTTGCTCAGGCACGGAGAGATATGACTAGAGGCTGTAAGAGCGAACAAGCTGAATTCCACAAACAGGTGGAGGAAAGCAGAGAGAGAGAGGGAGAGGGAGAAGAGAGAGAAAGAGAGAGAGAGAGAGGAGAGAGAGAGGAGAGAAAAGAGAGAGAGAAGAGAGAGCAAGAGAGAGAGACAGAGAGAGAGCGAGAGAGCGAGATACTTACCCTTAGTGGATTCCGCTGAAGCCACAAAGCTCAGCAACTCAGTAAATCCAGAGCTTTCAGTCTTCAACACAGCAGTAAATCTCTGTACCAGAGCAAACGCTGTCACCACACACTTCTTTCCAGAGACCTCTGTCTGGCTGTGTGAAAGCATAATAAACACTCAGAGAACAGATACAGATATACTCACTCACGCAGTCACACTACAGCTTCACACTGGTAATGCCACTGGGTCTGTTAGTTCATCCCAAGAATGCTCCTCCCCCTCTCTCTAACCAACTGCACCCAAATCTCTCTCTCTCACTCTATGAGGGGCTTAATCGCCCCTGCTCTCCTCCCCCTCTACCCAAACTGGCCTGTCGGAGCATGTGAGGCTCCTATCTGATCCTGTACAAGGCCTGAAGGCAGCTGTACTGAAGTCAGTCTCTCTCACTTTCTCACTTTTGCACATGTACATGGATTCTAGTCAATTAATAAATGAATGAATGAATGAATGAAAGAATGAATGAATGAATGCCCTGAGCTGTAAATATCTACTAAGGAATGTTCCCCTTACATTTACATGATTCACAATGTCTACTGCAACCAAAACTAGAGATAAGCAGAAAAAGAAAAGTATGAACTTTATACTTTTATATGTAAAACCTCAGGATCAAACCCAGGTCGAAACTACACAGTGAAACAAATCCCTCACATACAAGATAAAGCAGTTGGCACTTTTTCCATAAGCTGTTCTCTAAAAATGACAACTGAAGTACTGCACATGTTTGGGTTCAGACAGAATAGTGCAGTGTAACCCTGGTTCTCTTAACGCTCCCACTGACATGTTTAACATCAGACCGAAAGATGTGAACAAAAGTCGAATGGATAAAAAGTTATAACGGACAGATTTCATGATGAATATTTGGCAACCACAACTGTGATAGTACCCACAAATCTTTCTTGACCAAGTTGCAGTCTGTTGTAACTGAGCCTGTTGGTTTTATCTCTGACTTGATTATCTGTCCTGTGATATTATGAAGCACATTATTCCTGTTTTCCATACGGTGACACCTGCCCCTCAATATCTCCTGATCTTTTTGCCGCAAATGACTAAAAAAGTTTCACTAGCACACAATAGGGAAAGAGTCTGACGTGTTAATAGGTTCCCCAGTTTCAGCGACCCTGTTTATTAGGAGAGAAGTGCCTCCTGCTGAAGAGTGGTGGCTTTCTGGAGGGTAGACAGAAACATCAGCAAATAATGAATAATTAAATAAATGTGTGCAGCTAAATCTGTGTGTTTTATAATTACTGTACATGAATATTTTATTGTGGCTTGAATCTGTCTCATTTTAAACCTGTCCATCACATAATGACTGATTCAGAACTCACAAAAAGATGCTCAACACTGTCAAAATGTCAAAAATGTTTTTTATCTTTTGTCATGTTTTTGACCAATTGTGTCCATTTGTCATGAACTAAAACAGGTCTGAAGAGAGAAAACAACCACTCAAGTTCTCAAGACTGCAAACAATGGGATGACCTGACTGAGTTGCTGGCTGATGATCCAATACAACATTCTTCTTCATGTTTAGGGTGTAAACACATCAGATTATCCAGCTTAACAGGTACTAATGATATATATATATATATATATATTTAAAATATCTGAAGTAAAGAACAAAGCATTTTCACAACTGATCAGATTAAAAGATAATGATCTTGAACTAATTTATTAATATTGATTTGAGTCAGGTCAGTAAATAAAGGTGTTGTGGCACTGCTGCATGATGCACTTTATACTATATATAGCATCACTTTATCTAAAGATAAGCCTCAGCAGCACAACAGGACAGTAAGGTCTGCTGGTACATACTGGCTCACACTTTTTGGAGCGGTACATCAACAGCGACATGCTTCCACCTTTACTTTCATTATCTATTTACATCTATTTTTCCATCCAATTTCTAAACCGTTTCTTCCATTACAGGGCTCAGCATCAACAACGGTGCGATTGCCGGCAGCAGTGAAAGTCATCTGCTTATTTGGAATTCAGTTCAGAGCAAGCAGCTTTTTTAACGTTTTGGGCACATAACTGGTATTTCCTCAGTAAATGCTTTAAGCCAGTTGTGTGTTCGCTATAATACCTTTAAATAAAATAATACAGATAAAGATAGAACAATAAAGATGTGTGTATATGTGATTGCACAGTAAGGACAGTAAACTAGCACCAAGACGTTGGGAGAGAAGTGAATGTTGAAAAACGTTGGGGAGAAGTTACCAGTGAGCTCACAGCTATTTTTCTTCTTACAGATGTTGGGTCATTCTTTTTCATTCTTTGACCAGAGAACAGAATCGCTGGTGTACCAGAGAGGTGGGGTGGCCTGAATGAAAACGATGCCATAAATAGTCATAAATAAATGTAGCTAAAATAAATTTTACAACAAATGCAAACGATCATGAAAGAAATCTCCCAAAACAGGCATCAGCTGCTTCAAAAACCTTGAATATATGAGAATTTGCAATAGTTTAAATGTAAACTGAATATTTCATGATTTTGGAAAGAGCTTAAATGCAGAACAGCAGTGCGGCACCGTTTCTCCAGGAATTACGTAATGGGATTAATTTCCCAAGAGCCTCATATGCTTTGTGTGCTACTAATTATGTATTGCAGTTGTTATAATGAAATATACCTTAAGCCTTCAGATCAAGGAAATATTGACAATATTAAAAAGGATGATTTTAACATTCTGAATCTATATTTTTTAATGATTACAGTAATGTGTAACTGTGCTTTTTTATAGAGATAACTTCTATCAACAGGAAAACTAAATATATTGTGTTTGCTTCTCCTGTTTAATACCCTGGACAATACTTTTGTCTGAGCTACTCGGCAGCTGGTGGGCTGCAGTGTTGACAGTTGGCGTGTATGAACGTAGGTGGGGGGTCAGAGGCTGCACGTGTGAGAGCTGGTTTTCTCTTTACATCAGTTCGGCGTCTCCGGCAAGCTGGTAATTACATTAGGTGGAGAAGTAACGTTGCCTGAGCAAGGCTTCCTGTGCAGACCCCTTTGGGCAGAAAAAAATACTCTCCACAGAATTATTTACAAATCATCTACACAGTCAATCGTTTCTTACGACCTGCTTTACGACAGCCACTGCATCTGTAGAACGACCACAGAGTGCTGAGAGCTAGGAGACTCATGACTACACAGGAAGACTTTTTTCAGGATCTCCATGACAGAGACAGGACAGTTCTGTCAAGTTTTACACCACTGTGGGTAACAGGCTGAAAACAGATTAGCGTAGTGAAGCATGCTCGGACAACTACGCACAATTCCAAACCCTCTTCTCTCAGCTCAATGACACCCAGAATTGTAAGCCAGCCACCCAGCCAAACTGGACAAAACCTTTGCAGAAAATGACGGATGTTATATTGCTATGTGAAATCATCAGGTGACAGTGTTCGATGTTGGCTGTCGTTTACTGAAGCAAGCTACAACAAGCACGAAACGTAGCCACCTAACAGAAAGCTCTCAAATCCTAGGGAATCATAACTAGATTGAGTAAAGACATTTCTGTTTGAACACAGATAATAATTAAACCCCACTGCTATTAATATTCCAATGATTATTAGGTAATAAAGTTCTGACGGCAAAAATACATATAAAGGAAATATATTTAAATATATAGGTGGTGTAGTGGTTAGCGCTGTCGCCTCATAGCGAGAAGGTCCTGGGTTCGATCCCCAGGTCGGCCATGGGTGCCTTTCTGTGCGGAGTTTGCGAGCTCTCCCCGTGTTTGTGTGTGTTTCCTCCGGCTGCTCCAGTTTCCTCCCACTGTCCAAATGCTGCAGTAGGTTGACTGGATGCTCTAAAACTTGCCCATAGGTGTGAGTGTGTGTATGGATGGTTGTCTGTCTATGTCTTGCCCTGCGATGGGTTGGCCTCCTGTCCTGGGTGAACCCTGCCTTAGGCCCGCAGTCAGCTGGGATTGGCTCCAGCTTCGCCGTGACCCGGAAGAAGCAGTTTAGAAAATGGATGGATGGAGATATATCTATCTATCTATCTATCTATCTATATATATATATATATATATATATATATAGAGAGAGAGAGAGAGAGAGAGAGAGAGATATAGATAGATCGATCGTTCGTTAGATGGATAAAATATTTTATATCACAACATAATTACATATTAATACTATAAATAATATAATTGTTAGAACACTCAAGATTTTTCATTTCTTTATATTTCATTTCTTCATAGAGTTCATTCATCACTTCCAGGACCTTAAGAGAACAACTTCAGTTGTATTTCTGCAGAACTTCAGGCAAAGCCACACACAAAGAGGATAAGCTGAATCATGGGATCTATCTGAGGCCAGTGCAACTTTAACAAGAACAACAGCATGATTGCACTTACCACACATATTTGAGTGTGTCTCAAGGTCAAGTCGAGCCCAACAACGAGCAGAGTTGCTTAATAAAAAACCTCAGAAGCAATCAAAACCCAAACATACAACACTCCATGTTCAGCTATGACTCTTCTGCACTGCAACTCTTACCGACAGTACAGAAAAGTACAACAGTCTGTGATACTGATGACTGTTTAAGTGTCTAATTGCTGCCTGTAGATTTTGTATTACACGCTGTGGCTCACAGAAAACACACCGTCCGTCTAACCCGAAACGGTCCCCAAATGTCATGGATCAAGTCAAAATCAAAAGCTAACTGTCCCTCATCGGGGGACCCTCATCAGCTAAAAGCCTTTAACACTGAGAGACATCAGCACTGATTAAATCTCTGTTACAGTGAAAATCAGCCAGTGCTCAAAGCATGAAGACCCTTTAACCCCCACAACACTGGCCCTGACAGAATCACACAATGAGAGGCCTCCTTGGGGAGAGTCAGTCAGTGACAGCCGTAGAATACATTCAGAGATCATTAATTTCGATGAATATTTAAGCTCTTTAAGAGGGCAAGTTAACTACGCCGTGCTTTAGGTCTCCTGCATAATGAACCAATCTGTATTTCGTCCTTTACTTGCACTGCGTGGAAAACTTGATTTTTTTCACAGTGAGCACATTTGCTCAGCCTGTGTTGTGCCTAATCGCATGGCATCGAAGACGTCTGAAGTCTGGAGATGCCTGTTTTTAATGTTCATATTCCATTTTAATACAACTTACCTACAGCGCAGATGAGTTTGCCAATGAATCTCTCAATCAGCTTATTCCTCCAATAACCTGTGAGAAAAACACACGCAACAAGCAATAAAACATCAAATTTCATAACACCAATTTGTTTTTGGTACTTCATTATGTTTTATATAAATATATTATGAAATACCATCTAAAAAGCCAGTTACCCATGTCATCGTGTGCACATCTCCAATAACAATTAGACAAATGCAAAAGTTCAGAAAATAGTTTTACCTACAATAGAATCTCTTTAAGGACATTCATGTGCGTTAAACTTATTACACACATACATATTCACAAATACACACATACATGTATATATATATATATATATATGACCTAAGGCAGACAGCTGAACAGAATGCAGCAGAGAAAAAATAAAGACTCTCTGTCAAATGAAATAAGTTCTGGCAACCACTTACTCCTCACCACTGCATCCGCTACAAAGCTTTCCTTTCTTTGCTGCTGAGCTGAATTCAGTACCAAATGATTAATTAAGCTTGGCTCAGTGTAAGACGTCCATAAATAAGAGGTGCAATTCTGGAAATTCAGTTACCTACTTGGTGCACGTTCAGTATTAGGAGTATTACCAATTAGAAAAACTATTAGCATTAAGAATCTGAATCACAGAAAAGCTTTTCCAGGTTTGGAAGATGTTGGGGGAGGGGGGCATTCTTTGCCTGCCACACTGCACCGCTGGCATGTTTTATAAAATGCAATTTTAACAAGAATGTGTGATTTGTCAACTCTCTTCAACTGATACAAATTCAAAGATTTCCAACATTTTTACTGATCAACTTCAACGTATTTTAAGCCTTTGCTGAACGCTGCATTCTGTGTTTGGAAGCATTCTGTTTCCAGCTCACCTGCTTATTGTGAAATGTTTGAAATCCATAACCTGAATGTGTTACAAACTTTTCATTCTTATTTTGCTCTTGTGTTTTGAAGGTGTGAAATAATACGTGTTTATATTTAATTTATTAATTTATGTTGATCAGTGAAAACTATTCTATGAAATTTAATCAGATAAATAATCCCAAAATAAGTGAAGTCGCTTTGGATAAAAGCCTCAGCCAAACGAATAAATGTAAATAAATGTTCCAGAGATTTCATCAATTCTTCTTTTTACTGCATTTTATGAAAAATCCTAACTTTTCCAGAAATGGTGTTTGCACATGAACCTCCCACCACAAGAAAGACACTTTAGAGGTAAATGAAAAGTGCTTTGAAGTAAAAAAAGGTCACTGACTCCTGCACCATCACGGCCACCGCTTCACCCCAAACCCTTTTATATGACTAATAAATGCACATTAATGTAAGGGGTCATAACCTTTGTGTGTGTGTGTGTCTAGGGACTGAATTAATAGCTTTCTGACTCTGCGAACCTCCAGCATGTTGGGCTGGGCAGAGAGAAGTGTGTTGTGCAATAGTGAGAAAAGATTTGCCTCCAGCGTGCAGACACATGCACAAATACAAACATTGTCTCCAAGTGAAAATCAGGAGGGGCAATTATCTTGATAGAGAGGTGTAGACCACCGCACTCTGAGCTTCTTAAAGCCACACAGTAGTGTCAGATGTCAAAACAGTGTGTTTTGCTGCACAGATACTTTTATTTCACACACTCAGTTAGACAATGTTATCACTCAGACCTGTCTGACAGCACCCACGCTAATCCCCTACAATTTGAGGCTTAAACTGTGAGATGAGCGGAGATAAAATAGATTCAAACAGATAATCTAGCATTCAATCTTTTTAACAGGACAATACAAATAAAAGTCCTTGTACACCATTAATGGCGGCCCGGGCCCTGTACCATCCCATGAAATCAAGACAAAGACATACCGATGTGAGAAAAGTCAAGTAGCACTCTGTTACCCTACCGTAAACTGGAATTGTGCTTTTTCCACTGGCCGTTGGTCCAGTACAGATGGTTCCAGTTAAGATGCTTTTTCAAATGAGACCAACCAAGCCTAATGATAGTCAAGGGTCTTCCTTTCTGTCTTTGCAGTGGAAACACATAAAAAAAAAGTAGTGAATTCTTTACTCTTCCAGGTGAGCAGTACTTAAATGCACCAGAACATAAACCAGAATGGAATGTTGATGTGCGTAAAAAAATAATACTAGCAAAAACAGGAAATAAATTCCCAATGTGGCAAAGTCTTAACGGTTTAAGCGTTTACGCTAGCCTCCACAGAGCTTGTGTTCTCGCCCATATTGTCACATTAAACAGAGAAAAAAAATGTTATTCTACAAAATGTGCAGAAAAAACACAGCAGTGTATCATTTCAAATGCGTTAAGCTAATTAGTAGATTATAGTAGGTTGCTAAATTATTCAAATTAGATGATTAAGAGTAGTATAACCTACATCAAAACAGACAATTCAGTTGTAACTGAAGGTAAAATGGTTCCTGTTGCTCAAGCAGAAGAATAATTAAATATAACTTGGACAAAGTTTCATTTTTTCTTGTTTTTGAATGTTTAATGGACATTTGTGACCTTAGTGACTATGCATCAGAATCTGGCAGGATCATCAGAAGCTGATATTGGCTATTGGACAATCTATTTCTTTTTTTGGTTTTTATTTGTGTTTTTTTAATATTTTTACTTAATAAATAATGTGAAACAGCCTTGGCACAACTAAGTGTTCCCTAAACAATTTTCCCTTATAAAAACAGCAACAACAACAAAAAGCCCCTCTTCTTAAATTGCTTTGGCCATAGAAAATTCATGATGACTATGCACCTAATTATTAGGCTACTACACTAAGCTGTATCCTCATAATGTTACTATTATTGCCAGACTAATACAAATTAAGTCATAAAAAGTCATCAAGGCTTCACAGCCACAGTCTGGAATGGAAAATTCCTATTCTTGAGGCTAATAAACCCACTTGAGCAGGGCAAGCACGTATCTGACAATCCACAGCACAGTGACAATGCAAACTATCCATTAAGAATGTGCACAGGTTTTCCAGCCGGGATAACAATTTTCACTAAGCCAATAGGGAAGGGGGGAATGTGCATGAGGGATCAGTGAACTCTGTTCCACCCCAAGTAGTCCCACAATTATGCCCTAAAAGAATAGGCTTATGCTCGGAGGTCTGGGCCATGGACGGCAGGCCAAACATGGCCAAAAGGCTGCTGCTCTGACCATGATCTTGTTCACAGGTTGATATTTATGACTATCTGAGGTACACTGATTTCTGATTACAGAAGGAGACTAGATAGAACTCCTTAAGCCTGTCTAGGATTATAATCAGATTACAGATGCACAGTTGCCCAGTTGCCTTAGTCAAATGCTAGCGACAGGTTAGTCAATCCACAGCACGTGACAGATTCACTAATCATGCAGTGCCTCAAAGATAAATATGTGAACAACACTGACTGTGAGTTTACTGTACTTCAGTTCAGTTGTCCTAACGTTTGTGACACGTAGTTCACACTCGGGATGCACCGATGTGAGATTTGGAAGCCCATATCCAATGTTTTTCATGTACATATCTGCTGATACAGATGCTAATCCCAAAAAATTGCGGCAACAATGTGTAACAATATAAAACATTAAAATAGCAAAAAAAGTTCCTAAAAAGACTAGGGAATAATCAATGAGGGATTTGCAGGCCAGTGCTGAAATGTTTCACATACACACCAATGGCAAAATGATTTTTTCCAGCCAATATCTGCCAATGCATCCCTAGTTCATACCTAAGAGTGTAACAATGCATCAAGGCTAGAGAGGCTGCACTTGAAAATGGTTGTTGCACTTGAAAATTGTTGTACTGCAGCAGTTCTTACAAGCACTTGGCACATGTATCCATTACTGTAGTTCTCTCCTTAGTAGTATA
>JBBPDA010000041.1:19011434-19033342 GCA_037974385.1 Arnoldichthys spilopterus
TGATTGTTTCCTCTGTCCTGGAAGTCGCTTTGGATAAAAGCGTCAGCCAAATGATTAAATGTAAATGTAAATGTAGAGATGTAACAATACACTCAGTCCATAACCTTTATTTCCTAACACTGGGCTCAAGATTCAACATTCTCACAACATTCAGACTTAAATTTAAATATAAGGGCAACATGCACTCTCTCGTGTCCACAATCCACATTGTCATGTTTTTGCATAGCAACAGAACAAATGACACTCCTAATGATGAAGGATGTTGTTCTAGAAATACCACATACATCCACAATGTGCTCAGAAAGAGGTTATATTACAACACTTTGTCTTATTCACACAATATTTATGCACTTGGCAGGTGCTCTTATCCAGAATGACTTAAACATAGATGAACATAGCATTAGGAGTCTTGTCCAAGTACTTATCAGTTTACTGATGTGTAATTGTTCAGGACAGGAATCCAAACCCAGCTTGTGTTGAGGGCAGCGATATTACTCACTATGCTACACCAACCACATATTGCTCCCCCACAGCAATTCAACACATGGGAACTGTTTTTTGAAGCAGGCTTAACCAGAAAAAGGTAATGTCATGTGGTTTTCAGATGAACCTTAGCATTAGTTACCATTACACAGGGCTAAAAGCCACCACCAACAAATGGAAACAATTTAGTAATACACGTGCGTCTAACTCTGCAACAGCAAGAGCTCACAGAAACATCAAGTCGTACCTCCATCTTACACGTCTAGTATTGCAGTCTGTCTTGCACATCTACTATTTGCTCAGCGCTTTAGACAATATTAGGTGTCCATTGTATGTGTCCCAGTGGAGTTTGGGTCTGGCATTCGCAATAAGGTCAAAACCTGAATTTCATTTAACTGGCTCATGCGTTGCTCTAAGAGGCAGAGCCATTTTAAACCTCACCACACCTACGACTTTTGATGGGTCCTAATGTCTGACCAGCTACAGTTTAGTTGCCAGATATAACACACCAGTGCAACCTGAGACAATGGGTAGCGTACCTTTGGCTGGACCCATTTAGATTACTCCCATATGAAGTCTGGTTGTGCTTTTCTGTAAAGTAACATTCAGTATGTGGCTAATTACACTGCACTGCAAAGGTGAACCAGAAACAGCAGGAGGAGAGTTACATGCCCTGAAGAGCAAAGTCTAGCAGGACAGAGCAACTGGAGGTTATACTGAACAGTCAGCAAATTCCACAGAAAATTTGTTTGGGGGGTAAAAGAGATTGGCACATGGTGTCTTCCGTTAAATCTGTTGAAAATGGCAACAAACAAACCAAGACTCCTTTCCAAATGCATTTCTGTGGAAACTGTAATATCACTTCTAATGTAAGGACATGTCCTCACAAAACACTGAGCCCTGGGTTACACAATGGATACACCCCCAAGAAAAATGTTCAGAATGAAATGAGCAAGTGCTACACACACTTATCCTGAAGCCACCACAGATATGAGCCCTCAGGACAGGTCCAGTCATACACGTATACAGAAGAATGCACATCGCTGTCAGAGTTGGTTGTTAGAATGTGGTATTTGCGATCTTTAGGAGCTCAGTAACAGTTATGACTTTTGTTATTTGTTTTGTTTTTTTTTTGACAGAGTTTACAGACCGTACTTTCTTAAGGACAAAAATCTTATGCCGCACTGGTATTTAGAAAAATTTTTACATTTTTCTGTGGCTTGTCTATAAGTGGTCCCAGATGAGGATCAACAGCGGGGTCCAACTTGGTACTAAACATGCTTGTTTTTTTTTTTTTTGCATTTTTTCCTAATTTTCAAATTTTTTTTATTACAAACTGTGTTATTTATCAGCAAACAAATATAGTGAAAAGTTACATTTCTGAATGATGGAGATAACAGTAAAAGAATAATCTGACGTTTCAGAGCAAAAGCCTTAAACCTCGTCAATTTTATGAATTTGCTTACATTTAAATAGTAACCCAGAAATAGTGCAAAACTGGAAATATCTTTTCCTCATCCTCCTTTTCTTTGTTTTAGGCCAAAGCCAACATTTGGTCCCACTGGGATTAAGGTTATATCTGCATTCTGAGCTGTTTTAAAATACTTTTGAGCATCAAAGTTTTTGCTTTCCAAATAACAAAACTGATAGACGTTTTGTTTTCTAGATAAAATGTCCAAAATCACAAATAATATTGCAAAAAAAAAAAAACAACCTCCCATAATGTTAATAGTCTGTCATAGTATAAGAACATGTGATTAACTCAATTTTGACAAACATGTCAGACAGACCTTTATAATCCCAAGGGAAATAAATTTGGTTGTTTACTTCCAGGTTTAAATAAAAAAATAAAATAAAATAAAATAAAAATAATAAATCCCAGATTTTTGATGTGGCCTCAGAATTTCAGATTGCATTGTAATAGTTTCGCTTGTCAGGTTTATTTTTTACTTTCAGGTGTTTATAGTAATTTGGAATAAAACAGCTTAATGTTAGAGCGGACCAGAATACTAAACACTGCAAGCAAACACCATACTCAAACGGCGCCTGATTCGTTAAACTTCACCAGGCAAATAAAGCCCTAAAATTATTACTGCTGCTGCTGCTGCTGACGACAACGATAATGGTGATGATAACGACGATGATGATGATGATAACGACGATGATGATGAGGATGATGATGATAATGATGATGATAATAATGATGATGATAATGATGATATGATGATGAAGATGAGGATGATGATATTGATAATAATGATGATGATGAAGATAATGATGATAATGATGGAGATGAGGATGATGATAATAATGATGATGATGATGATAACGAAGATGAGGATGATGATAATGATGATGATAATGATGATAATGAAGATGATGATGATAATGATGATGATAATAATGATAATGATGATGAGATGATGATAATGATGATGAGATGGTGATGATAATGAAGATGAGATGATGATAATGATGATGAGATGGTGATGATAATGAAGATGATGATAATGATGATGATAATGATGATGATAATGATGATGAAGATGATGATAATGATGAGATGGTGATGATAATGATGATGATAATGAAGATGAGGATGATGACAATGATAATAATGATAATGATGATCTACCACGCAACAAAGCTTCGCGCAGTCATATTCAGCTAGCTTTCTCAACTCACTAGCCTCGCTAGTGGTGTAACATACAGAAGTTACAGTATTAAATAACAACTGTTTACTGCGTTTACTTAGTTATTACAACTAAATAAGAACTTTATACTGAATGTAGTCTGTTAAATGATGTTTATAGCACTTTAATGTTAGCTAAACTCACCCAATACTCTTAACTGGCACAGCTAGCGTTAACGAACTTAGCCGACTTCAAAAAACGCTAAACATTCATTATGCGTTTGGTCATAACCTTCAGGGCTTAACACGCCCTTAAAGCGAGAGATACGGGATTGGGGATCTGACACAACTCATTAAATAACTCATCTGAACCCTGGGAATGTTTTACAGCATGGTATCTTACTCCTCCAGCAGGTCGTGCACGCACGTTGTCCGGTCGTCACGCCACAGTCTGCGTGCTTCAGTGGGAGGAGGAAAATTAGTCAGTCTCACCTGATTGGACAGTATTAATAAGCGTTATTACTAAGGTTACATTTGATCGGTTCATGCGCCGTTAGCCAGACGCAAACTCCTCCCTCTTAGAAGACACGTGTGTATTTATTTGTACTTTAATTTGTAAAAAATTTTAAAATGTTGATTCTTTGAGTTGAAAATTATGCAAATATGCATGGTATTTTTGCAATGTTATGAAAATAAGAGTAGAAAATAAAACATTTATATTACATATTTTGGGCGGGAAGGTGGGTGCATAAGGCAACACCGTGGGGCAATGGAACAGCACTGTGCAGTGAGAACAATGGGAGTAAAGCAGACATTTCCACTGAACACAGGTCTCCATATTCATAATCTAGGCATAAAATTGGAGAATAATTTCCAGAGGATTCAAGACGGTAAAAATAATTGTAACAAAAAGGTAAAAAATGATGAAAATAATTATGTAGATTTAAAAAAAGAACATCTGGACTGGAACTGAAAGTTGTAAACAAGTTGTGGAAATTTCACAGTCCTGTTTATTCATTCACTCTCACTGTATACATTACAGATTACAGTTTCACTGTCACATGCTGCTGCCATATGGCAATAATTATGGCCTATACTGTTTATTTGTATATTGTTGTTTATTGTATAAAATCCAAAGTATCTTATTTAGAAGAAAGTCACGTGTTCTTGCAATGTGGCAACAATTATAATTTATTGTTCATTTGTATAGTTTATTTGTATATATAAAAACCCCTTTAACCATCTACACTCCCTAACTTGTATTTCACAGATTGTGTCTAAAAATATTACATTATACACACTCTTTGAGGGAATTTCATGAGGCAGGCTTTTTTGATGTGAAAAGGCATGTGTGGTGAAAAACAGAAGTACAGTCCACAGCAGGAAAATATATAATCAGTGGCATTTTTTTAGCGAATCTTTCATTTTACAAAGAAAATAAAAAATTCACTGATTATGGTAAAGTGGGTGTACAGAGTAATAGTGTTAAATAGAAAAAGAAAAAGAAAGTCGAAGGAAGAAGGAAGACTTGACATTCAAATTTAACTTTTGTTCTCGTAGCAGTGACCTCATGGCTGGCTGGTGTTTGTTGCAGGACTTGAAGAAGGGAAAATGGCACATTAGCACATAAATACACTGGAGCTCTTTGAGGGGCTCGCAGGGAAAGCCCTACCTACACCACTGGGAGTTTGAGGGTTTGAAAGGAGGTAAGATCACTTCATTATTCACTAGAGTCCCCCTCACTAGGCCTCCTGTACCTCTGAAGTGCAGGATGGAGCAGCTGAGACCAGGGGAGAGCCCATTTAATGATGTAAGCAGATAAGGCCTGTAGAAGTTTAACCTTTAACAAAATATTTCAGATTAAAAAATTAGTCTGAATTTAGTGTCTGAAAATGGGCCTTGTGTGAATGGCTCCTTGCTTGACCATGTTTCAAGTACAGGCCGGTGAAAGTCATTTTAAAGCATGTTATATCTCGCTGTGTGGAGTTTAGTTTATGTTTCATGCTTCATGCTGTTAACCAGGCTTCTTCAGTTGCTTTGCTGGCTTGCATGTGTCTCCCAGTTCTCCTCCCTTCCCAGGTGTAGTTAATCTATGTTTAGTATATATACCCCTGTGTTTCATGTCCTCGTCGCATTTCGTTAACGTCATTCCGTGTTTCCTGAGTGTGTTGTAGTTCCCTGATTTCCAGTTTGTTCTTCATGTTTATTTTTTGAGTTTGTTTTGTGGTTTTTTTTGTAAATCTACGTTCATTAAACCCGTTATTTCGTGTAAGCGATGCGCATGCTTCCTATTTAATCACCGGACATTCGTGACACTCTTCTCAGTCTTGAGATGGCAGAGTGGCAAAGTTTTGCCTAAACCGTTTACCCTGATTTCATAACAGCAGAAGTAAAAAAAAAAAAAAAAGATATTGCATTAGCTTATGCAAATAAGGTCGACATAAGCTAATGAAATAGCCAAGATGTTAATTATGAAACAATGCAATTTATTATGATCGAATGCAATGACCTGTTAAACGGTCATACTCTAGGAATCAGAAAACACACAGGACACAGGCGGTACTTCATCATCGGTAAATCATTCGTCTCATTTATTAGCTTTACTCCTGGATACTACCCAAAGTTAACATTTGGCACAGAGACTCTTCTAATTTCCATACAACACCCAGTGGGCGACAGAGCAGATCCTATGACGAGACATATAAAATGCGCTAAAAGATCCGCACATTCCGATCTTATCCACGTGTGAATAAAAAAGGGAAGAATAAATCAACTTTCAAGCTTTAAAAATGATGACATGGGTGATAATCCAGCACAAGGTTAAGTGAGATAGCACAACACTGAACTCCTCTACACTGTTCGCCAGGCACAACAGATATCGACAAGGCCCCTCATATACTGGACGACTCAGGCTCGTTCTAAAGGCACAACATATTCTACACACACATACACACGCAGAATTCCACAACAGAGTGAAATGAAACGTTAGCAGCTTATACGTCATTAAACTTGAGTTTAACATGGCTTTTGATCTTGAAGTGCAAATTATAAGCTTTGCATAATACTACTTTACATCAACAAGCCTAAAGGGTTGGTGTCTCATGCAAACGTTTAACTGTGAACCTACATCTTTTCTCCTGTTGGGGCTCTTTGGCATTTGTCTGTATGCAAAGTACCAAGCTTCCACAGAATGTACCAAAAAATGAATAATAATGGTGTTGTGTGCATGTGCTGTGAGTAGGACGACAGACTGCCTGAATAAAATTCATTCCTGTACAAGACCTATACTTCTTGTGCAGCACATTTGATATTTCATTAAGCATGACATCTACACAGTGGCCCTCCAGTACAGATGTAATGCACAGCTTGGGAAGAGTCATAGTCATTCACAAACGCACACAAAGTGACACAGACTTGACAGCGTAAGGCAACAAGAGACACAGCACATATATAGACATTCATTTTCTTTTCTACTATACGCTTTGGTCATCAGAACAATTGAATATGCATTTGCTGGGTTAAAATAAGCTGCACAAGATAAAAACCCCTTTCAGCAGATGTAAGGAGATAAAAAGCCAAGAGGAAAATAAATCAAACATAATTTACGAGACCTAAACAACTGCAAAAGTTAAAAGCAAGAAGAACGCAGCAAGATTACAATTGCTTGCTAAATCAAGGGCAAAAATTTTAAAAAAGCTTAATGGCTAAAAAGACAGCTTAGAGAGAAGTGCTATGTGGAGTTCTCTTAAAGGGGAAATTAGATCTTGCAGAAAGAAAGCCTGATTAGAAGCACAGACAGCGTAACCCACCCATGACTATCATTATGACTTGTCTGTCAGCTCATAACTACTCGTGTGTTAAAGAGATCATACTACCTTTATGATGCGTATCTACGGCTGTGGCGCCTATTAGTGTGTGTATATATCCAGAGCTCATACGTGTAGTGTGGACAGTGTTATTGAGCCAGCTGGCATTGTGCCCAACACTCAAATGAGACAGCAGAGACCTGGAGACCGGTCACGTGGAGTGCCGGTTCCTTTCGGTCTCTGTGTAGAGTCGAAAGAGAATGGGCTGCTTTTTCAGCCAAGGCTCCCTCAGAAAATGGAATTTGGACTCTAACAGGGAGGCTTGGCCAGACTGAATGCCCCTTAGTCACTCGCTTTTGTTTTGTTTTTGGATGGACGGGCAGAGCCGAAGAATAAAGTTAAGCAGTTAAGCCACGGCCATTTAGCAACTGGACATTCTGCCAGCTTTTTCTTTAAGTAATAAGTAAAGTTTTTTTCTGTAAGGTTTAGAGGGCTGGCTTTAAAAAGAAAGCCTTGTTTAACCGACACACCCAAAAGGCCCTGGTTATGTGGCCTAGACAGATATTTTAAAAGTTCTAATACCTCGACATGCATTTACATTGGAGTGTACAAAAACAGGGCATTTATTTTAAACAAAAGATGAAAAAAAAAAATCTGGAAAGTGGAATGTTTTTTCAATGTAAGAGGAACTGCCCTGTCCATAAATGCTCTGAAACCACAGCCGCTGCCAGTCAGCAAGTTATTACTTCTTTAAACCTTCCTACTCACCAATGCTGACCTTTTTTAAGTGTGCAGTATTTGTAAGGTGTAAAAAAGAAATAAACGGAGTGGGAAACACCTGAGGCTATTGTACAAGCCTAGAGAAATGTGTCGTGGAGGCCCTGAACAAAGGGAGAAGGAGAGAAGGAAGAAATAAAGAGAAAGAAAGAACTTCTACAGCTGTGTTGGTCCTCTGCTATGTGGCTCGCTGCCCGATGGTGGCGTTGTTACCAGACTCCTCAGATATACACATGGGTTCCTTCTCTTCCCAGGAGGTCCTGCCCCAGAGGGTGGTGGTGGAGGAGGAGGAGGGGGCCTCACAGATGGCATAAGAGGCTGCATTTCCTGCTGTTGCTGAGAGACGGCGCTCTCCTCCCCTTCTTCTTTGCCCCCAGGAAATTGGAATTGGCCCGGGACAGGAGGGGGCCGGACAGGGATCCGCGGGGGTCCGCTCAGCCTGTAGAGGGCGCTGACCCGTGGGTGCTGGGGCTCCTGAGGAACGGGAGGGGAGGCCAGACTCTCCAGGGAGGAGATGCTCTGGTTCCAGGCCTGCTGCAGGTCTATGGGGATAATTTTAGTGGCCTCTACGGACACACATGGAGGCAGAGCACCGATGCCTTCTTTCCATGGTAGGTTCTTCTCTCCACATGTGAGTGATGGAGGGGCTACAGATGGGCTCTGACACACCTCCAAAGCAGCTGGGACTGTCGAGGAATAAAACACAAAAGACAGTTTAATTTACCCAAATTCTCCTTAATCCAAATGTAGTAAACTGTTGCCATAAATGACTTTATCCATGTTTCAACAAGAAGCCAGTAAAAGGAGAACATTTTCCTTTTTGTGACTCTATCAAATAGATCATTCTCTTTATATACCACATAGCCTATATATCAGCATTTAGACAAGAAAGAGTATACTGATGTTTTTGGGTCTTACTTGATTTCGGTCTCTGCTTTGGTGTTTCTGTAGCTTTGCGGGCCACGAAGGTGATCCCAACATCTTCATCTTTCTCTGGTTCCAAATGCTCCCCCTTGTCCTCCTCAGGCTCCAGTGCTACTAAGATAGGGTCTGCAGACACAAACATATAAACTGCACTACCCATAATACACACTTACATGCACTTCCTACATAATCTATACTCACTAACACAAGGACACTTTAGGGCCATTGTAACAATCATGCCCTTGTGTCTTCACATGTAGGTCGGTCTTTGTATGTCTACCATGCCATGTGTTCCTTGAGTCGTGCCTTGTGATCCCTCGTGCTTGTTCTAGCCCCGTTCATGTTTCGTCGTGTTTTGTTTTCTCAGTTCGTGTTTTATAGTGTTTATCGTTTCTGTTTAATAAATCCATTTTTATTTACACACACGTGCACACAACCACTAGGTTTAAATAATGACATGAAATAGACGACACCTGAACACGAGACGAGACACAGCTGAGAGGCGGGGCAACAAGAACACGAGGGCAAGACACGTGGCTAAACGAAAAACAAAAACACAACCTACACATGGAGACACAAGGGCATGATCGTTACAGCCACATTATACCAGCATCAGTCATTTTCTCCTTCTGTCTGTCTGGAGGGTTAAAAGCTATATTCACTAAAGAGCAGATCAGAGCCAAAACATGTCCTGCCAGCACTGCACTGCCTCCTTTGATTACTACAACTGCTTTAGCATAATAAGATCAACAATAACAAACAGATGAGGAGAGCATACTGCTGTTTAGAAACAGACAGTATGGGCTGTTGTCATGGTTTGTCATGCCTCTGATGGTTATGGTGGTATTGCATCTTCCAGGAATTTTGGAAAAAAAATGCACATTTTGATCGGGTGCACGATACACAGGCCATCTTGCAGATGAATATAGGCAAACATAAAAGAAAGCATGACGTCATTCTTACTGCTTTTTAGAGCCTTGCTCACAACCAGAGCTTCATTTTTTTTAGTGGAGCAGTAGTGGCCTACTGGTAAGGACATTGCTCTTGAGACCTGAAGGTTGCAGGTTTGAACCCCAGCCCGGGCACCACTGAGGTACCCTTGAGCAAGGTACCATCCCCCAGTACCCTGCTCCTCGGGTGCTGTTAGTAGCTGCCCGCTGCTCCACGTGTGCATGTGTGATGGGTTAAATGCAGAGGTCACATTTCGTTGTGGTGCTTGAGTGTGTTCACAATGACAAATAGTCTCTTTCGCTTCATTAAAGCAATTGATTCTTGGCAAAAAATGTGTAAATGTAACACTTCCTATCAACCAAAAAGAAGTGAAAGAACTGACATGTGCCCTTCTGCCCACCTTTGTCTTGCCAGCTGACGTTCCTCCTGGGTTTGTCATTGGCATCTTGCTCCTTTGCATCTGAGCCTTTGCGCTGTAAAAGAATTAAGTGTTTAGAAGGGACTGGTTTGAGAACAGCAATTGCAAAAGAAACGAAGTAGTAAAAGTGTGTGGACCACTTTCAAAGCTGGCAAACAGAATTATTGTAGACCTGAAAAAATGACAATAAATCCACTAACAATGAATTTCATACAATTTCATGAAATATACAAAAACGCTGCCACCAGTGGATATAGGCTCTTCCTGAGTTTAATTATGAACCTACCTCTCGCTCTCTCATTCAGACCCCACAAAGACATTCCATGTGAAAGACCATCATTAATCACTGTAAATGTGGCACATACACGTCACACATGTAGTGTCCTTGCCCAGTTGACACACACTATTGCCTCTTTAACACCAGCTCACCCTGTGCCATACGAGACTAAGGGATTGAGCCATGTGTCTGTGAGTGTGACCCTGGAGGTTAAGAGCAGAAGCAGATGGCTGAGGCGATGCTGAGCTCTTGCCTTTTTCTGGCTGCGGTCCTTCTTGTGCCGTTTGTAGTGAGTGGATTTGAAGGACTCCAGTCGACTGCGCATGTTTCTCTGGAACACCTCCCGCTCTTGCCTCTCCTGATCCCCCACTGTCATAAAGTGGCGACTGTAATGTGATTGATACTGCAGGAGAGAGAGAGAGAGTGAGGTGGTGATTAAACATGGGCTGTACAGGTCAAGTTCCAGGTCCTAGGAAAGTAGGGCTTGGTTTGATTTGAGTTGATTATGACTCTTCTGAAAATGATTCAGTGCATCTTGACATATTAAAAGTCACCACAGTCAGCATAGAAACAAGTATTTGGACACTTTAACAGCACATAAATAATGTCTTTTGACTTTGCGCTGTGGGGAACAAATTCAGATGAGAAAAATGAATGACGTTAGTACTTTAGAAACTTCGACGGTAAGAAGTAATTAGCTTTTTGCAGCATTGTGGTTCAATTTTGGTCAATTCTTTATTTCTTTATCATACTCCTTACCATTCATTTTCGAGAAATCTTGGAAGACACACCTGTCCAAAAATGAAAATTTCTGGTTTGATGAAATTTTCCTTTGCATATTATTGAACCAGTTGTACGGAAAGGGATGTTTCAGGTTTTTGCCACGCACACTATGACTGCTGCCTGCTGCATGAAATCTTCTCCACCAATGACAATGACTTTTATAGCAAGAGCAATTGTAATTTTTGCACTAATATTTAGAACTTCCTTTACACTCACAACATTAAAACCACTTATCGATGAAGTGGAAAACATTGATCTTGTTACAGTGGCACCCAACAACGTTTGGGATTTATTAGCTATGAGGTGAACAGTCAGTTCTTGATGTTTCTGTTTTGGAAGCAAGAAAAATGGACTGAAGTAAGGGTCAGAGTGACTTATACAATTACTGTGATGGCTAGATGGTCTTGCAGGGTGTTCCCAGTATGCAGTGGTTAGTATCTACCAAAAGTGATCCATGGAAGGACAACTGCTGAACCAGTGACAGGGTCATAGGTGCACAAGGATCATTGATGTATATGTAGAGTGAGGGTTAGCTCATCTGATCCACTACCATAGAGCTACTGTGGTTTAAAAAGTGAACGTTGGCTTTGATAAAAAGTGTCAGCACCACAGTTTGAAATCTGAAATAGACATATGCACTGGATGTATATTAGATAAACCTGTCTGAATACTTTCCCTCTCACTACAGACAAAATATCACTATTGATTGGTATCAGTATCGATATCAGCAGAAATGACCAGATCACATACATCTAGATCTTGAACTTGAACTGTGTGATGTCATGTTAGCTGAGTATCTCTCTTCTGGAAGGTAGTACGTCGTTTGAGCATGATGGCCTACTTTAAGATGCTGATCTTAAGTAAAGTGCTCATTTTAAAGCTGTGTAGTTTTATTTTATTCATTTTTTAAACTAACATTCCATAATCTGTGCAACTGAACCATCACATTCAGGTGGCAATGCATCACAATAAACCAGTTTGTGAAGGTGTGTGTGGGTGTGTGTGTGTGTGTGTGTGTGTGTGTGTACCCGTCTCCTGGGTTTGTACAGGTTTCCAGCAAGCACGTGATGTGTCTCTGTCTCCTCTTCCACCTTTGCACCAGGGTTTGTGTCAATCACCTGAAGGTCCAAGCACACCCCGCTGCCATTCTCCCTCCTGTAAACACACACACACACATTTAAAAGCACATTAAACACATGTTACAGAAAGAGTATTGACTAATCTGTTCTACATAAACATAAACTATAGAGCATTAGAACACAATGCTGACTCTGTACTCACAGATAGTTGGTAACATTGGTAGCCTCAGGAAATGACGTTCTACTGGCCATAGAGGGCAGTGAAAGTCTAGCAGAGGTCAAAATGTTCCCACCCTGACAAAGAGAGTGCAGGACAGGACGTAAGAAGTCAGTGAAGGCATTGGGAGTGTTTATAGACATGCACTTGTACATGTGGCCTCCATTTAGAGTTCAAGACTCTTAAGCCTATTCACTGTCCTTTGTAGAAATGGGCCACTCTCTGAGATAATGGACCTTTCCATTATGGGACCTGCATCTGTGCCTTACTCATTATAGACTCTCTCTCTCACACACACACACACACACACACACACACACACACACACACACACACACACTTAGTTCTGGCATATGACTAGGTAATCACTCTCGACATGGCTAATCATGGTGGTTTAAACCACTGCATGTGTCTGTACTGTCTCTCAGCACTCTGCGGTCTGCAGAAATGAGACACATTCAGAAAACAGAAATGAAAACATCTCAGATAACAATCTTGGACAAACTAAGATCCAGTAATATTGAAACAGAATAAAAACACACGGTACATTGTATTTTTTCGGAATTAAACATTGTGACATTGTGTGTTGATTTTTTACATAAAAAAAGATAAACGAAATGAATGAAGCCCTTTCTAGAGAGGCCCCGACCGGCTTTACTTTCACCCCTTTCTGTCTAGTTCATCCCAAACCATCTTATAAGAGCTGAAGTCTGGAGACTGTGCTGTTCTTCCATTAAGTGAATGTACTGCTGAATTCTTTTCTTCTAATGCTGTGACTCATTATCTGGCTGTGTGTTTGTTTCTTCCCGTTTCCTCCCCATTCTGATAGTGATATACAGTACTACTTCCTGCTCTACAGCACTGTGCTAATAATGCATCAGAGGATGTAAGAATATTGTGTTCCAGCCCTGCTTTTGTTCAGACACAGGGGTCAGCAGAAATTGGGGCTCCTGTGGAAATTGTTTGCGTTAACTTTCCAGGCTTCATTTACTTCCATTGCTGCAGGAAACCCATAAGTTCAGGTTCTTAATGTTTGTGTAAAAGCATGTTGTCTATAAAATCTACACGATTTTTCATTTTTTGGACCATTTTTTGGACGTTTTATTTATGATGTATTTATTTATTGCAGCCACTTACCTTTGAATAATTTAAGGTTATTTACTGTAACTGAAATGGAAAAAAAGGGTGTTCTATAATTTTTAAACGGAACTGTATATATTTCTGCATTCTATGTTATAAATGTTTTTTCCATTTCTTTTATATTTAATTTAGAAGATAAAAGGTTATAAAAAAGATTTGTTTCAAGCAATGATATGCATAAATGAGACTTATATGAGCAAACAAACTCCTAAAATATATAGAAATGCATATGTTAACTTGACATTATTCCTTGTAATCATTAACAACAGGTGTGGAAAAAGTAATTCTTCTCAAAACTCCTTTTTTTCCAAAAACATACTTAATTTTGTTTTCTCCCTCATTTTGTAGGTGTTCAGGGAGAAAGAAGACAGAAATGGCTTTCACCATCCCTCCATCCGTGTTTCTAATATTAAAACACACAGCTCTGCTTAGGAAGCTGAGTGCTACGAAACTCAAGGCCACAGGAAATGACATTCTTCAACCTCATAAGGGCTGGGTGACAATTTCTGTTGATCCATGCACAGACTGTTCCAGAAACCTGCTAGATCCACCACTGTTTGCTTAACCTGAGTTTGAGGTGCTGCGTTTCACATGAATGTGTTTCATATGTGTTAAAGTGAGAGTTAAAGAGGTAAAAACGTCACCTTACATGGAAAAAAAAGTTACAGGCAATATCCAGACTTAAAGATGGCTACTGTTTATAGCTATGCTGTGTACATTTCTGGATAAGAGCACTTGCACTGCATGTCTACAAAGCCATGCTGTTGTCGCTTGTACATAATAAGGCCCGGTATTGTCTTCCGTAAATAGGACCTTGCATTGACGGCAGAATGTGTCTCTCTAAAATCCCAAAATATGCCTTTGCATCAATGTTACCTTCCCTGATATGCAAGTCACCCATGCCTGATTCTTCTAATGAAATTTGCCAAAGTGGTGAGCCACTATCAAGCTAAGCATAAAGCTTGTCAAAAGTTCATGAAACACACAGTGGACAGTGGAGTTTATATTAAAAAGATCCGACTTTTTAAGGCATTGGGTAAAAGAGATTTTCACTGCTGCGTTCCTGTCTGAATATCAGTCATGCTTCCTCCCTCTGTCTCTCATGTCTCCTGTAGTAATTCAGTCCTCTCAGAGGATTAATACAAATCTGAATACCACCATTCACACTGATTATCACCCTCCTGTGGCCTCCACCTCTCTCCGCCTCTGTCTCTCGTTCTGTCTCTCTCTCTCTCTGTTTCTGATGTCAGTGTGGTTGATGAGTATCTTTGGTAAGGCTGTGTTCAGGTAGCAGAGTCTTGCAGCGAACAAGAGCTGGCAGAGACACTTCGGCGTCACAGTACGGACAACAAAGAAAAGGATTATTCCCTCCACTCCAGAGAGAGAGAGAGAGAGAGAGAGAGATCTCAGAGCCACTGTTCTTCTGTTCAAAGCCTGAGAGAGAGAAAGAGACTCACAGAGCTTGCTTTCACACCTCAGCTGAGCCAGAAAGACCTAAGAGATCTTACAACTTGTAATTCCTCTTCTCTAAAAAGCCCAAAATAGACAACATAGATGTTGCTCTACATAGACATAGAGAGGACAGTGTAGCTTCCCCAGAACCAGAGCCACTATGGGACTGTTCCAACTCTGACCCCACAATAATGAATATAGATTAATGGAATAATAATAATTTTAAGTGAAAATAAGTGCACATGAAATTATATATATACAGGCACCTACAGCTCTTGAAAAAGCAGCTAAACATTTTTGTTTAACCTACCTTTATGATAATTTAATTTTTTTTTATTTTTCTCGCTTTTAAGTTTTTTATAAGTGTTTTATTTTATTTCCTGTTTTTACCAACAGTACTGTGGTATTTTTGAAAATGGTGATTTTTCGTTTTGTTTTTAAGAAAAAATCCTGTCCACGCCAGCACAGTGTTGAAAATACTTCTGTCCACATGTAAACGCAAAAAACGATGTTACACACTGTCGAAGGCTGCCAAAGCAACAATTGGCACGAGGCGGCTTCTTGTGGAAGCACAAGCTCACTTTCAAGGTTATCCAACCAACTACTGATACAGCTTAGAAAATAATTTTCTCAACAGCCTAAGACTTTCGCACAGTACTGTACTTTCGCTGTATTACCTTTTGTTTTACAAGACTTTGTCTTACTTTGCTTTTGAAGCTTATTTTAACTGTAGTGCTTTAACATTTTGCATTTTTAATTTAGATCATTTTCTTATCATTTTTTCCCTACTTTATAACTGCCACTTTTGTCAAAGGGACATTTTTTTGCAGCATGGTGGCAGAGTGGGTAGAACGGTCATCTCACATCTCATGTGTCTCCTTGAGTTTCTGCCAGGTTTATTTGGCACCAAAATAGTAGTAATCAAAGTTGTCCCCCAATCCTCAAGTCCCCACTTTGCCACATACTGCAATAGTATAGACATTAGCATTTCTTAAGAAGCATATGTAAAATGATGAAAAACTTGCTCTCATATTAATCAAGTTTCACAGCCCATGTTAAAAATAAAGAAGGGTGAGAATAGATCAGTAAATTGAAGACCATCTGGCTGGGCACAGAAGACTGCAAACAGCAATGTAAATTAAAGTGCAGCACCACCTAGTGGCCACAACACAGAGTGCAGCTATTCCAGATCATCACTATGAAGTCAACATCAACATAAGACGTACTAAGATTAATGTCATGCAAGCAAGCAAACAAACAAACCACATTCAAGTCACAAGGCAAACCCTGACGTAAACCTCGCCCCGTAAAGGCTTTGCACAACTAATTTCAGACATACTCTGAACAAAAGAACCTTCTGTGATGAAGACTGACTTGCCCTTTACCTGATCGATAACACTAATGGCGTCTCTGATGTTGATTTTCTGATAGGCCTCCCACAGTTCACTCTTACGATATACAGACTTGCGCATCAACAGCTTACTCAGATAGTTTTTGTCAAATTGCTCCCACCTGCAGAAATCACAGGATAAACATGTTCAGAAATGCAACGATCATCCATTCACTAATGTTTTTCTTCATCTGGAGAAACGAATTTAAGCATAACTGAACACAGATTTTAAAAAACTCATTTGGAAAATTTTTAATTTACACTAACTCCAGATGTAGTCGACTAGTCAAGACATGTTTGAGTCCTTCAGTTTAGCACCGGAGCTATGAGACAATCACTACCAACAAACACTAGTCAAACAGTCGTCCAAATCTTTTCCTCAAATACATACCCAACTCTTCTTTCAAGCTGCTTACACCACAGCCTGCTCTTCATTTAGGTGTTTAAAGACAGGCAGTTTAGCATTTTAGACAACAGGATGTTCTCCCAAATCACTTCAGGAGTAGGAATACAGAACCACAACCAGTTTTCATGTCAATGACCATCATGAATGTGAAGAACTCTGATCCAAGTTCCTACATATGACTGCAACACCAGCCCTAGTGTTGTGTAAAATGCTTGTCTGTAGTGGTGAAGTTTTGATCAGTTTTATAGCTTACTAAGTAAGACATACTGGGTCCTAACCCACACCTAATCCACCCAATGAGGAGCTGGATATGGTTTGAATGGGTTAAGAGAAATGTGGTGGATGTATTGTTACAGAGACAAGTTGGGTGACTACTGACTTCTAATGCTTAGCAGCTCCACCTTAGCTCCAACATTAAACCTAAGATCAACATTTGGACAACAAACATGTCTTGACTGATTAGCTTAAGTGGAAATCTGTAAACTTAAATTTTTAAGACAATAGTTCCCAAACCCAGGCCTGGGGACACACTGCCCTGCATAGGTTTAGGTATTCCTCAACCCACCTGACCCACCTCATGAGGAGCTTGATAATTAGATCATGAGCTTAATCAGGTGTGTGTGGGCAGGTAATAGTTGAAAATGTGCAGGTCAGTGGGTCCCCTGGACTGGACTGGCTGCAAACAGTTGCTTTAAGACATATCCACAATATGAAAAGTCCTATTTGCATGCAACTGACTTGTCTCTCCAGTGATGATACCCATTCAGACCAGCAATGTCTTCAACCGCAGCCAAAATGTGGTCAAAGGCCTGAGGGAAAGGGAGAGAGAGGGAGAGAGAGAGAGAGAGAGAGAGAGAGAGAGAGAGAGAGAGAGAGAGAGAGAGAGGAAGAAAGAAAGTGTATCAACTCTACAAGAAAAAAAGCAATTGTACTGACCATGTATGTGGACATCATGCATGAAATGGTTTGGGGGGGAAGGACCTAGTGAAGACCGTGTCCACATGAGAGCATGGCTGACTGAAGACTGAAGTCTATTTAAAAACACGTTGGAGTACAAATATTATCCAGTACATATGAGACTGACTCGAGTACTACAGCAGTGAACAGTCAAGTACGGTCAAGTGTGACGTCTACTCACTTTCTAACCACTGAAGCTCTTTCTCTTCATTTGATCAGTGATGCTGAAGCCTGCGCTATCTTTAGCTGTGGTTCCAGCACACTCAGCAGGTCTCTACAAACCCACAGGTAGGAGGATGCATGACATTCAGAGCGAGAGTGGAGGACGCAAGGCCAGCATGGCTTTGAGACCCCCTCCTCTCCATCTCCTACAGGACTGTCACTAGGGAAAGAAGATGGTGTCTATCTCTCAGTGTGTATATATGTGTGCATGAGTGGCAGCAGGGGGGAAAGGGGGGCACTCTGGCCAAAAAGAGCTCTGATTATTAATTCATTGGATGGAAAGCCTAACATCAGCCCCGCATGGTACACTTTTAACTGCAACAGCTGTTACCATCACTGATAAGGTACTGTTAGAGAAAGAGAGAGAGAGGCAGAGAGCAGAGAAAACAAAAGAGAGACTGACAGAGAAAGAGAGAGAGAAAGAGAGAGAGAGGCAGAGGGCAGAGAAAACAAAAAAGAGACACAGAGAGAGAGAGAGAGAGAGAGCGAGAGAGAGAAAGAGAGAGAGACATCAGTCTTTTGTGTATTGACTCACACGCTCATGGATCTCCTCATTAATGGTGGGCTTTCTGTTTGTGCTGCGAGGAACCTTTAGCCATGTCACCAGAGGCTTGATAGTCAGGCCCTGTGTGACAGAGACGACAGGAGAAACATCACTAACATAATCAATCCTTACACTTTACAGTGTCACAACAATACCTGTAAAATCTCAGGGTCTTCAATCACACACGCTGGCCTGGGTACTTTCTATGAGGAGATTGAAAGTTCCCCCTGTCTCTGTGGGGTTTTGTCTTCTTCCCACAGTGCAAAGACCCAACCTGACTACGATAAACAGCTCAAGCAATGAATGAATGCATTAATTAATTATATAAAATGAAATTGAAAATATGTTTCTTAAATATCTACCAGTTTTGCTAAACAGCAGCCAAAACTTCACAAGAACAATTCTAAATGAATGAAATGTAAGTTTTCAAACATTTGCAAACCATATTATGCAAATTTCCCAACTGTAAATTAAATTGTTCTCATCTTTCTCATTTACAGAAAATATATCATCAATACATCATTATTGTTTGTGTAGATTTAGGTCCAAGCCATTTTGGCTGTATTTTGGCCAAGAAGATCAGAATGACCACTTTTTTGTGGCTGGAAGCTTGAATGCTGAATGCAATGTGTGAGACTGTCTGTGAGATATGGTTAAATTGTCTTGTTCAGCTACATGTTGGTGCATGTGTGTTTAATTACTTTTGTGCTTTTGTATTTTTATGCAGTAAATGTAATTATAAATATTTGCTCTTGCAAATTCAGTGTAACTTTTTCATTTTGTGAGTTTGATAGAAAAACAATCTTTCCGCCCTACCACTACAACATTAAATGCTGGGGAAAAGGAGCTATGTACTGGCTATATTGACTATTTATGGCTTATCACACTCAAACCCTAAAACCTTACACCTGTATTTTTAACACTTGTTATTCAGTTACTGTCATAAATGAATCAGGAACTGAAACGTGTGCAGACGGTTCTCACATAACACAGTGATATGAGAGAGTTGGCCAGAATCAGTCATTCAAAGTCGCAGACAGCCTTGGGCGATAATGGCCTGTTGTTGTAGTTTGACAGGTGAGTGTGATGGTGTTTGGTTCCATTCGCTAAACCTGTGTGTGTTTCTGACATTCAGTTTTGCTCAGCGTGACATGGGACGAAAATAGGAAGCTTACTGCCACAGGACTGACACCTAGGGAGCAACGTGCATTTGTGTGTGTACCTGAGGGTAATATTTTTAGAATGCTGCAAACACACACACACACACACACACACATAAACAAATAAGGCAACCAACCACAAAAATAATCTAGAAGGGAAGAATTACACTGGGGAAAATGGGCATTGTATGGTATACCAGCATTGCTATACACCACCATTAGCCCGGGCGCACACACACACACACACAAACCAACAAAACACCCCATAAACCCCTTCCTTGGTCATAATTGTTTAGAGAGGCTGTAGCTATCATGACAGTTTAATAGTGCACAGTGGAAATGTCTGTGTCATCAGGCCAGTACTCACATTCCTACACATACACACAGCCTGGCTAACGGACAACAGACCATGAACAGCACAAACATACATGAGCTTTTAGCTTGGCTGAAACAGGCATGCAAAACATCCCATGGAAAACATGTTGCACGGAGGTTCCCTGATTCCCAAGAAAACATGTAAAATATAAGAAACAGTCACCTGAAACATGACAGTGAAGAAAACCACAATGATGGTTGTTGCGACAAAGTAATCCTTCGCTTTCACCTGCTGTCCATCCAGCAGGACCACCAAGGCAAACGCTACTGCCCCTCTCAGACCACCATACGACATCACCACCTGGTCAATTTTTTCCAGAGGCACCAGTCTGAACTTATTCAGAATCCAGGTCTGCCCAACTACACCTGTAAGGGCACAGAAATAATACTTAAATGTAGGGGCATAGGTTTCATGACAACATAGGAGGGGTATATAACATCTTCAAATCTGCTAGGTAGAATTATTTATAACAATATGCATATTCACCCTTAATCTTCAGAAGTAAACGAGTATGACCACTGGGAACAACATGATATGTTTATATCTACAAAATATACAATGGTAATGGATAATGGTAATGGTAATGCAAAACCTTTACCTCTAACAGTCAACTTTTACATTAGAAAAATGGAAAGTGACTTTTTTTGTCATTGTAAACACACTCACATAAAATCATAAAATCACATACAAAGTGCACTACAATAAAATGTGACCTCTGCATTTAACCTATCACATGTGCACACATGGAGAAGTGGGTAACTATGAAAATACTCTGAATATACTTTGACGCAAACATCAGAAATGGACAGAAATGGAAATAAAAGGAAATGCAGGATATGGGCCCTTTAATAAACAAATACCTGTTGATTGTGTGTTTTAACGCAGGACTAGGCCTGAGCCTTTAATCTAAAATCTCTCAAAACTCCTCTCTTTGAATTAAAACTCACCCATGGCTCTAAAGACAAAGATGAAGATGAGGGTGCACGCGATGAGGCCAGTATCCCAGGCCCATTTGGACTTATCCACAGCCGAGATGCCAAGGAAAATGAAGATGATGGTCTCAGCAATGCTGGCCAAAGTCTTCATTGTGTATTTCACGGTAGTGCGGGACTTCTGAGATATGTTAGCCTCCACGTACTTGTTGCAGCCAATACCGCAGAAGGTCATTCTGTGGTTAGAGACAGCAAACTGAGAACTAGAATGATAGCATAGTCCAGGAACAGGCACTTATTCAAGCACACCATTTTATGCAGACATAAAACCAAAGCAATACTATCAGCATATAAACTTAATGTAATCTAGACCAGCCCATATATTATCATGATGGCTTTCCCTTAAATTGGCTGAAGCTCAGCAATCTAAAAAATGGCCTGAATTGTATGGTTGGAAATTAACGGTAATGTGAGAATATATTCTGCAGACGATTCAGTGACTCAAATAAAGAAAGATTATATAAAAATAACTATTTATATACTTACTTATGCTTATATTATATAGTGTTCAAACATTTGGAATCAACATTTTCAATCAAATAAACACAATATGGCTGCAGATGTATGAATTCATAGAATCGAATGAACAAATACATTAAAAATTCATACAAATAGAGTTAAATGTACAGAATAATTCTCATTAACCAGTACATCACAGCTTTAGAGGTTTCAAATACTAGCAGAAAGTTACAAACCTGTAAACTAAAACATTTTAGTCCAGAGCAATGAGCTGTAGACCATTCTAAAAGAACTGAAATAGCTGTATAGCATTAAAAATGACATTATAATAACATTAATATGCAGAATTTCTGAATACAGAGCAAGTAAAATATATTGTATGTCCATCCATCCATCCATTTTCCAACCACTTCTTCCGTTTCTGGGTCACGGGGAAGCTGGAGCCAATCCCAGCTGACTGCGG
>JBBPDA010000041.1:19035601-19051583 GCA_037974385.1 Arnoldichthys spilopterus
TGTGTGTGTGTGTGTGTGTGTGTGTGTGTGTGTGTGTGTGTGTGTGTGTGTGTGTGTGTGTGTGTGTGTGTCTGTGGGTGTGTGAGTGTGTGTGTGTGTGTGTGTGTGTATGATCTGTACTCACGAGAGGATGGCAGAGAGAGAGAACAGCTCTGCAGTCAGGTAAGCCAGATACACCAGCAGAAAGACAAAGAGTGGCTCGATGATCCGCACCTTCTTAGTGAAACGTGTGATGAAGGCCAGGATAACAGCGAAGATCAGCCCCACCATTGTCCCGCCAATACTGACGATGAGGAAAGAGGCTGAGAAAAGGACATAACTAAGATTTACCAAAGATAGCCATTAAAGTTAAGTTCAAAATGTCAAACATTAATCTGTAGTTTGGTTTTACAAATGCAGAAAACAACAGCAAGGCTACACGACCTAACTCATGTAAACATACAATTTTAAAATGACATAATTCTCCATTTACCCCAGATGTAGTCAATCAGCAATGACAAGCTTATTGTTTAAATTTTGCCTGTTTACTTTAGAACTGCGGTTCTGAGGCTAATGTTGCTAATAAACGCTGAAATGTAATAGCCACCTAAACAGAATGAATTGTTTCTGTAAAATATGTTGGTAAAGTGTCATAACCCAATTTGCATCAAGGTGGAAGAGACTTGTCTGTGTGGTTTAAGACACAGTATGACAGTATGCGAGCTATAAAACCCAACAAAACCAATACAGGAAGCTGTTTCCGACTAGAATTCACAAAGTAGAGCCTTCAAACTCATTAACAAGTCTGTGCAACCTTAATGATAATCTGGATGTGGTCTGAGCAGGTTGAGAGACATTTTAGCTATGTATTTTTATGGACTCAACTATTGATTATGGTGTTTGTTATCAATGTTAGCACAACTGACTTTATAACAGAGGGTTTGCTGATTAGTGCAAGTAGGTGGAAAAATATCTTTGTAGGCATTTGCATTGAGGTTTTTGGTTTTAATTGCACACCAACCTATATTTAAGGGTTTAGGGAACAGAAACTGCTAACTGTTAGTACTAAAGTGGGAGAGCATTAAAATTCTGTGTGGTTTCACACTTTCTATTACTATTTAATACAGTAAACTGTTCAGTAGCTTCCAACCAAACTTTGCCCCCAACTAGGGTTTCCAATGCCCTTACATCTGAACAGATTGTTTAAACCAAGAGCTTGACTGTTCTAACCAATCAAGTGTGCTTACCTAACCTAAAACTAACACTTGGTCTATAGAATGTAGATACTAATAAAAACTGCCCATTTGGGGTGGGGTATAGCATCGTTCCCCCAAGGCATGGCAGAAAACTTATGGAGATAAAGTTCATAGACCAACTATGAAGCCCTAAATATTTATAAATGATGGCATATACTAGTCACAGCAAAGCTTCCATGTAAAAGTGTCTTTTTAAGAGCATGGCCAATTAGAGTTTATTGTCTGTTCCTTAATATAGTTGTGATTCCACTTCTTCTTTTTCTTCTTTTTCTCCAAAAAATCAGACTGAAACCCATTCCGATATCTCAGCAACCCACTTGACAATAACTGTACTTTCCAAATCCACATTAAGCTGTGCTTAGACTTGTGAAGTCCCAGCAAGCCTTGCAAAGGAATTGACTCAAATTGCAAAACGACTCTGTAATTTTAAAACCATTTAGGTTATTTTAGCATAATTATATCTTGATAAAATGTAGCTTAGATGCCTCAAAAGCTCTGAGTGATTGTCTTACCCTTATGAGTCAATAAATGGAATATGCACAATAAAAAGGAAAGAAGGGTCCGTCTAAGAAGGCACAGTTCACAGTAAGGGGACTTATTACTGTCCAATTCTGCATACAGAGAAAGTGTTCTCCAACTCACCAACTCCTTTAAAATAGTCTGCTGTTTGGACATTCCCTGGGCCCACCTCCACAAAAGAGATGTAAACTTTATACAGCACCTACAGAACAGGACAGGGGAGGAAACAACACAGAGATTTATTTTAAACATGTTTAATATACAAAAACATCCCTCAGAGTTGTGGTGTGATTTGACTCTTGATATTATCACATGGTTCTTTTATTTAATCTCTTATTTGTGAAGCTTACACAATTTTTTTTACAGTTGGTCCCCAGCAGGAGAAAGCAGATTTCTCTGCTTGTATAACATCATCTGTGGCCCTGAGTTACAAATGGACAGGAGACTTGACAAGCCCACACACTGACCCCATTAAAAGCTTAAGTAGTGGGGAGATGGATGGACTAGAAAACGAATGAATGGATGGATGAATGGATGGATGGGAAGGATTGACAGGTGAATATATAGATGGACTAGAAAATGAATGCATGGATGGATGGATAAATTGATGAATGCATGGATGAATAAACAGATGGATTTATGAATCACTGAGTAGTCATCAGGTCTGGGTCAAAATGAAAGCTTGCACTAAAATCCAGACAGACATAATTGCCTGCATGAAGCATGTTAGCACCTTCGTCATACTGTCTATGCTAAAAAAATGAACTGTTGTGACCTTGATTGCTATGAGAAACAACTTTCTTAGGATTGGTTGATCATGGAATAGTCTTCAGGATTGAGTCAAAACGAGAGGTTGTACAATTTGACTGCGTTGTCTGCATGTGAAAGTGAGAGATTTGTCATTGTGAACACACCACAGCACAGCACCACAATAAAATGTGACCTTTGCATTTGATCCACCCATATAGGACCACTGGCCATCTAATTTAGGCATTGCCTGTGGAGCAGTGGTTGGGGACAGTACTATGCTCACTTCCTAAGCATTACATCACCACTGCCCCTAGTGGTATGTGGGGGTATTCACACAGTTACTCTTTTTTACAGTTCTTCACTGGAAAGTGTGTGGTTGTATAAGAGACAACTGTATTGGGATGCGTAGACCATGGAATAGCCAGCAGGTTTGCATCAAAACAAAAGCTTGCACTAAACTCCAGACAGACTTAATTATCTGTATGACGTGTGCTGGTATTCATACAGAGCCTCCATTTACTGCAGTTGTTCAGGACTGCTTAGTCTATCCCAATGCAGACAAATAGACTATAACAGCCAAAGAGAAAAATATGAAGTCAGACATTCTACATGGACAGGAAAAGCCACATACAGCATATAGGCCTAAACAGTTGACTTAATGGACTTTTGTATACATACACGGGCCCACTAAAAGCTCTAGAGCCCCCAGGCTGTCCTCCATTCAGCAACATATTAGTTCTTTTAAACGAATGGGGTCTGAAGCAGTCTGCCCCCTTCTCTTGGCCAGAAAGTGTAGGCTCATTGGCCCTACGTTCAGGCTGTTTTGAGGCAGCGCGTCCTGTTCACAGCCACAGGAGCATGTGCTCTGCACTGAGCCTCTATCTTGTCATACTGTCGATACTGATAAGTAAGTGGTTGTGACTTTTAATACTGCAGGAGCCAACAGAAGCTCTGACAAGAGACTATATCTCATCACTTCAAGCATCCAAAAGCTCCCCATGCTGTACTAAAATGTGTGGCTAAACTAATACAACTTAGAAGAGAAAATCAGCTTCAAATTTAGAAAATTGATATTATAATATTCTACAACATTATACATGCCCCTAACTAAAGGCCTGCTGAAGCTCAGTCATTTACAGTAACCGTGTGCTGTTGTGTAAGAAATAGAGCAGCCTCTTATGATGAGACTCCTAGGGGAATTGTTGACCTTGGCATCACCTTCCAGGCCTTCTGCAGCTTATGCTACATCATTCTCCATCCAAAAACTGCAGAAGAGATTACTTTGCACAACAACAGAGCAACAAGACACGAGCATGTAAGTCTATTACCTAAAGTGGCAAACACTGTTAAGGGTCATGATCCTGGGGATGTATTACTCGTATTATTCATAATACTCTAAATCTGCTTTCAGTGGAAAATCCTCACATGGGTTACAGAGGCAGGTTACAGGTCATCCAGCATAACTCTCTAAAAAGGCTAAACCTCAGATTGGAGCTGCACAATAATAACTTTTCTTACAGACAGAAATTCAGGTTTCACATTTTTACTTTGCATATGTCTCAGTTGTACATCCTATGTGTGTTAGATCCTGCATTTCCTCCAAGCTGAGTGGAATGTGAGTTTTCACTGTTTTTGATGCACGAAAAAGTTGGGGAGACCATGCTCCTGCTGTGTGTCTACCTGCATCTCCAAGGGACAACATCACATGATCAGAGCTTAAGCAGCATAGTGAGCAATGAAATCACAGTTTGTTTACTAAATAGCAGTGATCGAGTCTAAGATGATATTACAGTTCATATATAATATTTAATGATACTGAATTTTGAACGTCAGCAGATCTATAGCTCTGTTACATAATGACACACCCATTGCACCCATGTATTTCTCCACATATGACACTGTAGCATTCCAAACATCACTAGGTATGAATGGACATTTAAACTGGGCACTGGCAGATTAAAATATATATCTCTGTCATTTAATGACCAGACTTTACACTATTCCAGGCTATAGTTTTCCAGGATGAGAGAACCCTGATGATGTATTTTGGTAAAGTAATACTTCCTCTACAGAGAAGGCGATACACTGTATTGATCCCATAAATTACTACCATAAATCATTTAGACATTTATCTAAACCAGTGGTGAGTATTCTCTTAGTACAATGCAGTCAAATAATTATTTAAATAATCAATATTGTAAAAAGACAGACGGCTAAACTCACTTTATTACTTTTTGGCACAGGTACAAAACAGGTGCATGTGTATATTAAGTTTATTTCCACTATATTAAAAGCCACTTGAGTGTACCTGATTCCTTATTGTGTTCATAACACTTGGGTAACAGCATTCATTAGCTGCGTGGTAATGCTATAAAGTAAATATCAACATAATGTGAATAAAAGGCTGCCTAATAAAGAAAATGTCTTATCAATTCAACAGCCCCACGTGTATCACTGCATCATTTGCATATTCCAACTTCAGTGTCAAACACTGCAAGTACTCTTACTCTTACTCTTACATCTTGCAAGTACTCTGTCAATCAACAGAAACTGCTGCTATTGGCATAAAGACCCACAGAAAAAAAAAGAAAGTTTTCATATTCAGATGTAAGACATGGTGATACTCAGCCATTAAACTCATTCAGGGTTCCAAGGGGACTACTGGGCTACCTACTATATTGTGTTACTTTTCTCCCATGTAAATGCGTGTATTGTACACTCACTTTAAAGGAAAGATGAAAGGTAAATGAGGGCTGCTTTTGTCATGACATAACTTTGCCAGCAGCATCATGGTAGATCATTTCAGCATTAGGGTTGCTATAGCAACCCAAGCACAGACTGGTGAGGGTTGAGGGAATTGGTGGTCAGAAAAAAAGAACAGCTTCATTTTTGTACTTTCCAACTCCACGGGAGTCTTTATAGCCCCAAACCTTTATATAAGGCATAGTAGGTCAGTATTGTCAGAGGACAGTTCAATACATTCAATTCAGTATTACCAATTAGTTAGGTCAGCAGTTACGAAACTGTGCCCGACCTAGCACGGTACTTGTAATGACATTAAAAGTGCTTGCAATTAATTTATTTGCACTAAATTACCAAAATAAGACAATAGGGTGTTTATCCTATGTTTAACACATTAATTGTGTTTAAGCAACGGTTTTACAAGAAATGGACAAGATTGTTTTAAAGTACATTTCTTGGAATTAAATTATTTATGAAATGTTTACATTTTGCTTCATCAACTTTTCATTAGGTTACAAATTTCTGTATATGCACACTACATTTCTGACTCAATGTATATGCGTTGCATAACTGAATTAAGTTCATGTGACTGTGGGAATATTAAGTTTTACCTTATATTAATGTTTTCTGTCATTGGAAATGGCTGATCATCTAGCTTTCAGCCCACAGTTATAAAGATCTGAATGATAAATGTAATCAAAGCAAAATGAACGCAATCCCACAAGGATTAAAAATAAAGTATGTTTTCAATTCTTGTTCAGCAATGGTCTCTAACAGAGTTCAATCATACTTTAGAGCTCCTGGTTCTTCACAAAACACTGAACCTTTGTATTTTGCTTGCTCTGTCTGTTAGTACTTTGAAATTAGCTAAAAATACAACAGAGCATCTTCATTTACTGAAGCTTTGCAAGACATCACGTGACTTACCACAGTGACGGCATCATTCAGGAGTGACTCGCCAAAGACGATGATGAAGAGCATCTCGTTAACGTGGACTTCTTCAAAAACAGCAAGAACCGCCACAGGATCCACCGCAGAGATCAGAGCGCCAAACAGCAGGAACTCCATCAGGCCTGCTTCTACCTTATCATCTACACACACACACACACACACAATTATGGTGGTAACCATTGAACTATATTCCCTTTCTGAATGATGATCAGTTACTAAACATCAAAACCACTTAAAAATAAAGGTGAAAATTTCCACATGTTGCACATTATATAACAAAGATTTTTTTTTCTATTTTTAAGAGAGTGACTAAGCAGCTGACTTATCCTGCTGTCACACCCCATGCTAACTCACCAATGACCCCGGCTAGTTTAACTCCATAGAGGCAAAAGCCTGTACAGAAGGCATTCCACAGAGTCCCCACCACTGCATACATCAGGATTGCACCCAAGTTGTCGAAGAAGAGGCGGGCAGGCATGAAATAACCAGCATCTCCCACTATGGTGGGCAGCAGGAAGAGAAAGAAGAGGCCTGGGTCGAGCTGGTAGAGCTGCTTCTTGTTGGCGATGAGGACCACACCACCCAAGGCCAGACCCAACAATATCAGCATGCAGCTCTCTGGGACCACCGTGGTGAACCTCTGAGAGAAGTGGAACACTAGGAGCAAAAATGAAAAACAGCTCTGCTTAGAACAGTGGTCTACAGCATATTTTTACTACTGACCCCTCATTCTTGTCTGGCAAGCAAATGGCTTTTTTTATTAAAGAATACAGTCTTTGGCTATGAGTTGTTTTATCTAACATCACATTTTGAATCTGTAGTGGTCTCCCAAGACAACATGCAAGGTGTTTTAAGTCGTAGGCAATTACTGAACACTACATTTTTATGAGCCTACATTGCTAATGTTAATAAGCATACATTATTGATGATTGTGATTTAAATTAAACTAGGGCTGGAATCACATATTGCTTCATTTATAACTATTTGATAGCAATAATGAAACTCATAAATGCAGGTTGTTCTGTCCTTTTTGTAAGTTGATGTATTTTGCACTCCAGTCCTTGATCTATAAGAATTTGCCATAGCCAATTTAATTAAGTATTATTCATCAAATATTTGTTCACTTTTCATTTTTTTCTTTTCTTTTTGACCAGACTACGTGAGCATGATCAGCATACGTGTAACAAAATACCCATGTGTGCAAGTCACTGCTTTAAATTCAACTCATAATGCAAGACATTGCGAGCAAATTCCATTCGTTCTCATGAGACCCAGGAATGAAAAGTCACTCTTTTGACTTTTGACTTCTCTAATCATGTTGTAAGCAAAACTGAACTGAATAAAAGAACAGATCTGCGTTTAGAACAAAGGGAAATTGGGGAGCTGAACATGTACACAGAGATTAAACCTCAGGGGCACCTGACTGTCGAGCTGCTTGTAGAGGGAAGGCACCCTGGAGAGGGATGGAGGGAAGATACAAAGATACATGACTGTGAAATAAGGCTGCAGTCAGAAAGCCATGAAACTGCTTTCACGAGCCGGCTGCAAGGACGCACTTTTGTTTAGGAAAGGTAATTTATCAGACCTCACAAAACAATTTAAAGTGATATTCTATTCATCTTGTGTTAAACTGTTCTGACTATTTCATGGAAGCATCAAGAGCTAATAGGAAGAAAACTTCACATTTTCACTGAAGTATCTTGACGCATCTTCAGGTTAATAGCAACCGGCTTTTATTTATAATCTCTATTGCTTTCACTCAGAGCATGATTACGAAGCAATTCACAGATGAATATGCAGCATTCGGTGCAATATCATTATACTTATATAACACTTTTTACCACACGTTCCTGCAAGTGTCCTTCAGTGTGAAATCACAGCCTGTGAGTTAAAGAAGTCTACAGGTGTTTCAGAATGTTTTATGTCTGATTCTGCTCAGTTAGAGAGGTGAACACAGTCGATTAGAGTGTATCCAATCAACTTATTGCAGCCTTTGGACAGTGGGAGGAAACCGGAGCACCCGGAATAAACCCACATGAACACTCTTCACAGAGAAAGGCAGCTGTGGCCGACCCAGGGATTGAACACTGAACCTTTTTGCAGTGACATGACAGCGCTAACCACATCACCATGTCACCCTTAATAGTGATGAATCAAAACTTCATATACCCTATAGTATATATAAAATTTGGGTACTGTTATCCCTATATACACCTAGAATAGAATAGAATAGAATAGAACCTCTCCACCATGTATATATTTTTTTATATATTTTGTGCCCAAATCTTCCTAAAACTACCAAATACAATGTCTCAGGCACCTCATAGTACATTCATAACCATTTCATGTATTAAGTTTTCTGTGATGCAGCTTTTAGTGCCATTAACCCCTTAAGACATCTGGTTCCTATCACCACCACTGTAAACAATTTGGACTCAAACCAAACCATTCTGAATGCCTTTGTTGTCTTAATAATTTAATTATGCAAAAATGTTGAAATACCGGGGGGAATTCCCATTTTAACAGAAACAAGGGAAAGCAAAATCACCCCTTGAGACAGACAAGGAAATAAATTCAGTCCAATCCAATTTAGTTTCATTTATTCACAAAGCAGCTTCAGAGTCCAAGCCTCTAGTGAGCAAGCCAAAGGCAGTAGAGGCAAGGAAAAACTCCCTGATGCTGGAGTAAGGAACCTTGATAGGAACCAAGATTTAAAATGTCAAAACCAGACAGCAAGAAAGAAGTAAAGGATAACAGAATGATGATGACTAACAATAAAAGGTAGAACTGTGACAAAAGCAAAAAAATAAGATACAGGTCAATGGTTCTGGTAATCTGAGCCTGTGTGTGCAGCGGAACAGCGGTGATGTTTATTTTGATGAAAATTTCCAGTAGACTGCTAATGTTTTTTTACAAGTAATATGATCATGCATCCAGACGAACTGAACAAATTATACGCCAATTTACATTAGTTCTGTACAGCACAAGTAACTGTGCCGACTGAATAAAAGCCTTTATAGCAATGGAGGCTGTACGAGGGACAAGAGCCACAAGTTTTAAAAGATAAATAATGATGAACACGAAGGCATCACAATCTATTGTTGAACAATCATTATTATAGCATGATACGGCCACTTCTTCATAATGAACACCAATACATTATAGGTCTGTGGTGCTTGAGTAACACTGACGCATCTCACATTTCAGATGAGTCTTCAGTGAGTGTACTGCCAAATCGCACGCACACATGTTCTGACAAATATATGCTAATTTTTTATGGGACAATATGGCAGTCCTGGCTTTTTTCCCACAGCACAGGAAAGTCAAGCATTGTTTTTGTCATACTGCAGCTGCAAAATCTAGTACATTTGGCACACGATTTGTATTCATTCCAATGGTCCACACTTGAAATGAGTTAGTTAACGTGTCCATTTGATTTACTTGGTTGTACATTCACGGCTTTGACTTTCCAGCCATTCTTAAGACCCCTATGCACACTACATGGCCAAAAGTATGTGTACACCCCTCTTAATTATTGTGTTCAGGTGTTTAAGCCACACCCTTTGGTGGGAGGTTTATGAAATTAAGCTGTTTCTAAGCACAGTCAGTAGAATGGGTCATACTAAAGAGGCCAACTAAACACCTTTAGGATAAACTGGAACTAGAGATGCACCGATCTTATACCGATAACAGATTTTGGTCTAATACTGGCTCAAAAAGCTGGATCTAGGGTTAGGGTTAGTAACATATGTAACAATAGTCTGATTCATAGGTCTTTCTATTCAACTTAATTGTGTTATTCTATGTTTGTGTATATACAAGCTTAAACTATAATTCTTCTTTTAAAAAAAATTCCCAATATCGATCAGTGTAATTGGAATGTCGATTGTGAGCCAGGCCTTCTTCTACAACCTCAGTGCCTGGGTGGGAAAAACAATGTTAATGATAATAGTTTTTTGGAAGGGATGCCCAATGAGCTCATACATATGTGATGGTCATGTGTCCCCATACTTTTGGCCATATAGTGTACATTGATTAATGCAGCTTTCATCTGTGAATTGCTTCGCAATCATGCTCTGAGTGAATCGTACTATGAATTTCATTATCAGTATCAGTGACTAACACCTGCTGCATCTACTGGAATGTGCTTCAAAACAAGCTCGAATACAGAGATACTATCAGTCAGAGTGACTGTGTGCTCACTGACTGAGGATGAGACTATGATGAGGTCAAACAGTTTAATCTTTGTGTTATTTAATCAACTTCCATGGTAAAGACGCTGCTGTGGTTTCACAAAGATCTGCACGATCTCACTTATTCTCAAACACACACAATCTTACATACAAACATAGCACACTAAGTAAATATTAAATATGAAATGTGCCAAAATATTTTTGCACAGGAAACATTCTACGTGTCATTGACCACTACCAGTGGTGCCCAAATATTTGCATATATATGTGTACAAGTGCATATAGATTTACAGTAATCACTCGAGATAGAATTCTCAGGATCCATAAACATAACTTTGCTTTTTTATTTTTTTTACAGAATTGTGCATGTAAGTCAATACTACTCTATTTTTTTCACTCACTTACATATACCACTCAGCAACTGTAATGTAGCACTATTTGAAAGCAACAGTGAGGCTCCAGCTTCCACATGGCAAGGATAGTGATAATGCAGTGTTACAACTAAGCCTCCCAATATGAACAATTAGAGAAGTTACTATATGCCTACAGAAGTCCATATATATTCAAAATGTATATAGTTTGTGGAGGTTTTATACACATATCTATCAAAAGGGTACTATGAATATCATGCCAATAACACATTTCAACTGTTATTACTTAATATACTCTTTACTTAAAAATAAATTTGGCAGTCTCTTCACTAGCCATATTTATTTTGATGCATACATTTTTATGCATATAGGTTAGATCAGTTTTATGAGATTAAGAGGTTAGTTTTAAACAGCATAACATTAAACTGAATTAACTGTATTTGTCTTGACATCTCTAGCGACTACTGCAGTTAGGTCAGTCTGTTACAATTAATCCAATCTATGGAACAAGCAGTGTAAAGTTTGCACCCACTCTAGTTTCAGTGGAACTGTTCCTAATGGTACATGGTGGTGGTGACAAGTTTACGTTTCCATTTCTTGTTGAGCATCTTTTTTTTTCATTTTTCACACTTTCAATAACCAAATAGACTGTGCCCCATTCTCCCATGCATGTGTGCTGGGTGTATGGAGCTGCCCAATCCTACACATGCTTGGCCCAGCCCAAAATACAGATATGATATCAAGTGCTTGCACTTGACATGTACAACTGTACTTGAAGTATCAGTAAATGATTAAAGGACTCAGGGTACAGTGTGATGAGTCAGCACAGTCAAAACAATGGTTCAGTTTTCCTCTTCACAGATATACAGTGTCAAACACACCACAGTGTATTGGCATGCTAGCAGAGTGGAAAACTACAGGTCCCATGATCAAAGCTGAGATGGAAGAACAGAGAAGAAGAAAGGAAAGAGGGTTAGTGAAACAGAAGGAGGGAGAGAGAATGAGAGGCAGTGAGCGAGAGAGACAGGGAGAGAGAGAGAGAGAGACAGGGAGAGAGAGAGAAAGAGAAAGATGAAAGATGAAAGATGGGAGTGAAGGAGAAAGAGGAAAGAGGGAAGGGGAGATCTAATGTGCAGAGTGGACCAGGAGGGTAATGAGAGACTCTAATGGCAGCAATTATTTATGTTTTTCATAGACATAGTGATTAGAGCACAACAAACACACACACACACACACACACATGCACACACACCTACATACCTCTTTACTAGGGATACATCAATCACCCCTGTGAGTCATTCATGACAGCCCTGTTTTCTAACATGGACAAAGTACTGTACACATACATGTGTGCATCTTACTGAACAAAAGCTTTCAGAAGCACATAAATACACACATGCACACATACACCCCCCCCCCCCCACACACACACACACACACATACACCCACAAACAGTGAAGAAGTGTGCTTTAAAAAGTAAATGGTGCCTTTTAGGCACTGCTTTCAAGCCACAGAGAGAGAGAGAAAGAGAGAGAGAGAGAGTGGTACAGAAAGAAAGAGCAAAATAAAGAGGAATGCAATCTCTATCCATCATGACCAGCCCTGACCACACTTTCACAAACACACACTCACACAGGCTTTTAAACTGCAATTTCTCTGGCAATTAAACCAGTGGGTCCACTTCCATGAACTCGGGCAGCAGATAAGACTGATGCTGCGGTAATAAATGGCTACCTCCGAATTAAACACCCTATTAAGTAAACCCTCCATGCCTTTATCAGTGTTTATGGAGAAAGCACCAGTAGGCTGGAGAATCGGGTCTGCTGGACGCCAGGCATTTTTAATCATTTATGAAGAGCCATTATATTAGACTGGATACAGGTCATAGGTATAAAACAGAGCACACACAGCGAATGCAATTTGGCACACTTCCAAAGACTGTAGCACTGGTGCAAATTTTTTTGAAACCTTTGTGTTCTAATATGGTGGCTAGTGAATTTGTGCATTGGCATTATTCACTAGGTGGCGCTACTCAACAAATGAGCTGTAACAGATTATGGTTATGTCTTAATTAGATGCCAACACAACACATTTCTGACTTTTTGGATGTTGAGAAATTGTTCAAAAAATGCAGTGTGCCTGCCCCACTTCAGAGGATGCCAGCACAAGAAAACAAGCCCATCTAGGGACAAAATGTCTTATTCCTTATCAGCCATGTGGAGCTAAAATTATGTCATCTTTCTTGTGGAGATGTTAAGTCTTAATATATGATACTGTTACATACATTGCATGTACTGTAATGTATATACTGTACCAACATTACATACACTGCGGTGATGGTCCTAGTTATCAAGCTCCTCCTTGGCTGGGTCAGGGGTTGAGTAGGGAAAACACAACAATGTGCAGAACATAGAGTACCCTCAACTGAGATCGGGAACCTCTGGGGTAGGGCCTTTCAAAAAAGTTAACCACTTAAGTGTGAAGCTGCATGCAAACTATATATGTGATTAATGAATTATTTACTAATTATTATTATTATTGGTGGTCTGATATAAAAAATGTAGCTACATTTTTATATAAATACATTTGATAATTTAGTATCCAACAGTGTCCAACACCATTACCACACACACAGAAGACACAATAGCTTTGGTTCCTTAACCAGGTAAAGACGTTGCCATACCAATAAGAGGCTTGGGTCAAATCTCCTACTATTACATTCACTTACTGTTGTGAGTGGCTGTGGATCTCTGCTAAATAATAGAATAAAAATAAAGGAAAGCATTGTCATGTTGATTTTGCTATATCATGGTTGTGTATTTGTGTGGGTCTCTAATGGTGCTCATAAATGGAATAGGTTACAGAATTTCACTGTTTGTTAATCAGAATCTGATCCAACGTATTGCCATAAAAAAGGCCATAATAACTTAATGGAGGTTGTTATGAAAAAAAAAAAAATACAAATGCATCACTGCTACACATCATTAACAGAGTAAGCACATTTTGCTGAGATGACTAAACCATTTCTAACATGATAACACAATAAACACCAAAATAGCACAGACAGGCCATATAAACCTTGAAAATGATACACATGAGACATGGTTTTTGGACGTTTCGAGGTAAGACACAGACTGAATCTTAATAGTAATGATAATTGTGTGGCGAGAGAGAGGGTAAAACATGATATTGCCAGTTAGTAGCTGTTAGAGGCAAGGCATTGAACTATTGAACATTACTGGAAAACAAGAATTCTGCCCTTTAAATGAGACACTAATCAGCCATATAATTAAAATCACCTGCCTAATATTGTGTAAGTCCCATCACAACAAGTTCTGCTCTATGAAGGCATGGACTCCACAACAGCCTCTGAAGGTGTGATAGTCCTGTAAATTGTGAGGTAGGGACTGAACTAGTTTGTCCAGCACACAGATCGTATTGAGATCTGAGGACTCTGGTGGCCAAGCTAACACACTGAATTCTTTGTTATGTTCCTCAAACCACTCCTGAACAACATATGTAGTGCAGCAGGGTTCATCAGCCTGCTGAAAGAGCCCACTGCCATGAGGGAATTACCATGAAGGGGTGTATTTGGTCTGCAACTTTCTTAGGTGGGTGGTACATGTCAAATGTTTCCCAGCAGAACAATGCCCAGAGCACCACACTGCCTCTATCAGCTTTCTGTCTTCCCATAGTGCATCCTGGTGCCATCCCCATGCTAGTGATACACAGCTGTCATAACCAGCTTTCCACATGATCTAAAAAAGATGGTTCATCAGACCAGGCCACCTTTTTCCATTTTGCCATGGTCCCATTCTAATGCTCATGTGTCCATTGTGGACTCTTACGGTGGTGGACAGGGGTCAGTATGGGCGGTCTAACTGTTCTGCAGTTGTCTTTTGACACTGTTCTATCGTAGCAGTTTGTACTACAGTAGCTCTTCCGTGGGATTGGACTAAACTGGCTATTCTTTACTCTTCGCATTTAACAGTGAGCCTTGTGCGACCATGTTCTTTGTACTGGTTCGCTTATTGTCCTTCACCACTCTCAGTAGGCACTTACTGCCAATACCCAAGAAGACCTGCTGTTCTGGTGGTGCTTTGACTCAAGCCATCATCATGGTCATCAAGCCATCACAAAGGCCTTTGTCAAAGTGGCTCAGATCCCTGTGCTTGCCTGTTTTTCCTGCATCCAACACATCAACTTCAAGAACTGACTGTTCACTTGCCGCCTAACATACCCCACCCCATGACAAATGCCACCGTAATGAGATTGTCAATATTATTCATTTCACCTGTTAGTGGCTTTAGGGAATTGATGGAATTTGCCAAATATGACCAGGCATGTGGCTGCAGTTTAAGGGGTTAAAGCTACTGTTTTTCATTCAGGTAAAGTGTTAAACCGATATTGCTTGTGTGTTTGCCTGGCTGTGCTTTTGAAGTCCATTACAAGGTACTGTGGCCTGAATAGGAAGCTGAACGAGAACACAAATGATAAAAAGATGAAAGGATGAGCGTGAGAGAGAGAGGTCATAATATCAGCCCTCTAGAAGCATGAGCCAGATGGTGGGCCATCAAGTGGCTCTTCCACACCTGTTTGGGGTCCCTCTAAACCACAGTGCTGTTCTCTCACCATGGCAACAGCTCACCTGACTTATATTATGGGATGCAGAATGCTCACATCACACACTATAAGCCTAGAAGGGCCTTATCAACACAGCAAAGCAAATGTACTGGGAGACGTAACTTTTTCTTTCCATTTCCACCACAAGGCTCCGAGTCTTAAATTAGCCAGCAGCACCTTATAGCTGCTTGTATTCCCCATGGAGCAGCTGTTGCTCGGCACAAGCACTCAGTGCCACATGAGGGCAGGGACAGTCGATATTTTCCTTGGTTTGGTTTTATAAGACATGTCATAATGAAATGGGAATATTCAGGTGTTTTTCAAGTTAAATTACGTGATCATTTGCTAATTTATGCCACTCTGGAAGCATGTATGTTAGCTATGCACAGATATTTTAATGGTGCTTCTTTTGATGCTGTCTGAGCTGTCTCTACATTAAAACCAACATGTCACTTATGGTCCAAGAAAAGAACTTCTATTCTATTCTATTCTATTCTATTCTATTCTATTCTATTCTATTCTACTCTATTCTACTCTACTCTACTCTATTCTATTCTCTTCTATTCTCTTCTATTCTACTCTCTTCTATTCTACTCT
>JBBPDA010000041.1:19053252-19071583 GCA_037974385.1 Arnoldichthys spilopterus
TATGTATGTATGTATGTATGTATGTATGTATGTATGTATCTATCTATCTATCTATCTATCTATCTATCTATCTATCTTTCTATGTAGCTATCTATCTAGCTATCTTTCTATCTGCCTATCCATCTATCTGCCTTGCCATCCAGCTGTCTATTTATCTATCTAATGGTCTGTCTCTCTATCTGTCTATGGCTGGCCCAGATAATTTGAATAGGCCAGTATTCATTTGTTTTGTTGGAATTTGGACAAAATATAAGCTTTGTCTTTTGTTAAGCCTATAGACTTCCCCAGAATTCTAAGAAAGTCTTTGATTTAGCTGCAGTTTTGACAGTTAACAGCTTATTTATCACTATTTCAAACAAAATATTTGATCGTAAAACAAGTAGGAAAAAATAGCAATTACATAATAATGACTTTACATATAACCATAAAAAAATCACTACATATCCAGCAAATGTTAGCATCAGTCTGAACACAGTCACACTACCTCCTACAGTTTCACAAGTTGCACCTTTCCATTAAAAGACTGAAGCTAAGATAGGACACATATGCATCTTTGGGACACTCATTGTAAAAACTGTGCATATTTTCTTTAAAAAACAAACTATTGGCTCCTGAGTGACACTGTCTAAGCATTGGCCCTGTCATTTGTAGATGGCTCTCTCTCTTCCGACCCCTTTGTCTAATGCTAGCATTGGTTTCTGTTGGCTGACATAACAGAACTGGTGGTTAGCATTCTCCTACATGTGTGTTCAGCTCTCCAGTGATAAAACCGGGAAGAAATATGGGGAAAATTTCCAAAACACAATGTAAAATAAAGAAACATAGTTAAAACATTTTGAAATACTCATTTGGAAACAAGTACTCAAGCCGGTAAAATACAGTTTGGGTCAGTCTCACTAGTTAGCCATGTAACTACCTATCTATTAACATTTTAGATGATTATTATTAAAATTCCCAATCTGATATGGGTTTTGTGCATTACCTCGTTCTCAGTATTGAACGGTAGATCTCTGTTCACTGCATTCAGCATTGAAATTCAGGTCAGAACCTTGCAGGTGCTTTGGGTAACACATTTCTGTGGGCTCCTTCCCCAATACAAAATGCAACGCAAATATTCACAGTGAATTTGGTTAGTGTTGCCTGAGGGGAATGGAGACAGTGGAGTTGTCAAAAATAGAACGTCTTTGCCTGGCTTATGAAAAAGAGAGTGGGCCAATCGCCCAATGGACGCCCACACGAGCAAAACAACCCGCCAGCAAGCAGGACAACAAATTGGGCATGGGGTTAAGGAAAAGCGAGAGGCTAAAAGCTATCAGGCAGGAGATGGGTGACTGGAGGATGAGACGAGAGATCAGATAGAACAGCAGTTTTTTTGTACTCGTTTTACATAAACACATGATCAGAAGCATGCAGGAGACAGAAGGTGCCCGTCAGCACCAGCATCTACAGTAATCCAACAATGTGGCCCTTTCCACTGCCAATGTTCCCCCGTTTCTCTATCATGACAGTAAATCTGGAGTCAGACATGGCCAATCTGCCATTCAGTAACTACATTCCTGGATTTTTGTAGCAGGGCTGATCTCTCACCTCATGGACAGGGCCAGAGCCAAACATAGCACCTCTGTCGCCTGGAGAAGAGTCATATTCAATCATCACAGGATACAGCCCTTCCTAAACAGAGGCTTATAAGAAAAAACAGATCAGAACTTTTGGAGAGGAGCCATAGTGGCATGAACACCATGATCTCACTTTTAAAGTGAGGGAATGAGCCCATCCTCATGATATAGTGGGATAGACCAACCAACAAGCACTTAGAGTTGGAAACAAGGCCAAAGTATTAAACAAAACAGCAACTCACTGATACAGTACAATGTCTACAATAAGAGTGAAAACACCTTTATAAAACACCTTCCCTCAGTCAGTGGAAAAAGGAAAGAATAATGGAATAATAAAAATAGTTTCTTACATATGTTACACTTCCAAATGTCTGTAGACTTTTGCTCAACCAACATTTCTTGTGAAAAGGTATTAATAGTGAGTTTGTCCCCCTATTTGCTGCAATACCAGCCCTTTCCCTTTTTTTGGAGACTAAAACAAACAACCAAACAAACAAATAAACACCAATCAGCAACAACATTATGATCACTGACAGGTGAAGTGAATGACGTTGACCATAAAGTTATTCCAAAACAATGGCACCTGTCACGGAGGTGGGATATATTAGGCAGCAAGTAAACAGTCAGCTTTTGAAGTTGATGTGCTGAAAGCTGTAAAAATGGGCGAGCATAAGGACCTAATACATTTGACAAGGGACTTATTGGGATGGCTAGACGACTGTACGGCTGGTATTGGGGAGAGTTCCAGGTATGCAGTAGACAGAAGCTACCAAAAGTGATTTAGTCAAAGACGACTGGTGAACCGGTGACAGAATAATGGGCACCCAAGACTAACTGATGCATGTGGGAGGTGAAGGCTAGCCCCTGTTATCCAGTCTCACAGAAGAGCTATTGTGGCTTTAACAGTGAATGCTGACACTGATAGAAAGGGGCTGTTTCTGTGGCATGAAGGGGACAAGGCAGGTGGTGTTAATGTTATGGCTGAAATAAAAAAAAGCTCCCTTTTTAGATAACTGTAGTATTAGTCGTTAGCACGGTTACGTGCTGCTATGGTAACCCTAAGCAGCGCCGACCAATCAGAAGCAGCAGAGAAAGCGTCGCTTTAACGGTCCGCTTTGCGGATGTTTTTTTCCTATGCACGCGAGCACCAAAACATTAGTGACGGGGGAACGCAGAGCCCCTCGAGTGGGTCCGGGCTGTACTCCGTTTTGCTCGCGCTGGCCACTTCACCTTGCGCGGTCACCCTCCTACACTCATCGCGCTCAGAAAAGACAGAACTACACTGTTTCAGCAACTTTCCCCCTCACGAACCCGCAGCGCAGCTGCGCCGCTCGTCGCATTCGTACTCACGGATTTTCGCCACGCTGGCCACCAGGAGCCAGATGGCGATGATGTAGGGCGTCTGCACGTAGCTCCATTCCCACTGCACGATCTTGTATCCCCCGCCGTGGTGACTCGCGCCGCCGTCCTCGTGCTCCTCGGCGGATCTGGCCGGCGCGTGCCCGGGCTGACCGGTGGCGGAAAGGTCAGCGGGCGCCTGGCGCGCGGCGCCGAGCAGCAGCAGCGGCAGCAGCAGCCAGGTGAAGCTGAGCATGATCCCCCCCGCCACCTACGGCCGCCCCGCCGTCTCCATGTGCCTTTTATGGAGCTCGCGGTGGGACGCCCCGCTCCCGTGGCCACAACGCAGACACCTCCGCCGCCGGTGAGGCGCTACGGCGGGGCGTGAGCAGCGCTAGCACGTGACGAAGCGTCCGTTAAAGAGCCGGCGCCCGCGCGCGTGCACACACACACACACACACACACTTGCACGCGACAAGGAGAAGGAGACGGGGAGCTGGCAGCGAAGTTAGGGGGGGGGAAACACATTTTAGGCTGTGGGGAAGAGTGACCGAATGGAGGACATGGGGCTAAATGTGGAGTTACTGAAATCAGGCACAGTATTGTGGTTTTTTTTAGCCTAAATGACCCTGAATAAATAAATAATTAGGGATCGGACCCATTTTTTATTATTTGCAGTTATTTAAAAAACATAGTATTTATGTTCAGCAGTTGAAATGATGAGGTGGGGTTACTATTCTAAATAATGCTATAATGCTAATAATGTAAACAACATCAGGCTAGTGAATATTAACTTCATGCATTTCTACATTTCCTTTAAACCCATAGTGTGTGAAAAGCTCACATGACATCACACTGAGTCCAGCAGCATGTTTAGTTTCGTATGTCCAGTTCTAGGATTGGAAGGGGGCACTGGTGGAGGACGTAGGCCCCACTCACACTTCCACCTGCTAGATAGTTGTGATGGTGCTATCTAACTAGTTAGTGGGCAGTAGTGGCCTAGTGGTTAGGACGCTGCCTTTGGGACCTGAAAGTCACAAGGTTTGAGTCCCGGCCTGGGCACTACTGAGGTTCCCTTGAGCAAGGTACTGTCCCACTACACTGCTCCCTGTTCTTAGCTGCCCGCTGCTCCACGTGTGATGGGTTAAATGCAGAGGTCACATTTCGTTGTGGTGCTTGAGTGAGTCACTTTTACTAAATCAATTAAAAAAAACATGATCTAGCTTTAACATTAGCTGGTCTACATGAGGGATTGTTTGACCTAGCTCGCACCTCCGTTAGGATATTTTGTTTAAGGCTGTATCTTTATGGATAATGGAATCACTAAAGAAGAAAACACTGCAACGGTTACTAACTTCCTTATCATAGTGCAGTATCTTTTCATACCTCACATTTGTTGGCAGCGTCAGAAGCCCTTTGGGAAATCAGGCAATTCTGTTGGCTGAGAAAACACTGAGCATGGTTTTCTAGCTCTTGTGGGGTGCCCTACAAGTGAAAAGTGGCACTGGACCAAAGCCTGAGAACTGTTTGGTATCCCATGGATAAGACGACACATCACAAATGAAGCAGAGTGTCTTAATATTATCACAGAAACAAAAATTTAATTCCTAACATTCCCAGAAGGATAGTCAAATTCTCAGTCATTTATTTTGTGATGAATAAGTGAAAGTGACTATTTGTCATTGTGAACACACTCAAGCACCACAAAGAAATGTGACCTCTGCGTTTAACCCATCACACGTTCACACGTGGAGCAGCAGGCAGCGATCAACAGCACTTGGGGAGCAGTGTATGGGGACAGTACCTTGCTCAAGGGTACCTCAGTAGTGCCCAGAGTAGTCCTAACCACTAGGCCACCACTGCCCACCAATCATAAGCAATCATAGCATAAACCTCATGCTTTTGTTCATGGCTGAATGTGTCGGTTCTTAACAGATACGAGAAGGGAACATGTCCTGTGGCAAGGTCAGAATATCACTTGGACTCAAAATGCTTTTTATCAAGACTTTGGATGGCAAATGTAAACCAGGCCATGTATATTATGTCTTATCTAGCCAACAAACAAAACGTTTTAAAGGTCAGTCAGCACCGCGGTAGCCAGAGACACATGGGTGCTGTGTTAGGAACTACTGTTCGAGTCTTCACCCTGTCAGCATCTTCTTGAACTGCTTCTCTCCTGCTGTGCTCACAGCAGCAATTCATACATTTACTTCCTGATTATAATCTATCTACCTGCCCTGGTCACAGCAGTGAGGAAAAGGTTTTCAAATCATGATAGTTATCCCTACAGTCTACTCAAACATTACAGAGTAAATAAGATTCTGCAAATAGTGTCTATGACTTGCTTTTGTGCAAGAACACTCGTACAGGACCCTGCAGAGCTGTGGGTGCAATGAAACTGCACCCTCTGCAGGAAAATTAGAGAATCCACAAAATTTCAGCTGACATGCAGCCCCTCCAGTGCTTTGGACATTAACAAGAAATCATTCAACCAAACAGTCTGTTAAAATACTTTACTTTTTTTTTTTAAAAAAGGAGAAAAAAAAAAAAAAAAAAAAAAAAAAAAAAAACTCAACTGAGTCATATTATACACACAAACGCATAGGAATAAAATACTGTGCATAATGTCATATGCATTAAACCTTGCTGTGTATGTGCCAACAAATGGCAAGAGCACGAATCTCTTAACAGTGGAGCACACCTATAGAAATACATTCAGGATGAAAACACATGCGCTATGCATTAGAGGGTTTAGGCCCACAATACCACGAAACAATACCACACATAGTGTATTAAAGGGTGAGGGATCAGTGATCATTATTGCAACCAGCTAAATAAACCTCACAGGCTACAATTTTATGTGCAAAAATGCAGTAGCCAGAAAATCCTGCAAAATACTCTAAATGAATAAACTTCCAATGTAATGCGTGTACTATAGCGTTACCACACTGTTACCAGAACTGAAAAATGAACTAGTGAATTTAACAGTTGTAAGAAAAATCACAGTGGTTCTTTAGCAAGAGAAGAAAAACAAACCAAAAAGCTGCTGCGGCCAGCGACTGTGCCATGAAATGAAGACACAGCCTCAGCATCTGGTTCCGTTTTGGTTCAAAAGTGGCTCCACTCAACTGTGCAATAGAACCGTCAGAGCCCAAACATGACACCCCCCCCCCCCCATTGTAGCATCCACAAACCTATTGAGAGTGTTGAGATAAATAATAAAAAGAAAACACCGCAAATGCATGTGACCTACTTTATATCCCTTCTAATCAAGATCTCCTTGTGAGTGAGGATCATACAGCTGACCCCTGTTTGAGAGAGTTTGGCCTAATAAGCTGTTGCTACTTTACACTGACTAGATTAGCTTCGATTAGCCAAAAACGCTAATATTTAAGAAATATCCCCCCTCACATCAAACACAGCTGATCAGTCAAGACATATTTGTGTCTAAAGTTTGCTCCTTTAGTTTTGCACTATAGCTTTGAGATGAAAAGAACATCATCAAAACTTCATGAGCCAAAAATGTTGCTTTCATGTAAAGATTTTAAGTGGCAAAGACTTCCACTACTTTTAGCTATGTTAGCCTTGTAGCTCCAGTGCAAAACTAAAGAAGCCAACTTCAAATAACAAGTAAGTCTTTGCTGATTGACTGCATGAGGGGAAAAAATTCTGTAAAACTGCTTTTTCAGCAACGACACGGTCAACCTTGAAAATAAACAGAAATTCAACTGAGATCTGTTCAAATTACACATTCCCCATTCGCTTAAAGTCTATAAACAGCCAATCTTAAACCAGATGGATTTGCTCTTCTTTAAATAAGCTGATGTGCTACAGAAGAAAAAAAACTTGCACCTGTACAAACGGTTTCTAATAAAAAAAAAATGACATCATTGTTCGATATATATTACATCAATAAATCTCATCTGGTGTTTAATACTTTAATACTCAAGTGTACCAATTAAAACATTACATGAAATGGACAGCATACTTTGTGCTTTCCGGTCAGGAGTCTTTTACAGTATCTGATAAAAGAAAACTTTAGGACTTTTGCATTCAGTTCTCGTAGAAAAAGTTCCAATACTCAGACAGGAAGCTCAAGTGCATCTGCAGCAGGTGACTAAGAGACGGTCTTCACTGGGAGATCAGTTAGCCAGGCCTTTGTTCCCCAGGTGACCACTCAGTTTGTTCCTCTGGACTGTCTCCTTTTCATATCACGATTTAGCATCAACGGTCCTCCCTTCATGCAGCTGCTTTAGAAGACCTTGGATCAGTTCTTCTGAACTCCAGCCACTCCAGTCTCAGACCTTTTCAGTAGCCTTGTTGAGACCTAGTGCCTGAGCCACATCCACACTCAGTCCACTCTTCAGCGTCCTTCGCACTGCAACACACAACTCTGCATTAATACCAAACAGAGATGGCATAATAGAAGACTTCCTTTACCGATACTGATACTGAAACCATCACCAATTCAATATTTGTTCTTAAAAAATTAACTGCTCTTTAAAATAAGCAGATTTTTTACCGAAGAATTTTACTAAAATGAGAATTTAAAAGAAGGACATCATCCTCATTCTACTCAAATGGTCTATACACCAAAAGGAGTAATATCACATCTCAAAATGTGAGTATGTGTCATTTCAGACAGGATTTCTTTTACCCTTCAATGTCTGATCCACCATACACTGCTAATAACAGTCTGATGCCATCTGTAAAACTCTGAATTTACCGTCCTCCATGATGCAGTGCAACACACACAGCTCTGCACTTATGTGCAGATATTTTCTCAGACAAGGCAACAAACCTTTTGCCTACATGCCACTATACGAAAGGGCCCGATTTTCTAATATTCAGTGGCCTCTCCAAAAATATTTGGACACTTGGACACAACACTAATGAAGGTTTTTAGGTCACTTAGGATAAAATACTGAAAACGATATTTGTTCCAGAGATAAACATTAAACTGTGTGGATAAAGCCTGGAGGTAAACTCCATCTCATGGATCTTTAGGACTGCTGTTTAAGATTAAGATGAAACTGCGTTTTCATTTGATCTGCAACTTTTTTACCAAATGTTTTACTCATTTGTTAGGCTCTCATTATTATAAAATGTATAATTCTTCTTATTATTCTACCTCTATTAGTGTTTTACCTTGTATACTCTCTAAATGACAAAATGCAGAAATGCTTCTACAAATCAACCTCACCTCACAGTATATGTACTTAATACATGTTCACATCTATCAGCTAAAGCTGGTCAGTATATATTAAAAACTAGTTGCAGTTAGTTGTGGAGAAATGTCCAAAATGTGGACGACCCTGATCACAGCATATGGTCTTTGTATCTGTAGTGTCCATAGCCTGTCAGTGCCACAGTTTCGAGGAATCTCATATTTATCAAGTTCGAAGGTCTGTGTGATCTCGTTTTCTTAATGATAACCCACAAATGAATGACCTAAATAGGTGCTTCTTCCCTGTTCTAGCCCATTTCTTTACTGCCAGGTTGTTTGACACAGCCACAAGGAAAGTACAGAGAAAAGCTGCATCTGAGCCTGATCTGATAGAAAGATTTAGAAGCCTCTGAAAACAGAGAAGAGGAACCAGTCGGATTACAGCATGTTTTGGACACAGATAAATCACTGCATCGAAATAACAAAATGAAATCCCTTGTTTTCTACTGTGGTCTGAGAACATACCCAAGCTTAATTTTCACAGAACATGCTGAGCGCCTGCAGCCGCTGCAGCCAAATGACTTTTTTAAATTGGACTCAAACATAAAAGGTTTATTGAAAGGTACAATTATATGCAGAGGTTTGGACGGCTTTGGTGAAATTGTGTGCTTTGTTGATTTTTTAAAGTGAAAATAAGTGTACATCCTCTATACAGACCACACTTATATATGGCATATTTTCTGCAATTTTAAGTGCGTAATTTTCATTTATTTGTTGTGTTTATCATTATTAGGAGTGTAAAAATAAATCAATCTAAATCGATGCATCCACCAAAACAGCACATAATTTGATGCATCAATCTATGAGCAGTGTTTTGTACAGATAAGCTGCTTGACTAGACTGCTGTATTTGACCTTTAATAATTACATACGTCATATTTTATTCTGATTGCACATCCCAGTATCGAACCGAATCACATCTCTGCAAATTTTGACGTATTGAAAAAGGTCTCGGATTATTGGCTAAAATAATCACATGAGATCTAATCGTGATGAAACTCATGATTAACATCCCAATCATTGTCCACAACAACAAAAAACACACAATATAAAAATTGTGCATTAAAATGTGTAGAAGTGTAAACAAGACATGTCATTTGGGGGCCCCACCTCTTGCATATGACTGCACATCCCACATATTTACAATAACTTTTGGATTATAAAAGTTTTTTTAAAAACACTTTTCAGTGTTCAACTTTAACTGCAATTTCAAAAAGTGCTTTTAGTTTGTATCTGATCTTTAAAGAGCAGTTAATGCAACATGAAATCTAGCAGCTTCCAAGTAAAATATGCATCATGATACTTCTGAAGCTTTAATTGGTAAATACCCCATTGGTCTGATTAAGATTAAATTTCAGCCAGAGGACCATCAGTAAACAAAAAGCTGATTGAATAAATTTATTTTTATTAGTCTGCATGTTACTCACATGATTTCCTATTCAGCCGTGATCTTTTCCGCGCTTTTGGGCTAGATGGCCTTTCTGTAGGATTCTGGGTAACTGACTTGACCAGTCGATCCATGATCTCATCTGTGGCGTCATCTTGCAAATTCGCGTTGTCCTCTTTGCCCACAAATGTGGATGAACTAAGTCTTCCTAAACCTGTGTGAACATAAATCACTGAATCATTCAGCAAAAGTAAAGACCTGATCATGACACCAAGGTAAAGGACCATCTTTGTTAAAGACAGCAAGAGTAGCTGGACAATTTGGGATCACTGAATCCATGTTCAAATTCAGGCAATTTAAGCAGATAAGGATCCATTCCAGGGTTAATCCACAACAACCTGCAAGTTAAACACTGCATTTTTCATTGTTCACGGTTTTGTTACGCAATTTGGCACATGCATTTCCTCATGCAGCCAGCAATATACCTTCATCACGTAGGTCCTGTGCTTCTAAACTCTCTACTGGTGAAGTGGGCAAACTCTCAGAATAATTAGGCTCCTCTGGAAGAACAAATAACCCTGTTGTAACCCTGGCATCAGTCTTAAATGCTGCTCAGCTGAGCTATGTGCAATAATGCTGGTCAGCACATAGAATACAAGTCCTGGTGATGACATACTCATTTTTACCATCACAATGCCTCTTCTGTGATGGAAACAAGGACCGAGTTGAGCAGCATTAAAACCAGTTTTATTGCATATTAATGCTTTTGTCTGCACATCAGCAACATGCAGTATGTGCTCTACCTTCATCATTAGAATCCTGGATGGGTGAAGTGGGAGTTGTACCAGAGTCAGCTGTCACCAGCTCTGTTGAATTGAAGATGGTTTAATTAAATCCCAAACCTCTCTGGCTCATAGAACCTGGCCTTAAAAAAAGACCCCAGCCTGCTTCATCAGGTAGTGCTAAATACATGGCACTTGCTGTTAATTTTGCTGTTTCAAGACAGTAATGATGACAACATAGGGAACTAGTCTTATTTTATAAAGGACCATCTTGGAAGACTGATGTTCTCTTACTTCGTACAGCGCGGGACCTGCGCAGCTTGGTGTGGTCGTCATTAGCAATAAGAAGGTTCTTCATGTTCTCATGTTCCTCTTGGGCTGGCTCGGCTTCTGTTGGAGTGGAAACAGGGGCAGGGCTACCCTGGGAGATGGATGGGACCGCTCCAGAGAATTTCTCAGTCTGCAAGTGCAATAGAATCATTACCTAGACAGCATGGGTATAGATTCAAGAGCAAGCCTGTAGCCTTAAAACAAGGATGGAAAAAGAAGAGGCTCTGGTGTCAATAGGATATACAGTGACCTTCCATAAACTAACAAGCTGCATGGTTAATTACAGACCCTGATCTAAAGTTACACAGCATGAAAATGTATATAGCTAAAGGGCTAAAGGAGGCATGTGGTGGCATCTGAGGTGATTGAGGTCTCTAACCTCAGTGATCAGTTTGCCTCGGGTCTTGGTGCGTTCCCGGTGGGCTGCACGTTTGCGTTTCTGAGTGAGGACCCTTTCTCTAGTGGTGCGGTATTCCAAAGAGAATTCACTGATGATCTTACAAAACAGAGTTATTTTAGTGTCCCGGACCGAGTACGAGGGCTGACCCAGATACAGGAGAAACGAGTGAAACCTGAAACACAAAGAGGAGAAGAACCGAACTATTTCTCACAGCCAGTCAACATTCAGAGTTCGTAATTTGCTAGGACAACACTATAGACAAAACTGAGGCTTCCTATTGTGGCTGCTACTACTCTTAGTTATGCTGTATGTGTGTTTTTTAGACAATCTCAGCAAGCATATAAAACGGCTTCAGATTACTTAGACCAAGACCTATAATAAGTATATTTCTATTGAGTTTTGACATTTGTATTTAAATGTGTTTATTCACTTTAATTCCATTCATATCTAACTGTTTTAGAGTTTAATAAAGGCTTAGCCCCACCCACACTTGGCACAATCATGTTGTTTCATATATACAAGTGCATTAATAAAATTTTACACATTTAGTCCTAACCTTGTTCTGACTGATACCACAGAAGTTCCCAAACTAGTGCTCATTGCTCGAATTATGTCGGATTTTATAACAAAAAGTAAACTGTTTTTAGTTTTAATAAATAAAACAACGAGATTATACAAAAGAATCAATTCTGTAAAATCCTAAAGTGTGCCCTCACAATGAAAAACACAGGAATCCAAACATTATTCAAAGACCTTTTTAATAATGCATATTTAAACAACTCATTTGCATATCTAAATGTATTTTGACTATAGGACACAGACTGATTAAATCAGAATATATACATATTATACATTGCAAATTAAATCTATATCTTTCCGTTTTGCCCAGCAGGACAATCAGGCCATGTCCTTTTACCTGTTGATGATGCGTCTGTGCACCACTTTAAGAATGATAATCCTCTCTGTGCAGTCTTTCAGGAACTCTGTCATTTTGTTCTTCAGCTGGGATTTGGTCTCATGCTTGGCCATCACCTTCAGGTTGTCCCATGATGTCTTACACTTTCTCTCCAATTGAACCAGGTTGTCAGACAACTGCTCAAAGTCCACCTAAAACGGAGAAAAGAGGAAAAGAGAGAGAATAAATAGGTTTTCAGATTTTACTGGAGAAATGCTCGGTCAGCATTTTAAACACAGGGCAAACAATCAGACACTAAAAACAAATTGCATAGTAAATACAGGGGCAGTTATCCAGGTGTTGTACATCTTGTGCTAATATTTTTAAGATGTGCAACATAAAGGCCTGATATAGTCTTCAAATAAATACGCGGACACATTCGAGTGGCCTACTTTAGCAGATCGGGTGATTGCAGAGATTTCCGAGTAGACATCTGTTGTGTCAGAGAAATTGTCCACCACAAAGTTACAGCAGTGATGCAGCAGAGACTGTCTGTGCACGGTATCCTTCACCTCGGTTACCTTCTCCAGGTAGCTAAGCTCAAACCCCTTCGCCTGCCAAAGAGATAAAAGACACAGTAATGTGCAAAAGTCTCCGGTAACATAACTATATTTAACTGCTTTGGCTTTTTTCTCTATCAGTGCATTAATGTTCAGCATGTGTAAAAATGTGCAAAACTACATAAGAGGTATTTGAAAAAAAAAAAGATAAAATTTTATATATTTATATATATTTATTATTAAGAATTATTTATTTTGCATTATTTATTATTTATTTTTATTATACATACACACTTTTTTTTTAAAATATATGAATGAGTTTCAGTCAATAACTGACTACATCAAACAACCCTATAGAGCAGTGAAGCCCAATGGTACAGAAATAAAAACCCAGAGTAAAGGGCTTTTACATTCCATTCCTTAATGCAGCTGCTATCTTCAGTTCTATCAGACAGTCTGTCTGTCTGAAGGTCATCACACACCTGGCCTGTTAAAATTTACAGCTTAGCATTCAACCATAGCAAACGTGTAGAACCTTAATCGTCCTTCCGGTCACAGTTCAGTAGACTGACAACAGCAAAGGATTACTGTAGCCATGTTGTGCTGCTTATGTGTAAAGTACACCAGGGTTTGCACCTACACACCTGGCCTTGAAGCGCACATCAGATTTCTCACATGGCTCGTTAAATGCATAAAGGTAAATGAGACTCTCGACTTACACTAGAGCTGTTGAGGAAGTTGCCAATGGCTAGCAGGGTTGCTAGGATACGCTTGAAGGTCTTGTTCTTGGAAAGCTGCTCCATGCCCAGCTTCAGGTCGAAGAGGGGTTCAGCTATCTCCTACAGGACAAAACAAAAAGGGCACACGTCTTTAAGAACCTGCCAAGAAGGTATGAAAACAGAGAGTGCTGATCAAAATATAAAGTACTATAAATAAAAAGCCTGAGCTGAGCAAATTATCTACAGTCCATGTTTTAAAGACTTGTACTGAAGAGCTAAAAATCAGATAGAGCCAAACATAACCAGCATGCACTTTTGCCTCTTGGTTGACTTCATTGTTATTTCTAATCACTTAAATATTCAAATCAACATCTATAGCTACAGTGCTGTAAAAAACACCAGCCCCTTCTGATTTCTCCCATTATACAGGTCATTCTTCATTTTTTCAAAGGCTTAAAGTGTAATGTAAGACAAAGACAACCCATGCAAACAAATGATATCATTTCATTTACTGCAGAACAAAACGTTTTAATAAACCAATAAACCAAATTTAGTTGACATCTAGTATTACAATCTAGACTTAAGATCAAAAACAGCAGTGAATCTGCCCAGAAGTGACTGATCTACCCATATTCCTCAAAGAGTGCAGCAGTAAGTCAACTGGGAAGTCACAAAGGAACTCAGACAAATGCCTAAGGAACTTCAGGCCTCACTTGCCTAAGATAAGATCAATGGTAATGGTTCTACAATTAGTAAGAGACTGGGCAAAATAGTATCCATGGGAGAGTTGCAGTGTGAAAACCCATGATTCGCCAAGAGGAACAGAAAAGCTAGTCTTATATTTGCCAAACACATTCATAACTCCCCCTTCTTTTTGAATAAGCTATGTGGACTGATGGGTTTGCCCAAACTTGGCATAACCATGAGAACCGCATTTCTTCCACATCGTTATGAAAAACTAATCTTTAGTTGGCGGAAATGGTTGGTTCTCTCTCTCGGCACACCCAGTTAAGTATGGAGGGCAATTACTTTTTCACACGGGTGATATGATTTTTCTTTCAATAACTGGAATAGTTAGAACTGTTGTGTTTACTCATGTTCTTGATTTTTATTGCATATATTATTAGGATATGAAATATTTGAGTTTAATGAAAATATGAACAAGCCTATGAAGAAATACGTGCAGGGGAGGAGGGGGGGGGGTTCACTGCACTGTGTGGCAAAGGGAGACATGTTGAATAATTAAATAAATAAATAAATAAACGCAAAAATGCAAATGCAAAAGTAAAAGAAAGTTACTAAACTGGTAAGTTATACTAAAAATTTGATTATTTATTTTTAATGTCAAGTCATGCATTCCATAACCATCTACATTCAAAGCACTGACAAAGCTATAGGATAATATATGTAAAAAAATATTTTTTTTTAATTTCTCCTCTCATTTGCAACTCATACTCAAATCTAAAAAAAAAAATTGAGCTTACATTTGTCTTTGATACATTAATAGAAAAAATAATAGTTGTATTATATATAGCACCCTATTACTTAATGTGTCCCCCAATATTGTATCTCCCTAAATGAGCTTCTAATGACCTTCATACAACATCAGAAGAGAGAGAAAAAAAGAAAGATAGGCGACCTTCTCCAGACTCTCGTAGTTCAGCTTAAAGGCCCAGAGTTGTAGGCGTGCTGTGAGGCCGCTGATAGAAGACAGGGTAAGCAGGAACTGTTCTGCTGTACCCAGTGGTACGTCTGGATTGGCCAGCTGAGCCTCCTGGATCTTCTGTTTCTCCTCTTCTGTCGGAGTCATGGTCAGGATTTTCTACAGAGTAAGTGGCGTGAACAAGGCGGGCGAGACAAAAATGGACAGAACAGACGATGTGAACAATAACAACAAATCACTCATTCAAAGTTTAACTAAGAAAAGTGTAACACACTGCTGCCCTCTTGTGGATGAAATTAGTACTACAGTACCTCAATCCCCTCTTTACTGATGGCAAATTCATCGAAGTTGAGAATAGCGGTTTTTATGACATGCACAGCTGGTAAAACAGTCATGCCGATGTTGATGGCATTGCTCCTTTTAGGATCGAGAACAAGAATGGCTGGCCTCTTCACCTCAGCACCTTTCTGAAGAACAAAGAGAGAACAAGTTATGGAAAGACTTGAAAAAAACAGTTATGGAAAAACAGTGAAAAGGAATTAGCTGACAGAGTACCTACTCTTAGCCTAAAAGCTATTGTGTTTTTTACTTCTTTCTTTATATTTATATAACTGCCATGCAGTTCTATATTAAATCAAAACCTTTTGTTCTTCTAAAGGTGTCCGTTAGCTCGCAAATTTAGCTCGTGTTAGCTTAGGACTTTTATAAAAATAACTAAAACTGTCATTTTGTCCTGTTGGGATTATGATGGAGATAATATTTTGGGGGAAAACAAATCAGCTCTTCCAGTTACACCTAGTGCTTCGAATTTCCATCTTCCACATTTCCAAGAATCCACCACAGCCAAATCTAAAACAACCAATCAGAGCCCGGAGGTGTGTCTGACAGGGTGTCAGTCACTGCTCGTGAACATGTTGCTAGCACTGCCCCATCCCACCACACACGCGCTCACTCAAACCTGATGCCTAGTTAGCCACAATTCTATATGACCATGTTTCTGGCTGACACACCTCCCTGTAGAGCATGTTTAGCCACGCTGAAGCTGTGAAGTTCATGTTTCATTCATTAAAAAAAAACCTGCATACCAAACTCTGATTAACTCTGGGCATTGCAGACTCCCAACACTATATTGTCATTTTTCTAAAAAATTACCTTTAAAAATCTCTATACAACAGCTGGTTTCCTGTTTAAGTGATGGTGATGAAAGGAGATCTTCCATTGAAAAGAAAACGTAGTCCATGACCAGGCTTAATCACGGAGAATAAAAAAACTAGCCAGTCCCACTTCATTAAATTTATACCAAACCATAGTCTCCCTCTTTACCGTTTCATTGTTATTCAGATATGCCTGAAGATTACCTTTGCCACAGGAAGATCCTTTGCCTTGGACTCAAACAAGTGCTCCAGCTTGTTGGTATCCACAGTAACCTTGTCCAGTGATGCCCACACAGTGCCCCGTCCAAATTTGCACTTTCTGGGGCTGTCTGGCTGCTTAAGCTCTTTCCAGAACAGCTTGACCGTTTTACATTTCTTCATGAAGGCCGGGTCTGGGGATTGTGTCGGAGGTGGTGGGGGAGCTCCTGGGGGAGGAGGGGGAGGAGGAGGACTAAAGAGTCCACCAAGCCCTCCAGAAGGAGGAGGAGGTGGTGGAGGAGGAGGAGGAGGAGGAGGAGGAGGCAGTCCTGCAGGAGCAGGGGGAGGGGGTGGAGCTGGGGGAAGAGCTCTTAGCCCCCCTCCTGATGGTGGAGGTGGTGGGATCCCATTGGCCATGGCTGTGTCAAAAGTGTCTATGTCCAGGACGTCTATGTCCTCTTCCTCCAGCAGGTCTGAGAAATCCAGGTCTTTGATGCGCAAGTCTCTTGAGCTGGGCTGCAGTTGCTCCCACGCATGCTGGTTGTCCCGGGACAGTGGGGTCATCATGGTCTTCTCCAGGCTGCGTGAGTGTGTCTCAGCGTCAATACTGTACTGAGGTCGCACCTGTCTGTGCCTCTGCTCCTCTGCCAGCCTGGCTCGTGCCGCTTGGGCAGTGCCGCCAAGTCCCTCCAGCTCCGCCCGCCGTGATGCGTCCTCAGTCGACTGGGAAGGGCGCGAGCGTAGGCTTGACAAACGGCCAGCTAGACTGGAGATGCCGGTGTCATCAGTGCTCCCGCTTCCTGCAAGAGGGTCCTCAGGGCCTGGGGTGTTTAGGGGACTTGAGCCACTGCTTGTGGTGGAGGACTTGGCATAAAGCATGTCCAGCATGAACTTCCTGTCACTGGAGAGTGTGTTGTGCTGCTCTGCCACACTCCCCTGTCGCTGCACACTGCCCCCTGCAGGAAAGAGAAGAGACATCAGCTGAAACAGAAGCTTGCTCTACACTACATGCATAGAAGAATACACCCAAAGGAACAGCGCAGTAAAACCAAACCAGGCAGTACAAAATCTTCTCACTCCAGCTGTAGATCATTAGCCAATGTGTATTCAGTTTTTTTCTTAGGTTTTTCACTGGAGCTGTGGCACTATAAATAATGGCAAACTGAATTCCTAAAGAATCAAGTCAAAATGATTTTTGGTTTTAGTTCATCCAATGTCCAGCATGTGGGTCAGCTTTAGGGCCTCAGTGAAAAAAGGAAAACCTTCTAGACAAGCATTTCGAGAGAAACTCAACGGTCATATTCCACCTTTAAATGAGTAATGTATAAAATCTGAATCAATTGAATATACATCATTAAATATTTCGCATGACATAAACCTGAGTTCATCATCAAGTTCATCCAAAACATTAAAATTCACACAATTCTGTTACTTGCCATCACTATAAAAAAAACAGCCTACCTTTAAAATTCCCAGCATGTGTGCAAAGCTCTGTATTCCCACAAGCTACCATCCCAACACCTTACTGACACCCAGCAGTGTAACAGAGTGTTACTCTGTAGTCTGTCCCAGCACTCTCCTCCAATGCCTACTGCCTGTATCTCCACTGAAGCCAGAGTGGAAAGCGGAAAAAGGAAACCCCAATCTCCATCTTCAGCTCCAAACTGTTTATGTCATGCCCTTCTATTTCAGCTAATTTACACTCCCTGGACACTAGCTCGTTAGTGGTGGGGGCTGAATGACGCTAGGAGGGGAGATAGAATCAGACTGAAATCTTCAAAACCACAGAGGAAAAATATTTGTGTTTGAAATTAGGGTTAAAGCTTTAAGAGGGAGGAACGGCTCAGTCAGAAGTGGAATAGGTCAATGGAGAGAAGAGTTTTTAAGATACTGAAGTACAGCACACACACAGTTACACACAGCAAGACAGAAACAAAGAGAGAGAGAGAGAGAGAGAGAGAAAGAGAGAGAGAGGGAGAGAAAGAAAGAGAGAGAGAGAGAGAGAGAGAAAGAGAGAGAGAGAGAAAGAGAGAGAGAAAGAGAGAGAGAGAGAGAAAGAGAGA
>JBBPDA010000041.1:19081172-19104691 GCA_037974385.1 Arnoldichthys spilopterus
ACACACACACACACACACACACACACACACACACACACACACACACACACACACACACACACACACACACAAAAAAGGCAACCAACCACAAAAATAATCTAGAATGGAAGAATTACATTGGTTTCTACAATGTGACTGCCAGCCTTTCTTACTTAACACTCCTCAGGCAAGCTGACGTTGCGGCGGTGCAGAGATGAACTGGGCAGCTTTTCAGTTCCAGCAAAGAGAAGAGAGCGGGGGGAGTCATTCTCTTTTTGAGAACACCACACTAATCCTCTCTTTTCACAACCAACCCCACCACTCCACTGCGCGCACACACACACACGCACACAGCCAAAGTCTGACCGTCTGTCTGTCCAAGCAGTCTACTGTGGGAGAAATACTACCCTGCCAGCAAAACACTGAAAACACTTTCCCCTGATACTTCAGCACATTCAGACTGTCTTTGTGATCATATTTTCCTTCTAAGAAGGACATTAATTTGATTCATGCTCATGTGCCACATTCTCCAGAGAGAATATATTTCGCTCCCTACATCAGGCTTATTGGACTCTCGGTCTTAAGAGCTTCCCTGACTTAATGGTATGAGTGATGCAGAAGACCCTGGGGTGTCAATAAGGCTGTTAAGCTGCTTCACCATGTGATGAGCGAGGATCTTATGGTTAGTTTGCAAACCAAAGAGAGGCTGCAGGTCTGTTATCATTTTACGTTGATCTGATCAAGTACTTAAAGGAATAGTTTGGTGAATAAAAACCCCAAATTGTTTGTGTTTGGTTTTGATTGGTGTCTGAAATTTGCCTTATTTTTGTACCAAAAGTACAAAGTGAATTTACCTAGCAGCAAGTGATAGGAGAGTATACCCCACCAATCAGACCTGAGCTAATGTGGGGGGTGTATGTGGTATCTGACACTGTATGAAACACTGTAATTATGGACAAAGTCTGAACCAAACTTCAGAATTCAAAATGGTAAGATATTGGTAACAGCCAGAAAGGGCCTAAGCAATGCACGGAGTAATTTACTTCTAATGTGGTATTATCATCATCATCATCATCATCATCATCATAAAAAATGATTGTCTAACTGATGTGACATTCAGTTACTTTCACTATGTGTTAATTACATTTGCCTCTTAGGCACATTGGTGAAGAAAGTTCGCAAATTCGATTTTTTGCCAAACTATTCCTTTAACATTAGTTCATCTCTGGTCTCAGATCAGCATAAAGGGAATCCCTCTATCAACATGATGAAAGGTAGAGAAGGTTGTTATACAGACCTGTTGGAGGGCTCCTCCGTTATGGACCCTGCTTTTTTTAACCTCCGCCTAGAAATCCCCATATGAGCCATGTACTGACTCATGAAAGAGCGCCCCCTGGTGGAAAGAGCAGAAATGTGGGGGAGAGAGAGAGAGAGAGAGAGAGAGAGAGAGAAGACGTGGAACAGTGATGACTGGTTACATGAGTAAGCAGAGTGTTAAAAACATTGACAAAAGTAGACCCACAACACCAGCAAGCATGACACCTCACAGTCCCAACCACCAAGAGGCGTGGCCCACGCTAAATCCCATGAGCAGAAGGAGCGGAAAGAGGAAGGGGTAAAGTAGCAATTACTGCAAGTGTGGACGCCAGGAATGATTTGTTGCTATTCAGTTTTTGTCTGCCAACGACTGAATCTAAAGGACTGACATGAGAATTTTTGTGACCTGAGGAATGTGAAGGAAAAAATAAACAAAACAAAAATAACCACACGTCTATAAAAAAGATCTTTTATAAAACAAAATGACAAAAATACATTTGAAAATAATTCAAATTAATAAGATATATAAATAAATGGCATGAAAAAAACAAAAAAGCTAATTTTATACAAAAACACACAAACAAGGAAATCAAATCAAAACCTAAAAATAGGAGAAAAAAAGCCTAAAACTTAACAACATATTCTGTATTTAAATTTGTTACACTGGAAGGCAATGGTTAAAAAAACACTGCATGTTACAGGCCCCATTCCAAATAACACTGTAAACAAAGGAAGAAGTCAAAATTCAAACAAACAAAAAACACAAATTAACAAGCCAGATAAAGTGCCTTGATGCATAAACACTGCTTCACCAGACCAACAACATTGTCGGTTAAAAGGCTAAATTCCCATTGCTTTAGTAAGAGAAAATGCATTCCAAATCAAACAATGGCTCGCAGCACATAGGTAGTGCCTGTCAGCTGAATAAAATGTTGCTTTGGTCTTGGTCTATACTTGGAAAGGCATGTAGCATTTTGGTTACACTGGGAGAAGCAGGGGAGGTGAAATGTACCTGCTTATCCAGAACCAAATCTCATTCATTTACGGTCCAGAAAAAAATCTTTTTCTTTTGCTGTTTGATGAAAATCGGTTCCTTCCCAGTGGAGCATAAAGAATATGGGGCATACACCCAGGAAGTCAAGAGTTGTACACTATTAACAAAGAATATTTGTCTGTAATATTGTTCATAGACTTGGGGGCTAGATCACCCACTGACAACTTGGCAAAAGTACACATGCAATTAGGCAAATGGGTATTTCTTTGTTTGTTATGGTGTGATAAGCTCTCCCACCCCTGCTGCAGGCATCATTACCCATTCACCATCTGGGGACTAGTGGCCAGTAGATACTAGAAAGCCTTTGGAATTGCACACCAATAATAGTCTTTTAGGTTACTGAGAAGAAAGGTTGGATGTTTAAAATTGTTCTTTTACCTCTGAAGTAAGAGCTGTAAAAGAATAATAAAAAAGTTATTCTACTTAAATAGAAGTTTCATAGTTCTTTTTTCTCCTGCCACTGCCAGCATACTGCACCATAAATCAAGCTGAAAGTTTCTTTGCCACACAAAACAATACCCAAGACACTTCAGTATGTGCACGCGTCTGCTGAAAAGGTTGCATTACCGCATATGGAAAGTAAGAAGACGGGCAGTAATAGATCAGTTCCTGTCAGTGGTCCCTCACACACGTCTAAAGATAACATTGGTTTTGGTTGGCCCATCACTCCCCACCGTGCGAGACCAAGCAAAATTGCTACTCTCAATCAAAAGTGTATCTGCATGTGTGCGTGTGTGTACACACCATTCTAGTAAGGACACTGAGGAGTGCGGAAACCAGGAACACGCTTGCAGGCTTACCATAGCCACTTTCACACTCCAAACCACGAACATCATAGAGAACACATCTGGTGAAGTTTAGGCATTGTGCCATTCACACATGCTACCTCACCTTTTCTTGTGTGCCAACGGACAACCCCTCCTACACCCCACCCGCATAACTGCAGCTTTGCTTGTCCTGCGGTGTCACTTTTGCACATGCAAAGTACATTTTTGCTCTGTTCTCCACAATCACATACACTGTTCTCAACAATCACATAGAAAAAATACACTACTGATCTTTTTACACTCACTAAATGAAATTTAGGAATGAAACTGTGATACAAGCACACATACGTATATAGCACAGTACTCTTAGTCATCTAGGTGACACTTTTTTCCCAGTAATGTATAGACTTCTGTTCATACCTGAGCCCTTTTATACAGGTTGACTATTGGGATTCTGACTCTGTTCACACTTGACCCCTTCCTGTATAAGCACCATTAATTTCCTGAGTAAAAGTGAATGTGTGAAAGGAGCTTCTGTTACTGGAAGTTTTCCTGTTTCCCAGAGGTGCTCCAACTTCACACATACTAAATTAAAAACAGCATTACTGTGTATTGAGTATATTGACACCATGTGGCAAGAAAACACACTCTACTTGCAAATCCTAACAGCTTTCAGACAGCAGGAGGAATGCACACTCGAACGTGCAATAAAACAGGATCAAAAACACAATTACACACTAAAATTTATGTTCAGAAAATTATTTCACAGGTTTTTAAAAAGGTCAGAGTCATGATTTTATTCCACAAACAGAACTGGTCATGCACATTTTCTGGAAAAAATTTTAACACACAGGCGCACACACACACACAGGCGCACACACACACAGGCGCACACACACACACGCGCACACACGCACACACGCACACAGGCACACAGGCACACAGGCACACAGGCACACAGGCACACAGGCACACAGGCACACAGGCACACAGGCACACAATACTCACAGGCGCTGCTCCAGGTCAGCGACATCAGTTGCAGTTCCATTGCTTACAACAGGGGGCGGTACAGGGGAAACGCTCGGAGAGGATGCATTGGAGGTGCTGGAAGAAGGGCTCAAAGGTTCAGGGCTAACAAGGACAGGTGGTACAGGGGACGATGGGGTGTCTGATGGCAAAGGAGAGGTGGTACAGTTTACACCTAGAAGAAAATGAGTATTAGAATATAGCTCCTGTACTACACTCTGACTGGCTGAGCCATTTCCAAATGTGCACATAAAACTACACAAAAATAATTGAAGACATTTCGGCATGATTTGCCAATTTTGCTGTTCACAAAACACTATTCCCTTATGCTTTGCTGTTATATTACATGGCAACCATAGCCTACTACAATACCTGGTGGATGAATTCTTACAATTATATTTATTTATATTTATTTAACAATAAATAAATGCATTAAAAATATTTCAGCATATTGCATTTTGTCCCAATATGACCAAAGATTTCTAGATACCTACCTACCTACCTACATGAGAGATAGCTATGATTTACCTACCTACATGAGATATACAGATGACAGGGTCAAGGGCAATTCCCTTCTCCTTCACACCCCCCCACCACCACCACCACCACCAATACACCACCACCACACACACAAATGGTGTTCCTAGCCCCTCAACCTTGTACAAATAGTGTGTTTCCCCAAAGTCACATTCATCTTTGTCATAGTGGTATGTACCCTGCAACACCCCTATAATAAGGCTTTCTGTGCAGTGGTAAACAGACTGTTCTTGCTGACAATCTGAATTTTCTGCTCTAAGTCACCCATTAAATGTTTTAAAGTGATCCCATCTGAACTCTTAAATCTGAACAAAAACATAACCAAATAATCACTTTTAAGGTTAATCAGCAGGACACTGGGTCTGATACCAACCAGTAGTAGGACTGTGAGCGGAGATGGATGAGGGTGAAGAAGCAAGTGGAACGTCTGGAAGATTCTGCGCAGAGGACCGCCGGCTCCTCCTGCCGTCCGGCTCACTGCTGCCCACTTTCCTCCGCTCCTTACGGATGTAAGGGGAAGCTTCATCCATCTCTCCGTCCTCATACTTCAAAGCATTCTACACAACAAACGTCACACAGAAAAGACGTCAGTATGGTCTTAGACTATAAATGAAAATGTTTGACAGAACTGATTCATTTACCTCATACGTAGTGAACTGCTGCTTGAGGTCAGGGTCAATGCCTCGACTGTTCATGTGCTTCTTGATGATGCGCTCCATTCCCTGCTGCTCCAGAGAGTCTGTCACATCATAGAAGGAATCCTGGTCAGGTAGAGCCCCAAGAGCCTGAAAGAGAGCATTTAAAATCAAGTTCAAGTGGTTTATTTGTCACGTACATAGTTATACAAGTACAACATGTAGTGAAATGTACCCTGAACGTTCCTGAGACTGTGCATTTATATAAATAAATAATAGTTTAAAAAGAAATTTAGAAGTAAAAATTGTACAAAGAATAGAATATGAATTGAGTAAAAAAAAAGAAAACTTATAATAAATAGGAGGCTACACTGAACTATAAACCTAACAATACAGTATAAAAAGTTACACTTTACAAATCTTGTAGGTTTAAATAAAATGCAATTAAGCAACACCAACAATGACCGGATCTGTGTGGGCTTGTTACCTTGTTGATAAGGGTCATAGTGTAAACCAGGAGCTCTGAATCAGATCCATTTTTTTCCTCCAGAATATCTGTTAGGTATGACCAGGATTTGACACCTGGAACAGCCAAGATAATTATTAATTAATAATCAAACACACAAGCAGAAATTCCTCCCTTCAGCAACTATATGTGGCACTGAATAGATCGTTCAGCAGAAGCTCTGTACCTCTATTGCCGTCCACTGTGTTGACGGCCTGAATGAGCATAGGACTGTTAGATTCTGTATATTCAACAAACACTATGAGCAGCTTCAGAGCTGTCTTCACCACCAGCCGAGACTGAGAGGAAGGGGGGGGGGGCAGAAAGAGGAGGAGGGAAAAAGCTCAGTGAGTTCCTTGCATTTACATATTTGGTGCACTAGATGGCAGAATCAAACCGAGATGAAATCAATGCAAACACTGACAATTTAAAGGAATTGTTGAGCTGTAAAAACTGTAATTAGAATGAAACTTTAATTCCTGACCATATTTCTGTTATCATATGTAAACGTTTACGTCATGGATTCAAGCAAAGTGGTTGTCCCTCATAAAGGTTTTGCAAACTGTGCATGTTTAATTGTTCCTAAAATATATACATTTTAAGTCAGACAGCAACAAAACCGTACATTAGCCCTTTTCTTCCTGTTGCATCTAATATCTCACAATTCTTGTGCAAATTACAGTTCAGCATCAACCTCGTGTTACCCTAAGCTTACATGCCATTTTCACTTCCTCTGTATTAAGTATTGAGGCACAAACCCTTTGCCAGTGATCTGTATAACACAATGTGGAGTATAAAGCCTAGTCTAAACAAAGCCCAAACATCAGGCTCTGTATGAAGAAACAGCAACTAAATAGTGCAATTAACATATACATAGATACAGAGAACATTCTTTTTACACATTTCTATTATTTTTTAATATTTTTTTTTTACATTCAACATCTTATTATGAAATGCATTATGACTGCACACATGTATAAACGTGTGGGTATGGTGCAATCCATTTTACAGTAATCCACCCATATTTGTTTCAGCTGGGATTAGCCCTGACTCGCCTAATTGATTTCTAAATGTTACAAGTTGATGTCAGAAATGAAAACTTTGAAATTGTGAAATAATGCATGTGCACCGAGTTAAAAAACTAATGGTGCATATTTGGTCTAGATCTACAGAACCCAATGACTGATTATCTAGCTTGCATCAAATCAAGCCATTAAAACTAAAACTTGCAAACGTCCTGAACCCACTAAAAAACAGGTTCTGGCAGTGCACAGAGAAAGAAAACCATAATTATCATAGTCCAAATATCTACCTATGAAATAAATCCAGTGAATGTAAAATTTCAGCCCGTGAAAAGTTCCAAAAAGAGCCAAATCTTGTTCAAATCTCAAAAGTAGGGCTTTAAGCTACAGAGATATTTTACAATATTTTTTTTATGCTGGCCCAAATCGGTGGTATGAAATTAAAAAAAATGAAAAGTTTCTTCATTTCAAAACATTCAGCATTAATTATTTACATGAATACTTGTTAAAACTATTTAAGTTTGTTGAACATTTAGTTTAATCCTAATTTCAAACCAATCCATAAAAAAAAAAAATAAATTCATACATACACACACACACACACAGAGAGATACATACAGTATATACACACACAGATACATATACATATATAAATAAAACTTATATACATTAACTATATGCACTTGTAACCAGTCACTAATTGGCCCATGTAGCTGTGTGTGGTTGCAGAACACTGTGGTCACTCACCAAGCTGCCACTAAGGGTGTAGAGCCACTGCACCATCTCATTATGGTTTATGACTCCGTTCATGCCATCCACAAACAACATGATCTGGCTGAGAGCTACAGCACACATGCAGAACAAAAGAGCAAAAGAGTATCACAGCAAAGCCGCCAGAGGATTTACCTGTCATTTTCTAATGAGAACAGCCAAGTGAAAACAGTTGTAGAACAGAAGTTCATGAACAAAACGCACAACACAATCAAACGTGGGACTTATCCTAGCGGATATACAGATTTGAACTGAAAGCTGTTTGTTATTGAATTGCATGCCAGCATAAACTTCCTGTTCTGGGCCAAAACTGCAGAATATTTTGTTAACTTAGACAACAAATCTAAAGACCAAAGCTGCACTGTGCTGGGACCTGGGAAGGTGGCCGACTGTAAAAGATGGATTATCTGCATGTTTATTCACTGTGCAGGATGTCCAAGATGTAGTACGTTTCATCTATGCGGTGTTACTCACCTCTAAGGATGTAGTTTTGGTAGTTGTGGTCTGCCTCTGCCCCCACTTTTATAAAACAGGTCAGGCCATCAGAATTCACAAACTCAGGCACCAGGTCTTTATCATCCTGCAGAAAAGAAATTGTGAACAGAAATGCTTGCTCACTCACAGTCAGAGAAAAAGGACATGTATAGGTGCCTGGGAACGATTTACCAAGTCACAAACAATGCAAATACACCATGAAATATAAAACAAAAGTTCTTAAAAGGACTGGAAAGGATTTTATAATAGAAAATCAAATTTACTAGGTTTGTTTTTTATAAGGATTCAATATTGTATGTAAAAACTGCTACAGTTTCAAAGGTGTGAGGTCACAACAACCAACACATTTACATATACACCCTTATTTAGTGTACAGCAATTTAGCGCTGTCCATTAATATTGAAGTTTTACTGAGCAAGGAGTGTGTTTCAGCTTGGACTGCTTTTGAATGAGGCGAAAGTAGGATATATGCACCTTTGAGGTCCAGTGTAAACTGTAAACTAGTTTCACTACTACAAGGTTCATTACTGTCACTTTCCCAGTGGGACAGGGACACGTTCATACCATTTGTATCAAGTAACCTTCACTTCAACATCTTCGCTGTTGGAACAAAACCCATTCTCAAAAAAAAAAAATTTGTCTACAGGAGGAGGAAAAATTTTTAGATTTAGGTGAGATATATTCAGCATGTTTAACATTCAGCAGGTATTTGCTGTATTTGGGTTTAAACTTAAAACATAACCAGATAAAATGTTATTCTCATTTAGGACAATGCCTGTCGGTCAACCGATCGTTAAAGGTCACACAATGTAAATGCAGACCATCAAACATTGTTGAAAAGAAAAATCAAATGAAAACAATGTTCACAATTTCTTTTAATGGTTACATTCTTCTTGTGTGCATGAACATGCAGTGGTTTATGGAAACCATTCAGCACAAAACACATGTTAACTGGTTTGAACTTCCCAGATAAAGTATGGTAATATAAAATTGAAATCCTAAAAAAAAAAAAAAAAAAAAAAAAAAAAAAAAAAAAAAAAAAAAAAAACCACACAAAAAAAAAAAAAAAAAAAAAAAAAAAAAAAAAAAAAAGAGAAAAAAAAAAAAAGAAAAAAAAAAAAAAAAAAAAAAAAAAAAAAAAAAAAAAAAAAATCACAGGGTTCATAGCATACATTTTTTGGTAATGAAATGTGGGGGACACAATGAAGAGAATGCAAGGACATCAAAGACATTACAAGTTACAGTTTAACCTCTAACAATTACAGGGTCTTTTGTGGCATCTGTGGTATTCGTGTACCCTCACCCGCTCTCAGACAGGGCTATTCTTCATGTAATAGTGCTTACTGTTTCACTAGTCTAAGGGCGAAGGTCACCTCCTGGAGCAATTTTAGCACATGCACTTCTTCAGTTGAACAGAAAGTGACAAATTCATTTAATGAACAGTTAGTTTATGGGAGCGGGGTCTTCATCTGTCTGGCTCCCAAAGTCTTTGTTCCAAGGGCCAGTAACAGCTCACAAGGGCTAAGAAAACACAAGCTGGTCCAGATGCTGATGTGCCTGAACATGTGCCAGTAGAGTATTGTTTTAGTTAAGTCCTCCACTGTGCAGACATTAAAGTAATCATTATTAGGGCTGCACAGTGGATTTTAAATTAAATCACAAACTTTATTTCCGCCTCTTGCAAAAGGCCAATGCATTACATTTTGTTTAATGCTTCTGTATGAATAACTTATGGATTTCATGAGTTCCAACTCCAAGAAGCACTAAATGAGTTTGCCAACAGTATTTTTTTTTCATGGCATGCATCCACTAAATGTTAGGTAAGCACTCAACACTTCCTGGAATACAGTGTAACTTTTTCACAGAATGTACCATGTTCACTGGCCCTAATTAAGAAAACAAAAGCACATGTATTGGCTTGCAGCTTCTATTCACATACAGCAAGTTTTAACCAAAAGTTCAGGTAGGCCTCCTGCCAAAGATGGTTGTGATGACAGGTAACATAGTAGAATAAAGTTTGTTTACTAATGTGCTTATGGGGGAACAGAAAACATGCCATGACATTTAAGGAGCCATATTAAAATCTCCCTAAAAACCTGATTTTCTGAAAAATTGAGATTTTCCAAAATGCAATAAAAAAATCTGTGAAATGTTAATTCATGCAAACCTTTATTCAACAGACAAAAGTACAAAGATACGATTTTCAATAGTTTAACTAACTTTATTGTATTTTGCAAATATACACAGATGTAATATTGGATGGCTGCAACAGACTCAACAAAAGTTGGGACTGTGGTATGTTTACCACTGGGTTATCACCTTCCCTTTAAATTGCATGTTTTAATCATTTTGAAATTGAGGAGACTAAGCGTAGTAATATAGCAGTTTTGCAATTGAAAATTCTCTCCATTCTTGCTTGATGAGACTCAACAGTCCATGGTTGCCATGTTCTGATTCTCCTCTTCATGATGTGCCATGCAAGTTGAATAGGACACAGATCTGGACTGGCAGCAGGCCAATCAAGTAAAAACATTCTGTGTCTATGAAACACTGCTGTAGCCTGAGCAGAACGTGGCCTGGCACTGTCCTTTAATAAGCACGTCTCTCTAAAATCCTAACTTACTAGTACCATGGGAACCGATGCACCACCATACCATCACAAATTATAGATTTTGCACCCATCACTGATAATCTGGATGTTCGTTTTCCTCTTTGGCACAGAGAACTTGACACCTGTTTTTTTTTTTCAGAAAAAAAGTAGAAATGTGGACTCCCCCGACTACAGTGCACTATTCCAAAATCTTTCGGTCCACCCGAGATGAGCTCTGGCCTAGAGAACTCACTGACATTTCTGCACAGCATTGATAAATGGTTGCTTCCCATCTTTGCTTGCAAAGATTGAGCCTTTGATGGATGCTGCTTTTATCCCCAATAATGATGCCTCACCTGCTACTAATTAGCCTGCTTAATGTGGGGTGTGCCAAACCAGTGTAACTTGAATATATCTTATTTTACCTCTGTCCCAGCTTTTGTTGGGTATGCTGCAGCCATCAAATTCTCAGATGTGTATACTTACAAAATACAATAAGGCTGATCAGTAAAACTATTAAAAATTTATTCTTTGTACTTTTGTCACTTACATAAAGGTTCACATGAATTAACAGAGCTAAGATTTTGTTTTTATTGCATTTTGGAACATATTCCAACTTTCCTGGAAATGGGGTTTATATTTAATGCTTCCTAAACTCTTTATTCTCCTCATTAACAGTTAACTTAGGTTTGTATATATTAAACTCTCTATTCAAGCCAATTGGAAATGTGATGCACCCAGACTGTCAAAACACCTTTATGTTGTCAAAACATTTATGGTGCATTATTAATGTGAAATTACACTTGGACCACCCCCCACCCCCTCCCGCCCCATGTGCTTATATGTTAACAGAGTGGGAAATTTTGTTTCCATCCTACCAGGTTTCTTTAGTGTCAACATAGTACAGCTCAAAGAGTGGAAGTAAAAAAGAAAATTGTTAAATTATATTGATAACATTCTCTGCCTAAAGCCCATTACCCTCAAATCACCAAGCAATTAAGGGGTTTGCTTTGCCCTCTAGCTTCACTCCACTGAACATACAACAACAAGTAGTACTCATCCCACATTCCATCCCTCATATTACCTCTTGCTCAATCTCTCCCTGCTCTATCTACTTGGTGCCCTAGTGTCGTGTGTCCAGTTTGCTGGGTTCTCACCTGAAAGAGCTGCTTTAAGGAGAAGAGTGAGCGCCGCAGTTCAGGACCATGGGAGTTATACAGCTTCTCTATAAGAGAGAAAACAAAACAGATTATTCAGCAGCTGTTGAACAGTCATCAGAAAAGAGGAGTTTCACTTTATAACCGAAGACATTTTATTTTAGGGCTGCATTCCACACATTACAGAACAAGAAACATCCTCCATAAAAAGAGTAATAAACGTGTACTGAGACCAGTGAATCATTTGCAGGGGGAATAAAATGAGGGCAGTCACCTACTTAAGTCCCCATGTCAGCTACTTAAACTGTAAAAAAATATTTATGGCCACACTTTCACACTGTTTTCACACTGGGTGGCAGGGAGAAGATCCATCACTCACATAAACCAAGCCAGTCACGAAACTCTGTCAGCAATACCATGACGACCATTAATCGGAAACCCATACCCAAATATACCGGTGTGAGGTTTTGAATTTCAAGGACAACATATGATACAGCCACCTAACCGAATAGGATTAAGGTACAGTTACCTAGAAAACACCCAGAAGGCCCTTTAGGGTGTTTTTAATGATACAGTATAAATTGAGTGGCAAAAACAATTTTGACTCCAAATCAAAGGCATTTCTACTATTACAAAAGTTAACTTTTAATAAGTAACTATATAGAAAAATAGATATTTAAAACAAATGTATTCCTAATACAGTTCTAAACTCAAAGGCTGTTATTAATTAATGTTAATCAACAGACATGACCACAACAATGAAGAATGAATAATAATCCATTAGAAAAAAGCAAGGGAAAGTCAAATGCAAAGGAATGTAAATATTTCTCATAAGCATTGCCGTTGTGTGTGTGTGTGTATGTACATTGGTACCCATGACTGTCTCCAGGAAATGAGTAATAAATAAACCATACATGACTTTGCTTGTAGACTGAAACTGTGTTAGAAAACCACAAAAAGCTGTCAAACTGGACCCATTCACTTCTGACACTGAATAGAGTGAGCTAAACCTCTATCAGCACTTTTAAAGTCCTTCTCAACAGGATATGCCTACCAGAAACAGATCCTGGACCTGCACTCACTTGATGCCTGTAAGCTCCAACCAGAGTCCTGTTACACACTCTCACACAAAGGATTAAACTTCCACTCCTTTTTTTTTTTTTTTTACAGGAACGTCCCCCGAGAGATTGAGCTAAATGCCAAGGAACAAATGTGTTCTGGTTGAACTAATCAGCAGGGACCATAATGTTCCTGATCAACAACAGCACAGAAAAAAATTTCCCTGATTTAACAATGAATAAAGTTCCTTTTAAAGACTCTAGACCCTTGATCTGCAGTGTCATCAACACCCATCAGGTTAATTATGACATGATATTGGCCATATAACCATCAAAAAATCTGATTAAACAAATACCTGATTAAACATTGAATTGTCTTTTGGTTTATTGTATACAACTATTTTATGTGTAAGCCTAAGAGCCAAATAGGCCGATTAGCTATGTTGCTGTCTAGCATTCGTTTGTTTATCAAAGATCCATTACATCTCAATGAATGTATTTTGTGCCTTATTTTATTGACATGCTTTCACCATTTTTTTTTATCATCATCTCGGTAGCTGAAGAACACAACCAATTCAAATTATGTTGTTTAAGATGTCAAATTACTGTAAAAGCTGACTGCTGCTAAAAGAGAACTGCAGTCAGATGAAATAAATCACCATCAGAGGATTTCATAATAAAACACTGGTCATAATTAACATAAATTATTTTAAAAATGTTAACTGAGACTTATTACTGCCAATGAAATCAGTAAAACAATGTTTCTGGTTTAAGCATCTTATACTTTAAAGTATATTTTGGACTTGTGTTTTAGAATGTAAACACTCAGGTACTTAAATTATTTGGGTCACCCATGAAATTAACATTATCATTGCTACTACTGGCTAAATACTAACTACTGGAAAAGCAAGTCATTGTTTTTCTGCCAAAGTCATTAACTCCTGCCACAACAAGTCTCGTGAAAGGTGTATATGGACTGATTTAGAAAGAAAAAAAAAGAAAGAAAAAAACACATACAAACTGTGTGTTTTTTTTCTTTCTAAATGAAGGAGAGGGGCAGTGTCTAGGAACTAAAGTATGCTTACTAGACAGTGATGTAGCACCACACAAGGCTGTTGGGGACTGATAAAGCCATTGGTACACAAAAGAGCATCAACAGAAAAGAACACTCACTTCTTCAGTCTTTCAAGCATGTCCAGTCATGACCAATCCCCTCTTGTGAGTGATGACATGCTTCTTCCAGAACAAGACTGACAGGATAAGAATAAACATTTTGGAATCTATTGTTTTAAACAGGAAACCACTGTTGTCCTCTCACAATGCCTTTATTTCAGCCCATATTGAAATGACTGAACACTGTGTTTATGATCGTAATGTCTATTTTAGCCACTTATTCTACTCTACTCTATTCATAACATGATCACATGCTGCATTTATCAATCAACAACGTTCACCAAGGTGTGCAAAACCAAGTGCTGTTCTTAACAGAGTTACATTTTTAAAAGGTTTAAATATCTTTAGTGCTTTTTATCATCATCATCATCATCATCATCATCATCATCATCATCGTATATGGGGACATTGCTATCTTCTGTATAATAAAATTAAAACCAAGTTGAGGAATGAGTCATATACTACATGTCTTGTGCTGCTGAAAAGCAAGCAGCCTTTTTCAATCACATGCAATATGACAAAGGGAATTACCAAAACAATCAAGTCTTTTCTCTATACACAGAAGTGCTCCATTACATTATCCAATCCAGTCCCATACCAGGTGGGGTGTTGTGGTTTAAAAGCAGATGAAGGAAATAGCAAGTTCAAATACTTGATTGCACTCAACTCAAAAAAAACAAAAAACAAGACCTGCCCAGGCAAACGATTTTCACTGCTGCTGTCACGAGTAGTCAGTTCATTTTCCTTTGGCAATCAAGCAATACATAAATGGAGAAGATGATCCAACAAAGCCGAAGTTGAAGACTTATCAATTTGAAAACAAATTAGATTTACTGATTCAAACTGCACTATGTTCTTATATCTCAATCAAATCCATTACAGTTCATCTAACAATAGAGGAAGCCCCACGAGTGTTCTATAAAAAGAACTACATTGCAAAATATATTATAGACCACTTTCAAAAATTCCTTCTCTTATATTAAATTAGAGTTGAAAGTTTCTACACAGTGGTACATGTGGGCATGCATGCACTAGAACTACTATAGCACCAGACTTAAAGGGAACATTTCCAAAGTCTCTGGATGTATTGCTGGTAAAAAGCTCTATGGCTAATTACACCACTGCACCTCCATAGCAACAACTGGTTGTAAACGAAAAGCGGAAAATTGAAAGTGGAAATGATTAGATGTTCTGGCTATCTTTCCTCAGCAGACCATGCTGCATCTCACTCCATGTACACAGTTCCATGTTCTTGAGGAGTGAATACAAACATTTTTGCATTTAGGCTCAAGACTTATCTAAAGTTTTATTCAACCAAACAGCACATATTACCTACAACTTAATCTCACTATGCACAAACACAGTATTTTATATTCTATGAAAGAGCTTCTTTTATAGTTTAAGAGTTCATGGAAGACTGACTTCAACAGGATTTTCAAATTCCAATATATGATAGGAAATAAGTCAGATATGCTAAAATAAAAGCTCTAAACACCAGCTTCCAAGTCAATGGTCACTTTAAATGCTTAAGGTGTGGCCTTGGCCTTCACTAGAACATTTATTCCAAGTCCATTTTGGTCTATAAAGCAGTTCCTCATGACATGCTCAATGTTAGACAGTATTCTCATTGGGTTTCTGGATATGATGAGGTGCTGGAGGCTGTAAAGTGACATTTGAGGTTGAGAGGTAAAAAAAATAAATAAATAATGAAGAAAAAGTGCAGCATGTGAGAGGATTTTGCATAGTACAAAAAATAACTTCCCATAAAAGCTTAGAAAGTCCACTGACGCACTGGATACAATACGAGCAGGCCAAGCCTGAAAACAACAAGTACAACAAACCACAAAGATTTACAGCCACAGTAAAGACAGAAGCCTTTTCCAAATACATGAATACACTGGCCACATGGAAGATGCATCAACTGTTGTTTCATGAGAGCCTAAACAACTACACTGGCCTTACTGGAGATGCAAAAATTAACTTGCATAAGAGGGTTCAATGGCCACATGTGAAAAACAACTGAATATTCCAAGTTTATCTTCATCTGTCCACTAGAGAAAATAAAAGTGCATTACTGATCTATAAAACAAACTAAGATATAAAGAGAGAAGCAAACAGCGTAGAAGCAAAGGCTCTTAATCCAACAGCATATTCTTGATTGGAAAAACTGATGACCTTCACTCTACCCAAGCTGATAAAAATAAAGTTAACATTCAAAACTATGGAATCATTTGTCATCTTTATAAATGCTGTTATTTTTATTAAATTATAAATAAATAGGAAATAAAATAGAAATAAATAGAAATAAAAAGGTTAACATGCCATTTGTAAGATTTCAAGTGCTGAATTGTGTTCTGTTTTTAAGTCATTTAATTTCAGGTCATTAAAAATATGAAAAATATACATTAAATTGCATTTTTTAATGAACAAAATGAATCCAAGCCCAGCCTTTATGAAACACAGGTGAAAAAGTATAATTAGAGATTGAGACTAAATTCACCCTGCACTAAATGTGGCCTTAAATAGTTTCTTTGCATGCAAAACCATAAAAGCTGAGCAACAGCTAAGCCAATTACACTCAGTGTCTCCTCCATCAACTTAATCACAAAAATGACAACTGATTCAAGATCAGCCCTCCTTCTTAGAGAAGCTGGACACACATGACCCCAGTTCATGTCTCTCTAATAGCATTAGCATATGTGAGAAGCTACTTGAGTTGGTAGGTTCTCTTCCAAACCACAAAGGAGTCTAGTGTTAATCTTATCACAGTTATTCTTGAAAGACCTAAGACCAGTGCTTAATGAATGAACATGCATTGAATTCCTGTAGCAGGAACTGACAAATAAAAAGGTGTGGTAAATGTGGGGTTACGGAAGTGTCAGCATATTAGGCCACTACACATGATAAAGAGTGAGGTGGTTTTGAGTGAGGGTTGGGGGGGGGGGTGGTCAAAAGACTGGACTCTAAGAGGAAGTATGACTTGGCACATTCTTACAGTTCAAATCTGGACAGAGACCTGCTGCAGTAAATTAGGAAGTCAGATTTCATTGCAGTTTTGCATGTTTGAGGCAGCATATATCCTTAAGTCCATATATTTGTCAATAAATGTGGCACCCAAGTATTCCAAGAGGTTTTTTATAAAATAACTCACATTTAAATTGCAGTGAAAATATTGGTCAGAAGAAATTTTAAAAATTATATATTATGTACTTCTCAAATCATCCAGCCCTATATTTAAATGAGGATATCTATAATATGTTCAGCAAGCATACTCTATATGCAAGAATCACAATAATAAACATATTGTCCACCTGAGTGTGTGTGTGTGTATATATATATATATATGTATATATCTTGACTATTCACAGTTCAACATGGTCACTCTGAATTTAAATACCTTTATAATTTTGTCCAATCAGTGCAGGCCAATCCTAACCCATGCAACGTTGGTTACTGGCCCTTGTTTTTAAATACATTGCAACGTGTAGATACGTAGGAGTAAAATGACTACACATCCGATTCAGAAAACCTGTCCTGCATGGTCGGTCAGAAAGACCATCCGGAGTCCATTGTCTACAAAGTTCCTGCACAGGAAGACTTTATAGGCAGAACACAAATAAGAGCAGGACAAAAGAGCTAGAGGAAACTAGTCATGAGGATTTAGGTCAGTTAGTTTACACAGTGAAGTCGATACCATTAGCTGATCAATAAAGGAAAGTACAGTCAAGTCATAAACACATTAATGCTATTGAAAAGTGCCACCATACTGTAATCCATTAATTCCCGTTTACTGCCTGTTCTCTGTAATACAAAACCTGCTTTAAATGGCTCCATGTACCACCAAAAAGGGTTTCATTGTAGTTATAATATAGAGCCATTTCTGTTAAAAGAGTAGTATTGATTATATAGAACCTTTGATACTTTAGGCCACATGTCGATGGACAACAGTCAGTGTCCGTAACACTTGTAGAACATAAGTTAAGAAGCAGAAACGCACTGGTAACCTTAGCAACAGCAAGTCACCTGGATAAAGTGGATAACAGGTTAGGGAATATTCTTTAATCATGAAGACAACTTGTTTGCTAGTGATGCCCATAGGTTGAAGACTACAGGCAGTTATTAGCTGTGAAGCATTTACACGCATTAAACATGAACAGGACTGTAGACAGAAAAGATTGCTGTTCCTACAGGTTTCACGCAATATGAATGTAATAGTGACATTCTGCATGTTAACACTATTTTCATCAATTCATTTCAAACTCCTAAAAGGAAAGTACAGAGCCTAAACAAAAACACTGTCACTATACACAACTACTTGTGGGCTGTGCTCTTAAATATACTCTACAATGCTGTATTACTGTGCTTCAAGGCTATGTTGTTGTAAAAGGGTCTGGAGGTCTCACGGGTGCAACACCTTAATTGAGTAGGTCCCCCTCAGGGTCCCAAAACAAGCTCTAACTGTGGATCACGGTTCTGCAACTTTCTATTTTTAGGACCATTTTTATTTATCATTTAATCAAAAATGTTATCATCACGCAAAATGTGAAGTTCAGTTATACAGCTGTGGGCCTTCCTGTAGCACATCACATCACAGGTCCTCTCCTCGTGATGGATTGGCCTGGAAGAGGGCTGAAATTCCCTGCACAGCTTAACCCCAGTTTTGTTCTCACTGGGTTTTGCAGCTCTGAAACCTGATAGTATGTGAAAACACTGGCAGTTCCTTTTGTTATGACTCCATAAGCAGTTAAGAATAGAATGTGATGCTGGCTTCCAGGATGTTGCCTTTGAAGTAAGGAAAAAAGCGAGAGACAAATGTTAAAAATACTAAGTCCTGCTTTTCGCAATCCATAATGTGAGGCTAGTGACCAGAGTTTAAATAAAATGACCCGGGGACTTTAAAATAACCTGAAAACATGAACATGTGTCTGCTCTGTTGGAGGCCAAATGAAGAAACAAAAGAGGTCCTCTTCCTTACACACACAGACACACGCAGTCCTGAAGCCAATTAAAACAAACAGGTTAGGTCTTTAAACATAGCAGGTACACACTTTGACATTGCCTACAACTACAAACGCCAATTGACAATTAAAAAAAAGAAAGGTAAAGTTAAATAAGCCTGTGGAGAACAAGCAAACATGTCTGGACATTATACGACATACGTTGGCCTCAGTTGTCAAAATATCAAAAGGTCACATTTTAATGGGTCAGAATCCCTTGCTGGTCCACTGTATACCTATGCATACCAACCAAAACAACACAACCTTATAAGGAGACACACAAAAGTAGAAAGAGCGCATTCCTGCACAAGTTGCCAAATGCAGCGCAATCTAAATTATTCCCACAATCTGAGAGACCTCTGGTTGCGTTCAGCTGGTCAGGATCTTTAAAAAAGGTCCACTCTACACCGTAATACATCATCAGCTTTAAATAAAAGACCATGCTCAGACTTCATCGTACCTCAATAAAATCACAAACAAATTTAGCTCAGCCACAACTTTAAGAAGGGTCATGATCAAAAGACATGCAAGACATTTGGTCTGGACCCAAACTAAGCTTGGTTTGGTCCTAATTTAATCCGAAATATAAGTTATATCTTAAAGCTAAGAAAGCTTTAACAAGCATTGCAAAAAATGAGAACAAATGCTTGCAAGAAGTTGGTCATAAACATCTTGCCACTACTTTATATTAACTTTAATACAATGTCCAGAAGTGATTTCAAGCCATGGTCTTCTGGGTATCCTAAGCAGGAGTCAGAAGAAATCAAAGTTAGGAAGCACTCCTTGGCCTCGTACTAATGTAAGATTCAAGTCTGTGACATTAGCAGAATCATGTGTTAGTTGGCACACTGTGGAGTATACCATACTGATAATCTCCAGTGGCTGACCACAATGCTGCTGTAGGGCATCTGGCTCCATTTACCTCCTCTGTGGTATTTAGAGATCACTGATCCTTATCACATACGGCCTGCCCTTTGCAGAATACAAGCTCCCCTCAAAATCCCAGACTGCCCTGTGCCCTCAGAATGGCAAAATTAAAACACATGCAGATTTTCCTATGGTTCATATTCATATTCAGATTTTCACATTGCAAGGGCTGCAATGTTACCTGGATCATACATTCTGCAACAATGACAAGTTTTAATTGGACGAGTCCATCAATAAACTCGTCAATAAACTTTCCAATGCAGAACTTGAGAATTGGCACTCTGGCATGTTAGACTCAAGCCTCAAGTCAAAGGACTAACTTATTTTCTCCTAGTCTATATACAGATCCTTTGAGTAACATTTGTAACATGTGGTTTTACATCACAAAACTCCTTAATAACCACTCACTTTTGTTAAGCAGGTTGCAAATTCTCCAGTAGTTTGATCAATTTTTAATTAAACAACTTTTGATGCTTCATTAGAAATTTGTATCAGTGTCACTGTGCTCTTGGTACATTTACCAGCATGTCTTTATCCATTTGAATAAATAATAATAATAATAAAAAGACATTGTCACTGAAAATCCTATATAAAATCTGTTCTGACTGACTAACTCAGAAAAAGCAGTCTGTGCTGATATGTTTAAAACAAAGTGGAAATCCTTTTAGGTGTTGAAAAAAAACTTCACTTAGATACCGTTAGTGGGTACAGAGAGGGGAAAAAAATCTGGTCATGTGGCAGCAGGCAGTGCCGTCCTGAGCCAAGAATACTACAGCATTCAAGAATGTAGTCAACAGTGCTAGTGCTTTAATTTGCGATAAGCTGTTCCGCTTATGCTTTTATTACGGACCCTTTTGGTAAGTTAACCACACGAGCCAGCCATGCCTGGCACTGCCTTAGTATGAGCAAAGCAAAATCTTAAACCAACATGATAGAAACCCATGTTGTGTCCTCTGTGTTTGAGCAATTGACTGAGTCAACAACAAGCTTCAGATCCCTCTCGTATTGATAACCTCTGGCTTTTGTGGCTTTAAGGCCTGAACATAGTATCACCAACAGTGCTGCACTACTACCTGGTCTGACATGAATAAGCCCTGTTACATTATAATTCAAAACACTGCAGATGATTAGGAAAGTGTACTCTAGAAAAACATCTGCCGCCAGCAAAGTAGATTATGCAAAGTAGAACATTTAATAAGAACTTTTAGAAAAATAAACATGTCAAATCTTTATAAGTGTTTGTTTTAAGTGTTTATAGTTTGAACAAATAGACTTAAGGTTAATACCACTTACAGAATAAAGGAAAATAAAAAAAAAGACCTATCCCAAAGTATATAAGGAATGTTTATTGGTATCAAAGTCTCCCAAAACTCCTTAACACTGACTTTCTGAGGGAGCTTCCCTGAGGCCAAGAACATGCACAGAACATTACCCCTGTATGAGTGAATAATCTGGGCACGGTATAAAATAAACACTGGAATAAATACACAAACACAAACAGATTTTCCTGGAGAATGAGTCATTGATGCCATGTGATCCTGCCTGGGCAATCTTGGCTTGGCTTTGACCCTCGTGCAGATTTGTCCTCCCCAGATTTCACCAACAGCTGAGGTGGCCTGGGGAAAGCCTCACAGCTACTCTTACCATGAGGCTGTCTGGTGGCTTTTCTCTAAGGACCTCTGCATGACTCAGAGATCTGTGAAATGCCTTACCGCTGAAGCTCAGGCTTTAGACAGACACTGTCAAAGAGCAGAGGAACTTAAGCCAAGAGAAGATACAGAACGGGAATTGAGCTCACGGAGGGTGAAAAATCTTTAAAAAAAAAAAAAATAAATAATAAAAAAAAGACCTAATAGAGTGGCCATGGTACAATGGAAAAAAGGTGGTCACTTTACAAGAGTGGGGGGAGGGGGTGACAAAATAGTATTTGCAGTTAAATTGCCTATAGTGGTGACCCTGCCAATGCTGACAATGATCTTCAGTTTTAGTAGAATCAATAGAATGTGAGTGTTGTACAAGGGAACAACAAAATAAATTAAAGGAAATAAATAAAACATGCACAAACCTTTACTCCACTGATGAAATAACGGAGTTAAAATTGGAGTGTTTTAAAATAAAGAGTCAAGGAAAAACTTAACCGGGGAACTTAAAAGTTAAACCACAGGGCATCTTGAACCACAGTATGTTGACCCAGTACCACAGTAGTTATGCACCATCTATGTATCATTTATATATTACCTTTGATGGAAGTAGACAGGTGCTTTGATGTTCTAACTCCAAGTGTAGCAAAATGTTTTAAAATTTCTTATTTCATTCATTACAATCTTCTCAGCACAGTAAGCAAACTGAACAATACATTCCACCGATTTGAGCCAATAATGCACAAAGTATGAAATAAAATAAATAAACAAACAAGCTGACAATGTCTTTATTGCTAACTTCTCACCTCAGCCAGTTAGATGACGTAAAACTTTTAGCGGTCTTGGAATTTTAATCAACATTTGAAATCTGTTTCCAGTTAGGAATGTTTTCTATTTTCACTTTTGTTCTAACATAACATTGCTTCTATTTTTAACATTCTGTAAACTGGTTTGCTGACTTGTTTGCTGGGTGCTTCAAATTAAAAATAACTTAAAAACTCCAGCAGCAAGTTTTCTTTTTGGAAATGTGGCTTCTGTCCAGTGGATGTTTACAATACAGTGTTAGATCACCTTGGTGTAATTAATCATGTTCATGAATAATGGATCAGGACATCTTAATGCAAAAATGTGACTATGTATATTGAGGTGATGGCAGGAGAACTACCTTTCTATAAAACAGGCTTTTTAAAAAAATAAAATCATCTATTGCAGCTGCATTGTTAAATGCCAATGTTTGCAAACAACCAGCATCACTTAACCCACTCCAGCATCCTAGACTTACTGTCACTTGCAAGTTGCAATGTGATTAGGGTCAGAATATTAAAACATGAACTCAGTACTGAGAATGAAAGCAAATTGTGAGCCAAGTGTACAGATACACTTTTAGTAATTAGAAGCAGAACAGAAAACAAGTGAGGTTTGCAGCACATTCTTTTAGAAAAGACATGTGGCTTCATTATTTTCAATTATACCAACCTAATTATTAATTACTGTGACATGCTGCCAAGGACATGGTGCACCCAGAGCAACATTAAGATGCAGAATGTATTAGATTGGTTGTTATGTATTAGATTTTCCTCCTGGGTATACACCACTGTTTCTTCTGCCTCTGTATTTTAGCCACTGAACTATATAAGTCAAGTTGTCTATGCAATCCTTAGTGCGGGCAAAAAGGAATTTTGCAAAGCCAGACAACAATCACCCTGGAAGCTATTTTTTGACGAAAGCCTGAAGAAATGTTCTGGAAATCAGGGAAGAGAGGACAAAAGGTTCAGACTGTTAGCAGACTGTATTTACCACACACACACACACACACACACACACACACACACACACACACACACACACACACACACACACACACACACA
>JBBPDA010000041.1:19128719-19156221 GCA_037974385.1 Arnoldichthys spilopterus
AACCACTACTACTACTGCTACTAGTAGTACAACTACTACTACTATTACTACTACTACTACTATTACTACTACTACTACTGCTACTACTACTACTATTACTACCACTGCTACTACTGCTACTAGTAGTACAACTACTACTACTACTACTACTACTACTACTACTACTACAACTACTACTACTACAACCATTACTACTACTTCTACTACAACTTCTGCTACTACTAGTACTATTACTACTTCTACTATAACTACTACTACTACTGCTTAATGCTTAAAGCACTATGCTTAATGCTACTGCTTAATGTTAAATGCTGACATATCTTTTGGTGATTTTGGACCAAAATGAACAGAACAATTGTGGAACGATGTGCTGTAGTCATTTCAGCTTGCATTTAGTTTATAACTGTAAATTCTTGTCTTTGTTTCTGTTCCACCATGTACAGTCTCAGATAGACCTCATAACAAAGTGTGGGGCATCTTTGCTGCTGTCCTTCTCAAGAGAAATTTTTGATTTAGAAATGTCATGCAATATAATTTCTCACAATTTCTAAACTCATGGTTAGTTATTTAAAGCTGTGGTAGGTAACTGTTAAACAAAATACTTTTTGTTGTCAATATGGGCCTGACAGGGGGCATGAGTACGTGAGGTGAATAATCTGTGACAAAATCTGGCTCCTCTGACACCACATCATCCTAATGCCAATTAGGAGAATCCACAATGCCTGACAGAGTGTCAATCTGTAGCAAGATGTGAACAGTGTCCATCCCTCACGCATACTCTCAGTCAAAACAAATCGAAGACTGAAATTAGATACAGTTCTGCATGATCAAATTTCTAGCTAAAGAATTGCCATTGAAGCCTTTTCAGGGCAGGCCAAGCCATTTCTTGCCCCATAGCCAAACCACATCCCCCAACACACATGCTCACACACACCAAGCCAACAAGAAAAAAACTAAAGGCTACAGATAGGTGATGATTAAAATAGGAATAATCAGGAATTTAGTAAAGGACCACTGACCCATCTTTGTTGATGCAGTTTGTCTATGCTCAACACACAAATAAGTAATTTTGCAGTTATTACTACTGTTTGGCCTGTAACCTGGACACTGATTTGGCCAAAGGGAGAAAATCTTGTTGTGCTGAATAACATTTTGGACCAAATGACATGTGCCAAGGAATGCTCTCATTAAGTAATTAATATAAAACAGAATTATACAAACAGAATGAAGTGTTTAGGCATCTTATTATTACTAACATCTTTTACATGCATCTTTCACATGCATGTTATAGTGGATCTTTTAAATTTGCGCTCTGTATGTCTTCACTGGACTCTTATACTGAAAAATTAGTGAAAAACAATTATTACATATTAAATATAAATACTATATACTAAATAATAACTAATAGGGCCTATACAGAGATGCCTTTACTTTCTGTCATGCCTTTATATCCCTGTGCACACAAGACACAAAAAGTAGTTTGTAATCAACATTTTTACTGCAGAAGACTGAGCCAGCTCCACTTTTCTAATGTTCTTGACTGTCAAGGATGTTAAAAGTGAGGTAAACTAAGCAAACATAGTTTGAAAATGATGTTTTAAAATGACAGATGCTTTTTACTTACCCAAGGCAGTAGGTCTGCCCTGGAATAAAAAAAAAACACTAGTACTGTAGCCACATTTGTTAGTGATAGGTAGCTAATTAGTTTAGTAGGTATAGCAGTCAAACTTTGTAAGCCTAGAAAAAAGCTTCTAAGAGTGATCTTCTGCATGACACTGACAGATGTCTAACAAGTGTTGGCAGATGTCCAGTTCTGGATCAGAGAAGTCTCATGTTAAAGGCATTCAGTTCCAAGCAAGGTTAAAAAGTCCAACTTCAATGGTCAAGACTAATTCTATGACCACACCTCTTATTCTGCTGCCTACAGACAGATGAGTTTTAAAAAACATTATACAGAAAAGCGAATAACATTGATCATCTTATTACAATGGCACATGTCAAGAGGCGGTGTTTATTATAGAGCATGTGGACAGTCAGTTTTTGAAGTAAATGGGCTGCAATAAGAAAAAAATGGGTGAGCATAAGGATCTGAGTGACTTTCTAAAATGGCAGTTCTTGTGGAGTGTACCTGGTATGCAGTGGTCAGTACCTACCAAACGTAATCCAAGGAAGGACAATTGGTGAATTGGCAACAAGGTCATGAGTGACCATAGCCCAAGGGAGTGAAGCTATAATGCAACACATTTTTATTTCAGGTTAATCATAAAACAATATTTAGATATAATTACATTATATTTTTAAATATAATATTATCATATTACATTTTTAATCTTTCTGAATGCAAATCAGTTCAAAATGGTCATCCTGGGATTCTTAACTTTAGTGTTGATCATGTGTAAATTTCTGCCCTAAAAAATGTCCTCACCATTCCCTACTTTGAAAAGTCATGGGTATGGATAACCCTAGCACATTATAGAACGTTCTATACCTCAACTCTCTTCCTCAACTTCTCCCTCACAAATCCTGCTCTCTCCAGTGTCTGCCTTCATCAAGAAACCAAAATGTCAGACTGCTGAGATTGGGGCGACTGTGGTATTTGAGGCAGAGACGGAAAAAGCAGATGCCAAAGTAAAATGGCAGCGAGATGCTAAAGACATCACAGCCAGTGACAAATATGCAATAACAGCAGAAGGCAACAAGCATTCCCTCACCATAAACAACATTGCTCCAGAAGATTCAGCAGGATATGCTGTTATTGCTGGGGCCTCAAAAGTCAAATTCGAGCTTAAGGTCAAAGACGAAGAAGGTGGGTTATTTTTGGGACAGTTTTACACTTGCACTTGCCTTTGTGTCCTGACCACATTACTGTCACTTTGGCTGACCATCACTTCACTCTTTGTAATGTCTTTTGACTTTGGACTGTCACACCTTGACCCTTGATCACTGTGTACTGTGGTACTATCTGTAAAAGTGCACTGCTTAACGTGTAACACAGTCCCAATCATTACACAGAATTTTGTTGGCTAATTTTAGTAAAATTAGTTGAGCCTTTAACACACACCTTGAGTTTTGATTTTGCTATTGTTGTGGGCACAAAATACAAGGGAGGGGTCAGTGCTCAGAAAAGGCCTACCATGAATGAATACCAGGCCTTTTCTAGCCACAGCTCACTGCAGACACTCATGACCTTCACCTCTGACTTTGGAGGTTGCTACCCTGAGGGGCACTTGACAGCAGAGAGTGTTCATGGAAACACTGATAACAAAAGAGTTCAAAACATGGCTGACATATTTGAGGAATAAATACTTAAGAGGCTTTATTTAGCAGTCATATCAAGTCTAGCTAGATGCTGCTGTGGTACAATTAATAATCACTTCTTTTGGGATTTAAGGTTGATTGATTTCCCTTAGTGGATTTATTTTCCATATATGGAAACGTGAAGGATATTGTAATCCAACCAGGATGGTTGAATATGTAAATAAACTCTTTTGTATTGGTTGCTTCAGCAATTTTGGGGCCGTTGTTGCAGGACATGCCACCTTTAACTTAGAGGCAGAGAATTTGCTAGCTGTATTTTCAACACAAATCAATGGACCCCAGCCTAGTTACCAGCAATATTTTGATATCAGGCACTTTAGACTGTATATCATTTACATTTACATTTATTCATTTGGCTGACGCTTTTATCCAAAGCAACTTCCAGGGCACAGGAATAGTCAACCATTTGGGCTGCACAGGGCAACACTGACGTTAGTGCTACAAAGAAGACCAATACATTCTTTTTAGAATAGAATAAGATGACAAGTGTTACAATAAGAACTATAAGTGGAACATTACTATTTGGGAGACATTCTTTAGGCAGCTATTGGGTAGCAGTAGTTCATACGTGACTGATAGGCTTTTGTGCTGAGGTAGGTGCGAAACAGTTTGAATATGGAGAGAGACTCTGCAGTTCTAATGTAGGTGGGCAGCTCATTCCACCATTGAGAAATAATAATAAACGAGAAACTCAGTAACTGAGTTCAGTTTGTTGCATGATTTTTTTATAGCCAAAGCGCCGGTGAAGGCAGCAGCTAAGGCTCCAGCAAAAGAGACCCCGTCAGATCCAGTGCCCCCTGCTGATGCTCCATCAGATGCTCCTCAAGAGGCTCCAGCAGAACCAGCCAAAACTTCAGAAACCAACGGTCATGCCCCAGACACTGGAGCTCATGATGGTAAATTGATTTCTTCTTTCCTAGACTAAGACAGCAGATCTACTACTATCAGCATTCATCATCTGCCTTCTACTAATAGAAGTAGAAGAAATAAATATAACATTTATTAAAAATAAATAACATTTATTGATTTATAATAAAAACAAAATCAAGAAAATAATAAGTATTACATCTGTCCCACCATTTGCCAGGCCTTCCTGAAAGCCAGCAGCCTGACACACGGCAGGACTTGACCGGCCTCTTCACTGAGAAGCCTCAGAGTGGAGAGGTGACTGTAGGTGAGTGACGGCTATTTTAGTTACTTCTAGAATGTTTTAAATTTTACATATAAGCACTGTGCATATAACATACGTAGTTGGTGAGAACTGGCGATATAGATTGATCAGCCCTGTTTGATCCTTTAACACATACTAGACCATTTGGTATGTAGGCACCCCATGTATTTTCAGCTCTTGGTCAAGATGCTTTGCTTAGAAATGTGAATTAAAAAATGCATCAGTTCAAAGTGAATACTACCTCTTTCTATCTTCTACAGGTGAGAATATTACTTTCGTGGCTAAGGTGTGTGGTGAGTCTCTGCTGAAGAAACCCACAGTTCGATGGTTCAAAGGGAAATGGATGGACCTGGCCAGCAAGTCAGGGAAACACCTGCAGCTTAAAGAACACTATGACCGCAACACAAAGGTCTGCTGTGACCTAACTTTTACTCTTATAGCTATGATGGTCCCAGTTAAGAACCTAATTATGATTGTAGTTTATTCCATTTTTAAAAATAAATTGTGGCAAGGCTTCTGCATATGCACTATGTATACTATACATACCGTAATATAAATATAATGCAACACATGGCAGTCAATACACAGTCACAGTAAATGGCTAACTGATAATAGATTATTTAAATAAAGTTGTCCCACTGATGTTACAGGTATATACCTTTGAGATGCACATCATTGCAGCCAAAGCTAACTTCGCTGGAGGTTACCGGTGTGAGGTTTCATCCAGAGACAAGTTTGACAGCTGTAATTTTGACCTGACAGTGCATGGTAAGCACCGACATACCAGTTTTTAACCAAGAGTCACTCTCAGAAATCACACTGAGGTGTAAAACAACTGTGTGGCTGCTAATAGTTACTGCCAGTGTGTAAATACTGTGCAAAATTCATAATCTCAAGTAGAACTTGAGCTCTTGAGATAAATATGAAACTTTGAAGCAGAAGCACTTTTTGTTTCCCGAAAACATTTTCTATGCAGCTACACCAGCGGTGTACAACCAGAGTCCTGCATGGCCAGTGTTCATTACAATTTGTTAGTTCCCCTAGTCCACATTCTCGCTAAACCTGTCAATTACCAGATGAGTTGAATCAGGTGAACTCCAGCAGGAGGGCACTTAACTGTGCTGGACACTGGCCCTCCAGGAACAAAATTGTGCACCTGTGAGCTACACTAACAGGAAAGAAATATTTTAAACAGGATAATGGTTTCTCAACTTCCTTACAGAGGCACGAACAGTGGAGGGGTTGGATATTCGTGCAGCATTCAGACGCACGTGAGTGGTGCATCTACAAAAGAAATACACAGTATATACAGTGAGCTTTGTCAGTACAAGTACAAAGTGCAATACAGTACAAATTCAGAGACCACATGTTTGTTTGTTTAATCTCTAGTCCAAAAGGCCACACAAGTATAAGTTATTCATATTTCAGTGTCAGAAAAAAACAGGAAGCATATATTTAACAGAGATCAAAGAAAGGTTACAGCTGTGTCCTACCAACAAAAGCTCTTCCCATGTTCCATTACAAAGAGGCACTTTCTTTGTCACATGCATCTAAAATGGCTAAAAGAAATAGGAGATTAGATCTACTGTGACCATCCACTGTGAGAAGCCAAGTCAACACAGTGGGTCTAAAAGGATGTGTAACTGTTTAAGAACCTGTTACAGAGAAAGGGACACAGACAACGAGAAGACAATTTGCACTAGAATGCTGATACTGGACATCTGAAATGTAGAGTAAGGTTTTAGGAACTAATGAGTCTTAATTTGTAACTGGGATTACTACTGTGAGAAGCAGAAATTGCATGCGGTTTCTAGGACTGAACTACGGAGGAGTTTAAAAGAAGAAAACAAGTGTACTAACACGAATGGAAGATGCAATAAAGACAATGCTAATAAAGGCAAATGGTTGCCACACTAAATACTAAAAGAAATATATTTAGTTGTTGAGGCTTCTGTCTAACTTACTGTTAAATTTAGGTTTTCTGCTCTTCCTCAATGCTGAAAAATAAATAACTAGTATCATCATCACTGGAAAACAGACTGTGGTCTCTGACGTACGTTCTTATAAATGTGGGTCTGTCTGTGCTATGTTGTTTAATTATCTCATTGCTTGGGCATCCTGATCACTCAGGAGTGTGTCTTCAGGTGGTAAGAAGAAGATGTCAGGACCTGGCAGGTAGTTAATGGGGTTTGCTGCAATGGCACAGGGCATATTCATGCATTTAAGGTCACAAGACAATCATCTAGTTTCTTGCCAAAAGGAGGACGTGCTTTTCTTCTCTATGTCTTTTGATGTCTTCCCGTCATCTTCCTTTTCTTCCTGTTTTTTCTTTCATTCCTTCTCCTTTGTTTTCACTTTTATCTCGCTCTGTGTTAGAACATTTAAGGAGGGTTGACTCATATCATTGATGTATGTCCCTTTGTGAGTCACTCCCTTAGAATGGTGTAACCTCCAGCCTTGCCTTGCATTTCCTCTCTCTATCTCTCTGTTTCTCACACCCACTCTCTTATCTTCTCTATCTGATCCTCTCGTGAGGACAGCATTTTAGCCCTCCTTTTTGGCATATTAGAAGTGTTGGACCTTTGAGTGAATATGATTTCCCTATCCACTGATCTTTGCAAGTGCAGTGCCAGATACTGAGAGGCTGCTTACGTATGTATGTGAGAGTTAGTATTTAATAGTTTATCCTTTATGGCAAGGGTATTGCAATTTATTTGCACAGGGGGCCCGATCAAAATACCTGATGGATGACTGATGGTCTTTGCCAAAGTTTTGTTCAATATTAGATCAAATCAAACTTTAATGTATTGCAATATGTGCCAGTATTATAAATAATAAGTAAAAAAGCTGCATCACTAAATCATTCAGGCTAAAATGCTATAAGCATTATAAATAAAAAAGTGAACAGTTTTATTCTTACAATAAAGGATATAGTTTAGTTAACACTGTGGTGGAGCACACTGTTAGTTAATTAAAGGCTTTTTATAATGTACTCAGGGCAGGTAAAATTTGTCCACAGGTCATTTTTGGCCTGGACTCAAGGACGTATTAATACATTAGCAGTGCAAGTAATGCCATTAAAGTGCCCATATTTCATTATTATTATTATTTTAATTCTACTATATATATATATATCCTGAAAAGTACAGAACTGAATGTTCAGTCTGTACTAAATTCCTAAGAAGAAAATGCTTTCTTATGCCTCATTCCTTTAGAAGGTTTCAATGCTTCTCAACAGCATCACCTTGTGCTCAAATGACTTGTGACATCATAGCCATGACATATTTAAAACTAGTATTTTGCAGTTTAGCTGTGCACTAGAGAGTGAGCAAAAAATTAAGGAAAACTTGGTTAAAAATAGTATGGGCCCTTTAATGTTTTATAATGAGTCTTCCTCTGTAGCTCTGACTAGACATGAGCAAATTTCTCACTCACATCTGAAGTGATTTATTTTACATCCTCTTCCCTGTGACTGAAAACTTGTGAAGATCAGTGGAGTCAGTTGCACAAACGCGCTCTTTCTCGGCATGTCAGTTTTCCCTCCTCACTGTCTCACCAGCAGCAAATAGTCTCGATAATAGAGCACTTTAAGACAGACACTCTCTTCAGGGGAGCGAGCGCATGTGTAGGGAAGCGGCTGGGATGCTCGTCATTATGCTCTTACACACACACGTTATCCTTCAAATCCTGATAGCCCTCTGAGATCAGAGAGAAAGCTCTGAGCAGAGATTAGCGCTTGTTGTCTTGCAATAACCAGCCAAAGCTTTTGATCAGAGCTGGGGCCTGGTATGGATTCCGTAAGCGACTGCGCTCCACTTCACCCCACAAGTCTACAGCTGGGTCTGAGACCTAACCTAACCTTGTTCCACCAACAACGGCCTCTTTGAACAACAAGAGTTCACAGCAGCAATCATAGCTGGCTTCAGAGAAGAGAACAGAAATGTCAGTTGATTCATAGGGCTGAACTAATCATTTATGTTGTGAAGTGCAGTTCCATACATCAGTGCAATATGTATCTGTATTGTATGATGGTATGACTCGGAACACATTGGTTAAAGTGTCTTTATGTCCAACCATTTGTACTTTGTGTTACATGATCATCCATTACACACATTTTTTTTTACTAATGTTGACTTTAGAGATAATTCAGAAAAGCAAAAAATCTAATTACCCAATTACCCACTTCTCCTAAATGTAGCTGATGAAGCAGGAGATATTTGAAGGATAGCTAACAGGCAGACTAATGGAAGCTAATGACTACCAAATAGCATTGTGCCGACTGACAACATGATTAAGCTCTTGCCTCAAACTGTGTTAGGAAATCTCAAATAGATTTGCTTAAATGGTTTCTGACACTGTATGTGTATCTATTGAAATAAACAAAAAAAATAATACAGACCAAATTCAAGGTTAAAGATTACAACTACTGCTTTTTGTCATTGTATGTACTTCTTCAGTTTTTATAGCTAACTGTATGGTATACAGTATCAAAAACACATCTCTAGGTCTATTTGAGATACACAGACCATATGTACTATAACACTTAAACTGGACATCTGAAATGCAGAATAAGGTTTTAGGCACTGATGAGTGTTAATTTGTAACAGGGATTACTATTTTGAGAAGCAGAAAATGCAAGAAGGCTGAACTTTGAAAGTGTTTGCAAGGACCTGAAAGCAAGTCTATTGAGATGACTGGAAGCTGTAATAAAGACAGACGATAGCCACACTTAATACTGAAAAAATTAAATTAAAATGTAGTTGTTGAAGCTTCTGTGTAAGTTTCTATTATATGTAGGTTTTCTGCTTTTGCCCATTGCTGAAAACTCAATAACTTAGTTTAATCATGCAATTTGTTCAATGCTAAATGGTTGTCAGTGTCCATTATCTTTTAGCTACATTTGCCTTGTACCTCTCACACAAATCTGAGGAAGCACACATGTTCTGATAGACTACATTTGGGGAAATAGTGAAAATTAGATTTTTGGGCAAATTATGTGTTAAGTTTAATCTTAAGCAGAAGATTTTCTCACTATGGATTATGGCTGATGGTTTTGCCCTACAGTAGCACAGATGGAGGTGATGACTCTGGAGAGCTAGACTTCAGCGCTTTGCTCAAAAAGAGGTGAGCCTACAACATTGTCCAAAGACGTCTGCCAACAAATAACGTCTTACGAATGTTTCAACAATTACCCCTGTGCATCAAGTTAAAAGGCCCATATATTGTGGAAATGGACTGCCTTGAGCCAAATTTCACTTAAACACTGTAGCACATAGCATTATGGTGGAGTGAGCACCTGACCTACCTACTGTCGGGAGCATTGCTACAGTGCTTTTGGAGAACTTTGGTGAAATTATTTGCATGAATTTGGTCATGTTCTATACTTACTGCCATCAAGTAACATTCATTTTGTTTCTGCCTTATTGCCCAGTCATTGATGCTAAAATGTCAATGATTTGTATTTAAATCAATTTTAAATAATTCCATTGTGTGATAATGTGTTGCAGTAAGTGATACTTCTGTAAACACAGGAATACATTTGCAGTCATAGTGGACTGATGTGTCTGTCATTTCTTCTGTTGTTGCTGTTGTTGTTTCCACTCAACTTTGTGTGTGACAATCCGCCTGTAGAGAGTAAGTGACTGAATGTATCCTGGACGCATGCTCACTTTGCTACCTGCATGTATGCTGCAACCTAATAATTGCTCAAAGGCCAGATTGCTCACAATTCTCAGCCTTCCAATATATGTAGGGAGCACCCTCAGTTGACAATGCTGAGCACAAACTACACAGGCAATAAAGATGCTAAATTGTGTGACAAATGACTAAATAACAGCTTATTACCATCACATGCTTTACTGGCAGAGATAGATCTTATTAAGCAAGCCCACCAAACATAAAGGACACACTAGGGTTGTAAATGACAAGTGCGATGGAATTCAAATTTGCAGCGATGGAATTCAGTTAATTTGCTTCAGTACTAGGATCTGCAGTCAGAATAAATATGATGAAATTTTACACAATCTGCTATATTTCCATCAACTCACACATCCAAACAAAATATAAAACACTATTTTCAGCAAAGGTCAAATACAGTCATATGCAAAAGCAACCTCTCACTACAAAACAATAAACACACATAGATTTTGTCACATTGATAAAGTGGACTGTACAGTACATTGGTAGATGCATCAATACAGACTGATTTACTCTTACATCCCTAGTACACACATCCAAAGTGTGCAACGTTCACACAAAATGACCATATAATCCCACTTTACTTCATCAATAACATCTAAAATTTATTTATTTTTTATATTTTTGTCTGTTCAATAGATTCCTGCCTGTCCTGCCCATTGTCTTATCCTGTGCCATTTAAGACTAGCTTCCCACATGCAAAAGGGCCTTAGCAGTAGACTTTAGTGATTTTAGTGGTTAACCTCTGGTTTCAGCTTAATCTGTGCCTATAAAACTGGACAAAACTAAGACTTTTCAGAGTACAAAGCATTTTAATGATATCTTAGTATGTAAAAATGATAAGGCTGAGGAGTGCTATGCTCCATGGTTGACTGAGTGCTGTATTGTATGCATTAATCTCCTGTGGTTTGTCTTGTCATGCCTTGGGTTCTGCTTCTGAATAAGTGCAGCAGTTTCTTAAAAAGTGGCCAACGGTAAGAATTCTGTCATATCCCTGTATATGTTTAATCTGTATCTCTTTTCCTATTGTTAGCCCATAATGCATTTGAATTTCTGCTAATGATGCTGCTAACAGTAACCTTGAAAGCAGTTGTCTGCAGCCTGGTTGAAATGTTACATGCAAATTACTGTGTATCTGCATCCAGGTGAATATTCAGTTAGCATTTGAATTTCTTAAGCAGGGACTTACTAAAACTTGAGAACTCATGATAATGGCTGGTTTCTCCATCTCTCTGACTGCAGCATGGTCCAAGTGAATACTGAGCCTGATGTGGACGTGTGGGAAATCCTCAGTCACGCTCCAGTCTCAGAGTATGAGAAGATTGCCTTCCAGTATGGCATCACAGACCTGAGGGGTATGCTCAAGAGACTCAAGAAGATGAAGAAGGAAGAGAAGAAGAGTGCAGGTTACATTCAATGCAATTACCCCAATCTGTATATTAGGGCCAAACTGAGTGTTTCCAAAGAGTTACCTTTCCCGTAACAGAAAAATGGAGTTCAGACCACTGACATTTCTCAAATTTTAACATCAGAAGTCTCTGTTTCACAGCTTTCCTCAAAAAACTGGATCCCGCCTATCAAATTGAAAAGGGTCACAAGATCAAGCTGCAGATTGAAGTGGCCAATCCTGATGCAGAAGTGAAATGGCTGAAAAATGGACAGGAGATCCAACCTACAGGAAGGTACCTTGTTATGCAAGGATCAAATTAATTGTAATGTTGAAAATACATAATAAATAAATGTAGGTCACATAAAAATACATGATTATAATCTCTGTCTGTTATAATGTGTTACATGTATGATTTGTAGTTGAGTAAATAAGATAAGTTAATAACAAATGCTCTTTATCCTGCCTTCTTCACATGATATTGTGTGTTTGTGGATGGATGGATCTCCTTCAACTGAAACTCCTAGCAAGTGAGTGGCTCCCCCTGGCCTCTGCATGAAAGAGCAGGTCTTTTATTCACACTGAGTGTGATAAGCTGCTCAAGGGTGTGTGTATAAGGTCCTAGCTGCGTTGGCATTTCACACCGTCTAGACTCTGACTTGGTTGGAATTGTATTTAAAGTAATAAATAGCAACAACGTACACAAAGACGACATCTGTCGTTGCTTTATTTTTTGCTTGTGACCTAAGATTACATAGTTCCAGCAAGTCAGTTGTACCTGGTAACATTAAAATGATTTTTACTTGATTTTACTTTTTAAGTAAACTTAAGTAGCTCATGCTTTTAGTTGCTATATGTTGCAACATTGTTGCTATTAAGCATGGGCTTTACTGTATTTTTGGTTAATCCAGCTCTGTGTACATATCAGTGCTGTATACAGCCCCCGTATGTCACATGCTGGTAATTTAACAAAGCCCTTATGTGCAGTGAAGTTTTATGCCCACCTACAAGGAAAAGCAAGAATGGCCACTGAGGGTCTTCCTTCTGTTCCTCTAGGTACATCTTTGAGAGTGTGGGCAACAAACGGTTCCTCACCATCAACAACTGCTCTCTGGCAGATGATGCTGCCTACACCTGCATTGTGGGAGATGAGAAAAGCTTCACTGAGCTCTTCGTTAAAGGTACATGATAAGGCAGGATGGGAATCTGCTTATAATGGACATTACATTGCAGCAGTAGTCAGTTAAGTGAGAAAGATGAAACAGTGTTCTCTGTTGTTTATGTTGTAAGGTTGCTGATGTTTCTAACTTTTATGAGCTTTTTTGTGTTTTCTCTCTTTCACAATCTCATGCTCAGAGCCTCCTGTTCTGATTGTGCGTAATCTTGAGGATCAGATGGTAATGAAAGGAGATAGAGTAGAGTTTGAGTGCGAAGTGTCTGAGGAAGGAGCCCAAGTCAAGTGGTAAGACTGTAACCTATCAAGCACATACGTACCTGTTCATAAACACACACTCCTGGCATTTACCCTCTGCTACCAATGCATCAAACTACATTTTATTTATGTATTGTGTAAACATATTCAAGCTTTAAGACATAAAAATTATAATAATAATGTTTATTATTAAATTTTTAATTCGAAAAGAACAGTTAACTGAAAAATTTATACATAAATGTATACAAACTTCCACGTCTGGTGCTTAAGTACTGGAGATACAAGGTTGCTGACAACCACAAACAGTAAATATAGTCACCCAAATTGTAGTAACACATCACTAAAACTTATCTTGGTCTGTTTAAACCACATACAGGTTTTCCTTAAGGTTGTGCCGAATTAATGTGGACTGTTAACAAAAAAATGAAGGAAGACAGCAATTTCAGACAAAATCAGAACTGAAACCCAAAAGCTGTCATAAGGAAGTATGTCCTGTATCTGATTCATCCATATTTTTAATAGTCAGTGTCAGAAACATTGATTCTAGTTCAGCATTCTAATCCTAAAGCAGCATATAAAAACAGACCATTTTGTCTAAAAGGCTCACCACTGTGTTCAGCTACACAGTAAAGTTTTGTTCATTTTGAGTCATTTTGTGCCCTGTACCACATGAGGAAGTCTATGCCATCTCAAAAAAAGAGCCTGATGCAGTTGGAGAGAAGATGAATTGATGTATTTACAAGAAAACTGATTTGGGTGACTATTGTCTGCTTTTGTTAGCAACATTAGATTCATAGCTTTAGCACTTAAGCTAAAGAAGCAAAATTTGAGCACCAAACATGTCTTAAGTGATTGACTACATCTGGGGTAAGTGAAAAACTGTATTAGGATTTTTTGCTAAAGTATATCATTAAAGCTAATTATCCAGTACTATTATGAAAGAAGATATGTATTTCATGTGCAATTATAGAGCCCTACGTGAGTCAGAGAACATTACTCAGATGTCCAGTAGATGGCACGCATGTCCCTTACTGAGAATCTGGTCATGCCTGGCTGACTCAACCTGGCTGATGGAGGGGTTGGTGCATGCCGTGTGTGTGTGTGTGTGTGAGTGCGAGTGAGCGAGTGAATGAGCCGTGCCTTCATCTGATCCGGTTCCAAGGCCGTATATCACCCAGCAGCTCCGTAAATTATCAGCGCCGGGAAAAGGTCATGCCAGCCTTTTAGCACCTCTGCAGTGTCCTCTGCCGAAATGAGAAAGTCACTATCAGTTCATGGCAACTGCTCTTCAGCGTCCCACAGAGGAAGACTTTCTACAGCTGTAGCTCTGACGAGGCCTCCATGTTTCTCAGAGACACTATGTTCATAATCAACAGTGGAATAATTTGCACATGACTTGAAAAATCACACAGGAAATGAGGAATGATCAAGGTTACTTACAGCTCATCGCATCCTCGGGTCTGTGGACTCAGACGTGTGGCTTTATTTATCTGACAATGAGAATGACTCATGAGCAATAATAAGTTAAAGCTTGAATCACTGTTATGGGACGAGTTGTGAGGAGGTTTTTATGACCATCTGTGACTAGTCGCTGACATAATCATACAGGTTGGACATCTGATTCACTAGTCATCTGATCTATCAGGTCCGACAATAGTCGCTCATAAATGAAAGGCTCGACATGAGAGTTACAAAACTCGTCCAACAGCTGTAAATATTCCTGGCCAGGTATTACCTGACATATTAGGATCTAAACAGCTCAAAGCTTGGTTTATATGAAAAATGATCATTTATATTAATGTCAGTTATAACCTATAGTCTTAAATATTCTAACAAATCATGCTGTACTGTTTTATTTTAAGGACCAAACTTTGCCTTAAAAACATACTGTATTTTTTGAAGTACTCACTCTACAACATCAGGAAACCTCATGTTATCAAATGTAGTTAATGTTTGGGATGTTTGGTGTCTCAGGTTGCTAATTATATTCTTCACTGGAGCTAAGTAACAAGTAACAGAACAACTGCTGATTGACTCCATGTTGACAGACTGACAAGTTAAGATGACCTTGACAACCAGAGCTAGAGCAAGTCTGAGTTAGTTTCAGAGCAGATTGGAATTTTTTCAGGGAAAAGGACGGAGTGGAGCTTACTCGAGATGAGTCCTTCAAATATCGCTTTAAGAAGGATGGCTGCAAACATGTGCTCATCATCAATGAGGCCACTAAGGAGGACTGTGGACACTACCTAGTGAAGACCAATGGAGGGCAGTCTTTGGCTGAGCTCTTGGTGCAGGGTAAGCACTTTACTTCTCTACCAGGCTTTATCATGCACTAAGCCCTAAAACATCCACATTATTAAAGCACTACTGTGAAGAAAAAGTTCTTTTCTATACACTTTCAGGAAAAACAAACCTTCCAGGGTATAGTGATACCCTTAAGAGTACATGTAGTTTTAGGGAGTATAATTATACCATATTCAACTGCAGTTATATTTTTCTTTAAAGTTGCAATAACTCCATAGTAGTGATTGTAGTGTACCTTTAAAACACATGGACCTAAATGACCAGGTTGTAACATTGAAGATACTACAAATACTACAAATACTGCACATTCACACTCCAAGACAAAAAAATGGGCAGCATCTTTATTTGTACTGTCTATTAGTAAAGATTTAAATGCTGGACATAATTTCACCTTTAAAAGTCACAAATCGGTAAACTGGGTTAAAGTTCAAATATCACAATTTAAGTTTATGAACCCTTTCAAGCCATTTGTCAATCACAGCGGGTGCATGACAAGCCATGTGTCAATCAAAGAAGGCACAGCCATCCTTAAACCAAACCTGCAGTCCAAAATAAACCCCCAGAATTCCTCTGGGCATTCTTCATGCCCTGTTATCTTTTTTATACCCCGCCTCTTCATGGCCCTGTCACTCAAATATCCCCTCTGTTGTCAACCCAGTAAACATGGTTGACAAGCCCATAGCACAAGGTTAGGGCATCCACAATGCACAGATGCCAGCTATTGTTAGATTGCAAGGGCCATATATTTTAACTGAGCAGGTGACTCTCTTTCTCTTTCCCCGTTTCTTTCTATATATCACTCTCACACTGTTATTCACGCCGTCTGTCTTTTAAGTGTATCTGGGGGAGATTTACAGCACTTGATGTGACCCTGTGCTTTACTCTCTCTCTCTGGCTGTAATCACTTTGCTACATACACTCTCTGGTGATGTGTCTGCCTCTTCGCTATTGATCTTGGTCTGAGTGACCCAAAAAGAGACTGAACTATTAAAAAAAGTGTTTAAGGGCACCCTAGTTCTATCATTAAGGCCTTGTGTAGGATGGTGCTTCTGGGAAATTTGACAGTAATTTAGACATTCTCTACTCTCTAAGCAATCATTTATATTAAAACTTAAAAAGACCTTTAAATTTTTTTTTTTTTTGGCATTTCACATACAAAAGTAACTTATAAAATCTAGATGTATTGTATTCTTGACACAAAGTGTTTTTTCAATTTCAAAGTATTAAAAGTATTTTTGGAACAAGTTGCTAAATTATAAATTACATACTTTTAAAAATAAAGCTATTTTTAATATTTTTGCCAGGCTATCTCTCTGTAACGTTTTGTTTCATCATTCTGGGCATGTTTTTACAGCTTCCTTGCTTCTTCATGTTAGTATATTACAATCATTATTTATATTTTCCCACAAGTTAATTGGTTTAATATAGTGGAAAACACTGACTCCACTGTCTCCTGCCCTCCAATGTAAATCTATTCGGAAGCAGTCTGATCCCTGCCTCACCATGCTGCCAGGCTTGGTTTAGCCAAGCATAACCAGCTGCCCAGCAGCACTGCCCTGCTGCCAGGCTGCAAGCAGGATCATCACTCCCCAGTGCCCCATGCTTACATTACACCACCCCCTAACTGCTGGGATCTGGGGGAAGCCACTCCAACAAATCAGCCTTCACTCTAAGTGCCTAAGGATCAAAACATTATTTAACACATTTCTAATTCTCTACATCAGAATGCCAGTGATATCATCATATGATTGGATATAGTGAGCTTAGTTTTGGCACAGTAAGGTTCTATTTGTCTACTTTTAAATGGACTTTTATTTGACTGTTAAAGCTTTTGTGAGAACATATTGTACTCACTGATTGCTCTCATTATTACATAATTTAATCATAAGCCCATGTTCCATACCCCAATCAGAGTTGGGTTTCCTTGCTTACAATACAAACCAGTATTTCAAACAGCAGTTTGTTTCTGGTTTCTTTCAATCTGAGAGCTAAAATGTTGCAATCATATAACCATATATGCATGACCAGTACCAAACAGTTTGGGCATGTGTCTTGTCTGAAAGGCCTGTGCCCTTTAACCTGTGCTCTTTAGAGAAGGATCTGGAGGTGTATCAGAGCATTGCTGACCTGACAGTGAAAGCTAAGGACCAGGCGGTATTCAAGTGTGAGGTTTCTGATGAGACTGTCAAAGGAACATGGTACAAAAACGGAGTGGAGGTGAAGGCCGATGCGAGAACCCACATCACACACATTGGCCGGTAAGAGTATATATACCGTACATACATACACTTCAAAGTATAGTGCTTACTTATATAGTGCTGTTGCTCCTAAACTATGGAACTCTCTCCCTCTGTCTCTCTGTGATTCCTCCTCTTTCTGTAAATTTACAACTGACCTTAAAACCTTCCTTTCTAATGAATATTTTTCTCCCTCCACTTAATTTTTCTGTCTAAAATTTTTATTTATATTTGATTTTATTTATTTATTTTTTCATAAAGCATCCTTGAGGATGTGAAAGGCTCTTTATAAAAATACCATTGTTATTGTTGTTGTTATTGTCTGCATGTATGGATTTTCCAGTTTTCACTTTGAATGCTTGGTGTAAAGCTCTGATATGCTCTGTCTCTAGAATTCATAAGCTCACGATTGATGAAGTGCGGCCAGAGGATGAAGGAGACTACACTTTCGTCCCTGAAGGCTATGCTTTTAACCTCTCTGCCAAACTCAACTTCCTTGGTACTAAGTATCAAATTCTGACAATAATCATTTTGCAGCCTGTTTAGCAATGTGACAATAACTGTCATGACATCTTTTAATCTGTGTTTTCAGAGGTCAAGATTGACTATGTCCCTCGTCAAGGTATGTACAGTTAATACCATTACACTGTAAAGTCAGCGTTTGAAAGGAAATTCCATAGATCTTTTAAGAATTCAAACTTGTCCTATAGAAACAGAGTAAGACAGCCTTGCTCACTGCAGTGGTGATAGGAATCAGATGTCAGAAACAATTAAGTTTGTAAAAGTTGCTTTGTAGAATGTATTAAATGTAATGTTTATGAAAGTAATAATGTCTGATGCCTGAAAATTTGATTTACAATAGTTTTACAAAACACTTTTGGCCTAAATTTATTTTTACAATATAAACCCTGTTTCTAGAACATTTTGGGTTTTTTTGTAAAAAATAAATACAAAACAAAAATCTGTAACTTGTAAATTCTCTTGAACCTTTATTGAACTGAAAAAACTACAAAGAAATTACTTCTAATGTTTTGGCTGACTAACCTGATCAATAGATTAAACCTATACACAGGTTTTGAATTTGATGCCTGCATATAAAAGTGACTGTCTGTAGAACATTCCAGTTACAGTGCTTTGAAACATTCCACAATAAGCAGGTAACCAGTGCATCTGTATAAGAGGAGCATCCACCAAAGAATCAGACTCTGCAAGCAAAGAAGTTGGCTCACCATTTTGTACCAAACATCATATGGGAATTTTCACTCAGTTCAACATTTCTAATCATGAGATTGGAAAGAATGTTTATCACCATCTGCAGTACATAATACTATAAAAAAAATCTCAATTTCAAACAGTAATGGGCAAAACATTCTGCACCAATTAATATCTTCAGTTCCCAGATGATTAAAAAGTATAATTAAGTGTGTTATAGGCATCAAATTGTGGCAATTAAAAAAAAAAAAAAAACACTTTTAAGCTGGTCAGGGAAAACACTGGAAATTACCTCTTTTTACTCTTTCAAGTCAAAAACAGGTTCAAGAGAATTAACATATTTTAAAATATTAACATTACAGATTCTTGTTTTACTCCATTTTACAAACTGTCTCAACTTTCCTGTTATTGAGCTTTATACAAAGGTTCCCACACTTTTTTAAAAAAGTGGACTTTTCGATGAGTCAATTATGACCAAATTATACAGAAATGTGAGAATTCAGTGATATTTTTATTTCATTGCATCAGCTGATTCAGCACTTCAGATTGCTTTTACTGGATAATTAAGCATAAAACAGTATAAGTCAAATAAGTGACATATTTAACTCTAGCTAGTTTAGAATTATACCCCTTGAGAGAGAGTCAGCTTACTTTTTCACATTGCCACTGTCACATTCAGTAGGAAGCTGACAGCCCCTTTAACTCTTAAACGTCAGATACACCAATTCAAGGTTTAGTGGCTAAGCCTCTCCATTCTCTCTCTTTACATCCTATACACAGACCCTCCCAAGATCCACTTGGACTGCATGGGAAAAACGGCCGATTCCACCATTCTGGTTGTGGCTGGCAACAAGCTGCGACTGGATGTGCCCATTACTGGAGACCCAGCACCCACTGTAGTTTGGACCAAGGCAGAGAAAGTAAGGGGCTGGTCCATACACTACATAATATTTAATACATGCTCATTGTGAAAAAAATGTTTTTCTTATTCTAATCCTCAGTCCTTGTTTGTTGGTGTGTATTTTCATGTTTCATCAGTTTTACATGTTGGTCACATCACTGCGTATTGCTGTTTACTGCTATAAATAATCTCATAACGGTACAGGATGCTTTATACCCATTACGGGTATATTAAAGTCATATTTTCAAGAAGTTGTATTTATACAACACCCTGTTCATTATACTTTTTACTATGTTACTTGATATACTATGCTATCCTGCATTTACAGCCCTACTTTAACAGTGAACACCATGGTTCATTAAACTTTGTTACTGAACCTCTTTACCCTTTGCTTTAACACTGAGAAAGGAGCTACAGGCTGAGGGCTTCTCACCAGACAGGTAAGTGGGTATGGGGGAGAGCTCAAGTCATGGATGGTCACTTTTGGGAAGGTTTGTATTCGGGCAGAACCTTTGACACCTCACTTTCAGCTAAATCCAAAGCCTCATCGCTTGTGCTCTGCTTGTGTAGGATAAATCTAAAAAGGCAACAGAAGAAGGGAAACGGGAACCAGCCTTCATCTGGACTTTGAAGGATGGTGAAGTGAGTTTTGGCCTTTAAAACAATAACCTGCCACAAGCTCTGTGTTATTATGTGCTATGAGAATGTCTTCTGACCTTTGTCTTTATTGCATTTTTGCTGCTGCAGCCACTGCATTGTGATGCTGTCTTGACCCTATAATTCCTATGGGGACTGAACTTAGTTAATATCTGTAGATCATCATAACCCCTCTACCCATTAGGCATAACTAATAAGTTGCTAGATACATTCATCTAGAATTATCTTTATATTCCATGAACGTTTTGGTTCTTCTTTATAAAAGCTTAATCCAGTGATTGTGATTTTTACCTGAGCAAGAATTGGCTATTTATTACAACGAATTCTTAAGGAGGCAAAAATCTGGTATTATCATTATTTATATTTTTAAGAAGAAGTGAAAAGGTATGGTGACACTGTTCAGGGTAAAGCTGTGACATTGTGCTCTTAAGATGATCATATTAACATCAACCTTTAAAAATTGCACAGTGTACCTTTAATAAATCACTAAATCACTTTTCATGCATGACACGCTGTTCTGAAACTTTAAGTGCATCAGGTAAGCAAATGCTTCATGTATTTAGCTTGTGGAACATGGTTTGAGCAAGAAATGGCAACCCCCTTTTATACAGTAAGTAATAGTGGCAAGAGGAATGACTGTGCATATATGGCTTCTGGTTAAAACACTCTGAGGACCTCTCTGGTTTTGCATCCATAACATGTAAGTTTGAGTGTTGACTTTTGCTCTCATTTGCTTGGTATGGGACTGGCCACTTTTGATGGAGATAGACTCTTGTAAGAGAGTAAGGCAAACTGTCTGATTGTCTTAATTGTTGTGATTGGCTAACTAGGTCCTGACAGATTCAGGTGGACGTGTCCATGTGGAGAGCACAAAGGGTCACTGCATCTTTACCATTGAGGGTGCAGAACGACAGGACGAGGGCGTGTACTCTGTCATTGTGAGAAACCCAGCAGGAGAGGATACTGCTGACATTAATGTGAAAGTTGTTGGTAAGATATTGATACACAGACCCAGACAATCCTACATATAGTGGCTGTCAGAAATTCTTCCACAGAAAAAACTTTAACAATCAGAAGATTAAGATAAAGTGAAAATTGTGTCGTTTTGGCCATTTCTGTTGGTCTGTTTGTCATTTGGTTTTGATGCAGTGTGTTGTATTTTTAAATTATGCAAAAAAAATGGAGATATAAGGTTTTGTGGTGAGCTTAGAGAAAAACAAACTACTAAGTTTTAATTTCTGAAAGGTAACTGCAAATAAATTGTTTCTTTGGTCATATTGTTTTTGACAAGAAAAACAAATTCATATTTTACCTACATTACTGTTTTTAATGTGGTTGTTTTTTTTTTTGTCATCTGTGCTTTAATTAACCAAGGTTTCTTTATTTTAGATGTACCAGACCCACCTCAAGCTCCACGAATCCTTAGCGTTGGCGAGGATTCTTGTGTTGTCCAGTGGGATCCTCCGGCGTTTGATGGTGGCCAGTCAGTCTTAGGTAAGTGGTACTCAAATACAAAGCATTTTAGTTCTGTATTTTAGGTCTTAATTCTGCTCTTAGAGAACTTAAAGGCAAAAATACTAAGAAATTAAGCAGGATTGTAAATTGTTATCTTAGGTTATGTCCTGGAGAGGAAAAAGAAAAAGAGCTACAGGTGGATGCGGCTAAACTTTGACCCATACAAGGAGACCACATATGAAGCAAAGAGGATGATCGAGGGCATGGCCTATGAAATGCGCGTGTACGCTGTAAATGCTATTGGCATGTCACGTCCCAGTCCTGCCTCTCAGCCATTTGTGCCTGTTGGTGAGTTTTACTGCTTTCTTCTTCATCTGTGTTGGAAAGACCTTAACATTCATAAGACAAACACTATTTGGTCACAGGTACAAATAATTGCAATGAAATACTGCAGTTTAATAGAGTAAACATTTAGAAAACATATTTTGAATAATAGGTAATTCCATATTAAATCTCTGGAGCCTGATGTATGACAAAGCTTTAGGCCATTTTAAAAAATTGACTGATTGCATAGAATAAAATCTGTTTAAGGCCTCAGGCTGATTTCTTTTACTTTGTGTAAATCCAGGTATCTTATCATGCGTCCCTGGCAAGCTTCGTTTCCAATTTTAGAAAGAATCAGTAGAAGACAAAACAATATACAGTCCTGTAGATTGTGTTGACAGCACTTGGCCTTAGTAAGAGCAAGTTTTTTTTTCGTAAGTAAGAAGGTTAAGCAATAAGAATGTACAATTACGCAGTTATACCTGTACATTAATCTCTACAATTATGGATATCGTCAACAATGTAGATAAACAGAATTGTAACCTGAGGCTTGTTTTATTAGCAGACCTGAGGCCTTTTTAATAAAGGCAGCCAACTATTAATTAACCCAACACTTCATTATAAACCAAAACATTTTCACATCAAACATGACAGAATCAGAAATACCATAAAATAACCTTGTTTTCTCACCCAAGCAGACCTTTCTTACTAACACTTATTGACAAAATTAGCATACACTGTGTACCCTTTACAAACACCACCCACTGTATGTTAAACCACACCGTAAATACATGGGCATGACTCGCGAAGCTCTTATTCAGACACTCAGGCCTATAATACAAACCCACCATTCAAAGTATACTTCACATAAGTTTCCTCTACGTTTTCAGCCCAAGCGTAGCCGCAGCTCTACAGAATCATTCATTTACTTGTATTTATTTGGCTGACGCTTTTATCCAAAGTGACTTCCAAGACGTGGAGCACTGTAGAGGGACAGTACCTTGCTCAAGGGTACCTCAGTAGTGTCTGGGCCAGGACTGAACCTGTGACCTTTAGGTCCAAAGGGCAATGTTCTAACCACTAGGCCACAGTGGTGATGACGCCAGAACAAAAGGTATAAACAGTGGAGCAGAGGCGGCAGTGGCTCTTCTGCAAAATGTTGGCTACTTACTGGATCAACTTTTCCAAAATTGAAATTATAGACGTAATAAGAGAATGTGTAGAAATTCCAATATATCAGGAAGTTGCACACAATATGTTCACACTGGATAAAATGGAAGAATTAGTCAAAAGACATTAAAAAAAAACATAAAGAACCTTGTGATTAGGAAACGCAAGCAAATCAGAAACACCTATGAAACTCATCATGGACAAAAAGCTAAGGAAATGCAAAAAGTGAGGTAAGTTAATAGAAATGTGCTAATGAGAATCCTGCTAGCTATCATTTCCCCCACATTTAAAACCAAACTACAAATTTCACTGTTAGAATTGACATACCGTAGAATCAATTACCTTGTTACATATAAAGATACAGACATCAAGCTATTGCAGTAAGTTTTGCACACAAAATAGACAAATCACCATCCGAAATTGAAAAAGCTCTCTGCTACCAGTGTTAGCAATTTAAATAGAGCTGAGATGATTAAGCTATATCGTTTCCTACTAACAATTTAATATAAACTAAATTTAAGCAAGTAATCTGGACATAAGACCAAAAATAGTTTGATTTGTTAAGTAATTCAAGAAGGGTCAATTGTTTGCTTTTACAGTGTAGGTTTCAAACGGCTAATTTATAGGAAGCTGAAAAGGGCATTTCAGATGTGTCCAGAATTACATTTAGAGGTAAAATCTATAATCATAATATCTGAATGCTTCATATTAGAAAAGTGGTGCTAAACCTTGAGGCAAAGAACTTGTCAAAAAAAATTGCTATAAGCAGAAATAATATATTATTTATCATATATTATTTAATAGTTATATTATTTAAATCTAATATACATTTTGGTGTATGATTTAGAATATTGCATGAATTAGATTAATTCATTGTTTAGGAGGCAGGTTTTGGAAAATTGTCTGAACATAATAATTATAACAATATTTACATACATAAATACATACAAAAAATAAATATCTTTGTATAGTTCTTTAGCCATTGTTTCCCATGTCAAAGCACAATTGCTGTTTTGGACAATGCAGTTTATTTTTAGTGTCAGAGGGAGAGTGTCAAAGGTTAGGTGCTTTATCCCTGAGGATGTGAAAGCCTGTAGCTCTCAAGGTGTCTGCCCTTCATCTGCTTGCCAAGTTAGGGATGGTGCTCTATTCTGACCACCTGTAGCCACTTAGCCACACGTCATCATACCGTAACTGCAGTGTCGTTGCTGTTTCTGGCCTGTCATTTGTTGACAGAGTGACCATGAGAACTCCTTAGTAGCTTTTCATTGATTAAAATAAGATGAGCAATAGAATGGACAGTAAACCTGAAATAGTTACAGAGTGTTGTTTCTGTGTCTGTCATTGATGTTGATCTTGTCTCATCCTTCACTTTATCTGGAGTTAATTGTTCTGCAAACCTGAGCTATCAGTGACGTATATTACAATACAATAGATTAGGAAACTATCCTTGGCATCCTCTGCTATAAATAATAGCATGTTAGCATGCCGTGAGGCTATGTCCAGTCATGCAGTTCGTCCAAGCTGCTAGACCACAGAGAGGAGGGGGCGAGGACACTCAGCCAGCTGCACTGCCACTGTCCTCGACCCTGATCACAGCTCCCAGAGTGTAGTCCAAGAGAAGACCAGAGCAGGTGTTAGGGAAAGGCCGGAACAAGAGGATCACAGGCTCCCGGACGGACAGACAGTATTCAGGAAACATCACAGGGACGGTACACTAGCCTGGAGTGACCTAGCAGCACGATGACCAAACCTATGCTCCCTAAAACGGCGGAGAAGAAGCCGGTTGAGGAAGCACCGATGGATGTGGCAGCCCCTGCAGAGGCCAAGGAGCCTGTGGCAGAGGCAGCACCTGCACCCCCTGCTGAGGAGCCAGCACCAGATGCCAGCGGTGAAGCTCCTGCTCCTTTACCCGAGGCACCTGTGCCTCCTGCTCCTACTGTTGATGGCGAAGCAGTGCCAGCAGAAGAGGCATCTCCAGTAGAGGAGGGAGTCCCCTCAGAGCCTGTCCCCCCACCAGAACCAGAACCCATTGGCAGTAGGCGTCTAATTCTAACTTTCCGTGGGGAAAAGCTAGTAGATGCATGCCTTATGTTTTAGTAGACAGTAAACTTCTACAGACGTTCAGGCAATTTGTTATATCTGTGTGAATGGGTTTATTGGTGGGAGTTACTGCTTTGCTGTACTTCTGTATGAAATAGGTTTATTGCAATAGTCAGTAATGAATTTTCCTCTGAAACACTATATGCTACAAAAATAAATGATGATTAAGGACCATATGCTACATAAAAATGAAATGCTGAAAGAAACTGTGCTCTGTACACTTTATCTTTGGTCTGTTCACATGCCTGTTCAGAATAGTACAGCTGATGATATAATATAAAATAGTGTATAATATATATAATATAGTGTCTCCTAGAAAGCTTGTTCTTGTGAAACAGCATTAGCTCTGAAATACATCCTGTTTAGCATGTAGCAATTTACTTTGCTGTGCAGTATAGGACAAAGATGTAACTCAAGCTTTCTACACGGCTCTGGGTATGAACTATTTTTTACCATTTTTGTTTGACAGCACCATTGTATGTCTTTCTGTACACTCTGTGCTTTTGGACACTCACAGAATTGATCTTGACAATATTTTCATTAATCATTTCACTATTCGATGAAGATTTTTATTTCAAGCTACACCTTTTTAGTCAAATTTCTGTTTTGAGCTCTATCAGTTTATTCTGGTTAAGCTTTTACCTTCATCAAAAATAACAGTTATTCAAATGTGTTTTATTCATCCTAAAAGGAAAGTCCTCTTGAATCTGTTTTAGAACAGTCAGGCCATGAGCTTTCTGTCAGGACAAACTATTTCTGTCCTAAGTGCTGCAGCATCGATAGTGACAGCATCTATATCTCTGAGAGGTTCTTATCACTGCCAGTCCAAGTTTAACTTGTGCCCTCGTTCAGGCAATGACAGTTATGCTCAACTGTGCTGGGCAGCCTACCATGAAGGTTGGCTGCAAGGTAAGGTTAGATGTACCTCGCTTAGGCCTTTGCATTACTGGTCTCATGGCTTCTCCTCATGGTGAACGGACTTTGCTGTAGTTCTCACACTGACAAGTGGAAGAGCATCGGATTAAAACACCCTGGTGACAAGTCCAGAAAATCCAGATAGTACAAGAGCATTAGGATTCCATCTTTGGTTTTTGGTGGCTTAGTAAATCTGCACTGCACAGCAAATGTCCACACTAAAAATAAGCCATGAGTTAAGTATTTTCCTTGCTGTTAAAGATTTGACAAATATTTATACAAATATTGCTGAACATTCAAAACTGCCCATTTACAGCAGAATCTCCAAAACAAATAATTTAATAAGGTTTGATAATAGTTCAATCTCACTTTGTCTGTATGGTTTATGACTTTACTGTTCATGTCGGTTTTTATTCCAGTTTACTATTAGATTTTAAGGACTGGAGTGAGTTATAAAGCTCAGTGACCTGCTCTCTGTATTTTATAGTAAATTTATGTTAGGTGTATAATGGGAAGTAAAGTAAATCTGTTCCATCAGATTTACATCTAATATTTCTATCCTTTCAGCTCCTTCCAGCGAGCCCATCGGCCTGTGTGTGGACGACATCAGCGATACCACCATCTCTCTAAAATGGAGAACTCCAGAGAGAGTAGGCTCAGCTGGAATTGATGGCTATGGGGTTGAGTACTGCAAGGAAGGGTGTAAGTGTGTGTGTATGTGACTACTGACACAGAATGAAACTTTGAGCATGGGCGTGACTGACAAATAGCAAGACATTTTGCTGTTTGATCAATGTTTTTTGCATTTTTGATCAATGTAAAACAGGTTTATTATAGCCCTCTCGGTGCTGCATTAGTTTTACCCAAGAAGGTATTGTAATTCACATAATTACAGATGAGATATGTGATTTTAATTAATAATAATCTGCAATGCACATCTAATAGGTAATAATTATAGATTAAAATGCCTTTTGTATTTGACAAAAAACCAGAGCCCGGTAACAGTTCTAAACAAAACCTGCAAGCAGACTTGACAGACATTTAGTGTGAGTAGTAATGTATTGTTTGCTTGTATTTATTCTAACATGTTTTTCTCCATGAACAAATAATTGCGACCTGGCAACCCTGCCCATAACTCTATATGTGAAGTGAAAATTTGTCATTGTGAACACACTCAAGCACCACAACGAAATGCAACCTCTGCATTTAACCCATCACA
>JBBPDA010000041.1:19159017-19183153 GCA_037974385.1 Arnoldichthys spilopterus
AGTGGCTATTGCATAAAAATGTTTTGTGGGTAAGGGGGCACAGCTTTGGGGGTAGAAACACACTGAAGCCACATGTGATCGCTAAAACAATTCTAAAAATCACAACACATTATGTTTCCCACTGGCTAACACCACTATGTGAACATAAATTTTGGCCTCCTTTCCTTCTGCTCTGCAAATTTCTCAATAACTTTGAGAATGTGGTAACAGGTGTGTTTATGAGGATCTTAAGGAGAGTGACAAAGACATTATTTTCCAAAAAAAAAACTGAAATGGGTCCACAGCACCACTACAGGCTTTGACAGGCTCTTCCTTGCTGTAGATGAGGCTGAGCTCTGTCTTCAGCTTGCTCCTGTTGAGCATTGAATAGGCCTTCAAGTTCAGAAAATGTCATCTTGTACTGTGCAAACCTGTTCCCCTGGAGAGATGACAAAATGGCATTACACACTCCAGTGTAACATGGATTGTGACTAATACATAAACTCACCTCTGCTGCAATCCTTAATGGTCCTCTGGACTGAGTGCACAATGCCTATTTGTTGGCTGGGACCACTGCTATGAATGAAGGGAATTTCTATGAAGGACAAAAAGAATTTATAATAGTAAATAAGAAAGAGAAATTATAGGAAAGCAAATAATAATCATGTTTAATAATAATACAGTTACTACCTGATATTGTTTAATTCCTGTTGGAACTGTTTGATTCATCTGTTGATATTGACAGAACCTATGTTCCTCTGCTGGAGCTTTGCATATAGGAGATGGACATGTGGCATAATGTGTTGAAAAATTTGCAGAAAGAGTTGAAAATCCTGACCTACCGGTAGCATAGTGAAGGCTCCTATTTCTCTGATGGTAGTGAGGTCAATGGTATCGAGTCTCATATGCTCTTAAAACAGTGAATGAGGTCCTCTCTGTGCTCAGACATGATATTAATGGCATGGCTGTGAAAGTTTCATCTAATGTTGCTGGATGTTGGCAATGTATGGGACACTATTTTATCAAGAACACCTGTCAGCATTGGTGACCTAGAAAAAAAGCTGGCAAATCTACCAAGGTCAGAAAACAAATTCTCACGTTGGATATATGAGACTGGCTTGTTGCGTTATCAAGTTAAGCTGACGTGAATAACACTGGATGTAGTTAGCTAGCTAACAAGCAAACTTTAGTGAAAATCAAACATTATAAATCTTCACATTTTTATTCTAACATATTAAAATGAAATAAAAATTTGCCAAAAATGCCATATTATAATTTGTTCTCTGTATAGGGTAAGTTCACAAATTTTTCCTTAGGAAATCAGTAAAAATGTAATCAGTAATATACAAACATTTGCACTCTCTTATGTGGAAACACTCAGGAGAAAATTTTATAATACATACTTGGAACTTTTTTTACTGATAAACTAAAAACCGCATAGCGCAATACAAATCTAGGGCAAATACTATATGAATATTCTAAATGTTGTAATCTAGTATGTTTCAAAATGTATCTTACAGCTCTTAAAGCTCTTACAGTGCTGAGAGTCAATCACTTTACCTCAAACCTTGTCCTTGTAAATATGAGCTGTGCTGTCCAAGGTTAAACTTTTTGTACAAGCCATTTAAGTAAACTGGGATGGTGGGATGGATGTCATGGATCCCGTTTCTAAACATTCATTTGCATTTCCTTGTCCGCCAGCTGTTCACAGCAAATCATGGGAAAGAAAGGAGATCACTGGGGTATATTTTAGGCCCCAGGGCCCCCTGGACTTTCCGCTCTGGCAGATGGCCCTGTTGATAGCTCTTGGCTACTGCTAAACGAATGCTTAATGCTTTATTAAAGGTTACCACAGATGATCGTTGAGGCTTAAGTTGATCCTGTGGTTCTGGTTTATATTTATTTACACAGCTAGCTACTCTGGAACCAATATAATAATGACTGTAATGGCAAGAAAGTCAATTTTACCCCCCAAAAAACAGTGAGACCAATTATTCTCTCTACATCTCCTGGATGTGGATGGGTGTAGCATTACTAGAGATGAAACCTGTGATCTTCCAATGACAGGGCTAACACCCTACTCACTCAGCCCAACATCTTGTTAGTCCTTTAATGTCTAAGGAAAAAACACTTTCTGCCATTTTATTAATTCTTTTACTGTAACCATGTCTCCTTTATATGATTTAATTAATAAGCTATTTGAATTCTGTTTTGAATGCTTTATATAGTGATAGAAAATATGATAGCACCAAAATAACTATATCTATGAATACACAGATAAATACAGTATATAGAGGTGTATAAACTAGGTGTGCACTTCTAAAGTCTTTTGAAAGACTCCACTGCCTGGCTGTCATCTTTCTTTTTCTAACAGAGCGCCCCAAAATCTGGATCCCTCGCAACCTCCGTCAGAAAATCATCAAGAAAGTCGGGGAAACCGTTAACCTGGTGATCCCATTTCAGGTGGGGAACAGCTGTCTAGATTGTTTCTTTCTAATGACCACATGGCACCTGTGTGTATGACTTGACACTAAGGTAACCCAAGATTTATTGCGTACCACTGAAGGTCAACTGGTATTAAAATATCATTACTTATTCTCTTAATTAATGTTGCCCTCTTGTGTTGTGCCCTGGAGTCAAAGTTCTGTTCTGAAAGATTTCTCTAATTAGTTCAAATCAAATCACTCATGCTCTGGCGATACACGTTTCTGGCCTCACGGCTGTCCTCTCTTTCCCCAGCCCCTAGCTGCGGACTGAAACTGTTAGCCAGCCTGAAACTGTAACCCCTCAAGAACTACAGTACTGTATTTATGGCTGTTAGTTAGTGAAGAAAGGGCCCATGCTCTTTGTGTCTGTAACTCTATAAATACACTGAGCTGTGTGGCTGAAACCTGATAAGAGAGGCTGCATGCAGATGGCAGCTTGATAAGTGTCAATGACACAAATGGGAACAGCAGCTGTGAAGGCTCACTGGGGAACAGTGTTACTCAAAAACAGCAGGCCAGTGCATACACACACATGAACAGACTGATCCTGAGCCAATCTAATAGTGATGGTCTCATTAAGATTCCTGCATGCGTGTAACAGTGTGCATTTAAAATACCTAAAGGCCATTGCCACGTCATTGTTTGCATTTTAGAATCACTATCGGTTGATCTACAAAAGTTGTTTTACGCAGTCTAGGTGTACTGTACAGTATGTGATTTTATTATGAGGTTAACAGGTTTTCCTATATCTTTGTTGATCTATCTGGTGTAAAATTCTAGCTAATGTACATGATCACATTCTTGTATGTCTATTGGGTTGTTAATAATCTGTTTAAATAAGCAATAAAGAGAGATGTCCTTTGGCCTAAGGTATAGTCAAGGTGAAAAACAGTAACGAATCAATAGTTTTTGTCAGTTGTTCAATATCCAAACCTGAATGAATAGGGGCACCTTTTTATATTGGTTCTTACAGAACAGACAAACACAAACATCTTAGAGATGCTCACAGCAGACCTTAATGGAATTTGAAAGTATCTATTAGAAGTAATGGTGATGGTAGCAATCTGAAATTTACCATATAAAGTCTGGCTTTGGCACACTCCAGAAAACGATTACAGATTCAAGATTTAAGCAGTTGATTTGTCACATACAGTTATATAAGTACAACATTCAGTGAAATGTGCCCCTGAATGGAATTATGCCAAGAAAAACTGGAGGCTGAGGCAACTTTGACTTAATTCTGTTATGTTGACTGGTACCTTCACCCTCTGGGAGCTACTAAGTAGACCACACTTTTGATATTATTTTATGTGATTTATTATTTTATGTATCCATATGAGACCTGAAGCAATCATGCTTTCTTTACACAGTTGCAAATGTTGTAAAAACAAACATAATGCTTTCTTCACCATCTATCTTCTCCAGGGGAAGCCGAGGCCAAAAGTGACCTGGACGAAAAACAATGAGCCACTCGACCCGAAGCAGGTTAGTGTGAGGAACAGTGATACAGACAGCATCCTGTTCATCAGGAGGACGGAGCGCAAAGACTCTGGGGTATATGAACTTCAGGTACAGATTGAGAATGTAGAGGACAAAGCCAGTGTGACCATTCAGATTGTAGGTGAGTTCTTTGGCCAACACTCCTGCGATCATATCTTGTAAAACTAACCTCTGTCATTTAAAACTAAGGCTACACAATAGCCATGTGTATTATATTATATTAATGTTATACAATTATATTTAATTTTGTCCATATCATACAACTCTCTCTGAGAATGAGGGTTCTTCACACAGTTTTGTAGTTCATGCAGTGAATCAAGTTTTTTTTGTTCTTCTGCCAGACCTGCCTGGACCTCCTCTAAACCTGAAAGTGGTGGATGTGTGGGGTTTTAATGTGGCATTGGAGTGGAAACCACCCAAAGACAATGGCAACTGTGAGATTATTGGCTACACCATCCAAAAAGCTGACAAGAAGACCATGGTAGGTACAAATCAGCAAAGAGTTTAAACCCAACTTAAACCCATGTGATTTCCATGGCTGGAAATTCTGGAACAGTCCAGCTTGCATCTGATTTACCCACTTGTGCATAGTGACTTATAGATTGGTTGGGCATCTAAATAATCGCATAATAAACTGAGCTTTACTTTGTGTGTACCAAGCTGCTGTCAGAGATGAAAACATGTGGCAGGAAAACATGCCTTCAGATAATGTGATAATGTGTATTAAGATTAAATTTAGCTTTGTGCTATCGGGAGAAGCTAATTTAGATGAAAATCAATTTTTATATAAAGAAACATTGTTGGTATGACTGTGCCACCAAAAAAGATTAATCCAGAAGTGAACCAAAATTACAAAAATAAACTTTTCCAAGACCATCAATACAGTATACAGACTAGAGGCATAAATGTGGCTTATTCAAAACACAAAAACTTACCAAGCTGACCACATTACATTACATGAATACAGTAACTTCAGGGTTATCCAGTTTTGAATTAAGTCTTTTCAAATGTCAGAATAATACAGAAACATTGTAAGCATATCATTACTTCTTATAATGATTTTTGTTTTATGTTTAAAGGTTGACACATAGCATTCCCCTTATAGTCATTATTTAGATTACTTGCAAATTTGTCATGCTCTTCGTAAGTGTCATTTCTGGAGCCTCTGCTGGTACTATGTCTCTTTCAGACTCTGCCAAGGTAAAACCTCAGGCCATGGGTGCCCAGCTCTGGTCCTCGACTTCTACTGCTAAGGATCTGTTTTGTTTAGATTCTACACAGATCAACAAGAGTAGGATTGGGCTTTAATATTGCCTTATACATCTGGCAACCTCTCTTTGAGCAGAATCTAACTATAAACAAATAAGAATCATACAGCCACCCGGATCAGGCCACAGAGAGTAGAGATCTGTGAGACAGACCAAAGACTAATGTTGGAAGCTGCTCAAAAACTGATTGTCATAAATAGTCTAATTAAAAAAGTGTCCAGAACGACAGTCTGAAATAGATCTGGAGAAGAGAGGTGGAAGAGAAGGCACGGAAAACCAGAGAGATGTATGCATGGCTCTTTCTGCTCCCCCACCACATTTGGAAACCTTGCCAGTGTCCGGCCAAAGCAGCTAAGCTCTCGGACACACCGCTATAATTGATAAATGTATGTACACTATGCACCAGGGATGCAGGGTGGCATGGACACTGGTCCAGTTTTTAGCTTCTCTTGTGACATGTGGCTGGCTGCTTGGCTCACATGCCTCTGGAGGAGAGAAGGACACAATTCAGAGCATTTGAAAACTTCAGATCCAAAGCGCCAAAATGACCCTCACTGTACTTCATTTGTGAGCAACTGTGGCCCTCAGCATGGGCCAGGCATGCCTCACTTCTCCCTCCCTGCTTTTACAGCAGCCTTGGCCTGATTTCTAAAGCCTCCAGTATATCATGCTCTTCATCCTGCTGTTGTCTGGAACCACAAAGGTTAGCAGCTAAATAAAAAGGGATCCTGTTATGAGTTTCGCCACTCATCGTTATTAGGCCCAATTTATTTCTCTCTGCATGCCCAGGACAAAGCGGCCCAGAGGCTTGGTATCATCACATTTCACGGGACAATATCTCAATCAGAAATCAGAGATGCCCCGCTACTAAATATAAAAGCACTTTAGGCCATCGGTCTTGGAACTCGCCTGTAGGACACCATTTTACTCGCAGCTACTCCATTGTCCGCAATGTCATGCTAATAGCATTAGGCTTAATAAATGTGTAACACAACACCACAATGCAGAATGTTGACAATGACAGCTGTATAGTTAGATATTTATGAATCATGAAATATAATATTGAATGTGTAATAAGGTTTAGAATATGTTTGTACCAAAGACATGATGACAGACAAAGATTAACGAGGGAAGTGTTATTTATTTATTTAATTTTGCACTCATGTTACGTTACATAGCCCATGTTGGTGGACAACAGTTGGTGGACGACTGTTGCACCCTATCTATACTGGGTCTGTGCCACTCAGTAACCTGTTGACAGTTTATATTTGTGCAAATCTGCCGGTTATGAGATATATATTAGACTGAGCTCCATGTACATGACTAGGATATGTGTTTGCATTTTTTTGTTTGTTCTGTAGGAATGGTACACCGTTTATGAGCAGTATCGCCGCACTAACTGTGTGGTGTCGGACCTGATCATGGGGAATGAGTATGTGTTCCGGGTATTTGCTATGAACATGGTGGGGCTAAGCCCAGAGCCCTGCCCCTCTAAAGATAGTGCCTACATCCAGAAAACAGGTGAGAGGTGCTGTGCACTTAATACAGCTCATATTAACTGCCACAATCAACAAGTTTGTATAAACTTAGGGTTCATAAAGTCATGGTTTATTCAGGTTACATAGAGAGTGTAAAATATTTGGTCTAACTTGACATATGTGACATATCTGAGATGTTAATTGGGCAGTGCACCGAAATGAAAGCTCTTGACCAAGTACAAAATGCCTGAAAACTGTAAATTTTGTGTTTCAGTGTTCTCTTTAGGCCCAAAGACCAAAGGTTTTTCAGTGGTTGAAATTTTGGTGCATCCCTAATTTATATCTATACTGGGGACCTCAAAAAGTTCAAGTTAAATAGTAAATATAACAAGCAATAATGGTTAAATATTATGGTTCAACCAATAACTTCCACATAAGGAATTTACATTTGATTCACATTCTTCATACACTGGGTTTAGTTTGCACTTTCAGCAATTTTCTGTTTGTTTAAATGTGTACACATGATAAAATATGTCCAAAATGTAATTGGTGTGAAATACCTACATCAAATGACACCATACTTCCATCACATCACCTGTGACAACTATATTGCAATGGGAAAATGTTTTATTGTATCTTCCCAGATAGCCCAGTGCTACTCTGACATTATTACATTACATTATGTTCTGTTCTAAGGTATTGCATATAAGCCACCCAATTACAAAGAGCACGACTTTTCGGAGGCGCCGAAGTTTACCCATCCACTGGTCAACCGCTCAGTCATTGCAGGCTATAACGCCACTCTCAGCTGTTCTGTAAGAGGCATCCCTAAGGTTAGTGTCTTTGAGCCATGATAGTTAAGGGACAAAATCACAATTTTGACATATGACATACGTTTGCTAGAGCAAGCTTGGTTCTCAAACTGTTCTGCATGCGGAAAACCTTTTGATGAAAATGCCCTTGGGGCAATGACGGTCCTGGATTATTTCTGGATACAGAAAATCTAAGTAAACTGACAGCTGGCAAAATACTTGTGATCAATTATTTATTTATTATAAATAAGAACATCAAACAGAACAAGAGAGAAGAGAGAGAGAAAATAAGGACAAATTACAAAGATTCTGATCACAACCCCCACCCTAAGGATGCCAAGGCTACCACAGAAGGAAAAAAAACAACTTACATAAGTTGTTTGATGTTAACAATAGCATTGAATAGGGTCTGAATGTTCTTGTGTTTTGTGCCATACAAACAGGCCACAGACAATTCTAGCCCCAAAATATCTAGAGAAGTTGCAAGCCAGTTGTTTACAAAAAGAGAAATGCAGCAGGTTACAATGAACAGTCCATATGTTTTTGGGTCTTTTGAAGCTTGCCAGCAAAATTCATTGAGAGCAAGGGAGTTAAAATGGATATAAATGAAAACCATGGATCTCTTGTTGAGTTTACCAGTTGTATGGCTGGATCGATGATTTAGGGGGTTGGCAGTAGGCACTTAAAGGTATTATTCATATGTGTACATCTTCTGTAAACTAAGAAAATATATAACACAAGCACTTTATTTTCTTTTATTTTACTTTATGTTGATCCAACATATTTTATTCACATGGAAATAATGTCCACATTTGAAACGAATAAATTCAGTGCCTCTTTTTAATGTGGGAACCAATTAGAATATTCATCCAGTTTCATTGCCAAGATGTTTTCCTCTATCAGGCTTGGCTTTAAAAAAATACATACAATTTGCTGTTTAGACTTACTTAACAGGATACAAGACCACAGATTATTCTAACCCTGGGAAGTTCTTAAGCATTAAGAGCAGTTTTAGGTTGTAAATAGAAACAGAAAGAGCTGGCAGGAAGATTAAGCAAATCTTTTAAGTCCAGGAATGTGCAGAGTCTGACAGTCTGACATCAGTGTGTATCCCATTTTGAAGTAGCAGTTCCCCGAGCTGACAAAATACTTTTCGGCATTACTCTGATCAAGCCTGTGTTCCACAGAATAAAATTCTACAGAACAAATGTTTTTATTTTTTATTCTAAACGGGCTACATTGGAGGTATTATGGCCAGATATACTGTAACAGCAGCGATAGCCTCTAATGTCTTCTTGGATTTGAGTCTCCAATATCTTCACTTGTGTCTACTCAGCCCAAAATCACATGGTACAAGAACAAGATGGACATCTCAAATGAGGCCAAGTACCGCATGTTCAGTAAGCAGGGGGTTCTGACTCTTGAGATCCGGAAGCCGTGTCCATTTGATGGAGGTGTGTACACGTGTAAAGCGGTTAATGCCAGTGGAGAGGACACAGTGGAGTGCAAACTGGAGGTTCGCCGTAAGTACCCTGCCTGGCGCCAACACTTATGACACTTTCAGAAATCTTGCTTTTCATGATCTACAAGGTAAATGTAGATTGACAGTACTGTGTTATCTTTTCAATCTTTCAAACTAGGAGCAAATTAAAATACCGCAAACACAGACATTGTAAACTGCTGCAGCCTTGAGATGTTCATCTGATATCATTTGAGCCTTTTTTTTCCACATCTCCATTGGCCTTTACTTGTTGAATGCAGTCTTTGTAACATTGCTGTATGGTCCTGTTTCTTTGTATCTTTCAGGACATATATAACATATATGAGCAGCACTGCTGTGTTATCATATATGAATCTCCTTATATTTACTCATGTGATAGATATATGCTGGCAAAAACAGAATCCATGGTTTCACTCCCATACAAGGCTGTCCCAGTATGTCTATTGCAGGATGGTGTAAAGTCTCATAAGGCACATGAGAAAAATTTTCAGTGGGGAGCCACTGTTAAAATGCAATATAATGCAGGTCTAGGCTTGTGTCTGGAACACCCTACATTAGGCCCCTGGCCTTGTATGGTTACATCAGCATTCCAAAGAAACATGGACACTTCTGGCATATATCAAAATGATATATTTTACATTATTAACTCTTTAAAAACTGGACCTGAAGATGTATCTCGGTGTACATTCCTAAGGTCCAGAATGGATCCCTTTCCAGAGATCCATAATTTGTGATGTGTGTCAAAATGTAAACCTTGCTGTTTCCTATTTCTCCTCACCCATCCCCACTGACTCCCCCAGCTCGTGAATAAAGTCAGGTTTGCTTTGTGTGAAATGTTGTGAAGGTAAGCCCACCACCACTTTACAGCTAGTACTATGCTACCAAAGTTTAAACTGTATCAGTTCAGGACGTGGCTTGATTTGGTTCAGTGTCAAGTAAACTTTTGGATGTATACTCTATCATTATTATCATGTTCCACTTTTTATATTTGTCATTGGCTTGCACAGAACACAGTACAAAACAGAGCAATTGCTTTTAGAAACTCTTTATACTTCTGCGCCTCACTTCTGCATAACTAACATGGCCATTTTTATATCATGCTTATACACAACAAACATGCAACCCTACAGCTTGTCGTAATGTGGCTACTTGAATGTTTTAGGTGGTGATGCATTTCTATGATGCATAGTTTACCAGAAATTCAAGAATTTCCTTTATTATTCTGCCAGTATTTTTCAATTTTCATTACACTAATATGTGTATGTAATATTTAAATTTACTACACTGTATTTGTCTGTTTTTTTTTTCACAATAAAATGTTTAATGTATTTTCAACATGATTTCAAATTCTTCTTACATTTTTTAAACAAAGGTTTTATTTTTTCCATATTTAAATCATTCTTTGTGCTGAAAAAATAGTCTGTATGCTTTGTAGTTTAATTTTGACTGTTTAATTGTTTGATTGATGATTAATAAATTTCTATCCTTGCTTTGCAGCTCAAATCACCAAAGAGGAGACCAAGAAGTAAGACGCACAGCAGACTCGACTCTGGGACGGACACCATGGGGCACTATGTGCCTCTCTTTCAGTCCGACAGGCTTAAAACTGACCTCGGGATGTGTCAAAGGTCATACTACAGAGAAGAAACGTGTCATTGTCTTGATTTGCTTATTTGTCTAAGCTCATGTGCACACCCCATATTTTCATGCGTCATGTCCACCTGAAATGCGTTATTTAATCATCTCACTCATTAGCTGTGTGTCAGTGTTTGTTTCATTTTAATCTCATTTCATTTCATTTGTTTGGAGTGAAGTTACGAATGCCTGATCAACGTGGACCCTAAATAATGAAGGGGAATCAACATACGCCTCACTCTTTTAGGTTTTCTGGAGTTTCTCTCTTGCACTTTCCTATGTGTTGTCATGTAATTTATGATAAAATAAATGTGTTGAATAGTGCTCAGTGAAGGAGTCTGGACTTTCTCAAACTATGTGCCTCTAGTTTAAAGCTCAACACTGTACAATCAGGTATTATCACTAATAAAGCCCTTACAGATTCTCAAAGGGAAATGCTTAGTTGCACATGTAGTTGCTAGGAGTTTAAAATACATCTTTGCTTTGTGAAACATTAATGAGAAAGTGGTTTATAATCAATTAAAAATATTGAGTGATTTGTAAATTAAGTGTAAAAGTCCATAACTACACTCCACCACTGTCAATAATATTACCAGTCACATCATACAATAAAAATCAAGTTAAAATGAATCATGACATTTGAGCTGTCGTTATGGAGCATATAGTTCGTATAGAAAATTAAAATTTAATCAAACCATCAGAAGTAGTTAATAGTTTTGCAAATAGCTACGTTCATATCAAGATTCCTAGAAAATGATCAAGGTACCAAATGAGACCCTATTTTATTAAATGAGGACCCATTTCTTGTGCTTGCTACGGCAGCACATATACTAAAATTGGAACAATACAGAGAAGATTAGCATGGCCCCTGCGCAAGGATGACACGCAAAATCGTGAACCGTTCCTTTTTGGGGCAGTGGTGGCCTAGTGGTTAGGACTCTACCTTTGGGACCTGAAGGTCACAGGTTCGAGTCCTGGCCCGGGCACTACTGAGGTCCTCTTGAGCAAGGTCCCATCCCACTACACTGCTCCCTGGGTTCATATGCACACAAGACAATTTAAAAATGGGGGTTTTCCATTTACAAAAAAAAAAAATCACAAAAGCACTGTACTTAAAAAAAATTCTGCCCACATGAAAATGCAAAAACGCTGTCATAAACAAAGGAGATAATGGCGCATGTGGACATCAAATAAGAGACAAATAAGCACTCTAATGTTATTTGTTTTACCTGTCTACACAACACTGAAATCTTTCTGAAAATCTTTACACTGGATGAGAAGTGCATAGAAAAAGCTACATTAAAAAAAATACCTGTATACATGCAAACAAGGCCTAATACTGGTCTGATTTTGTACTGGATTGAAGAGACTAACTGCATGATTCATAGTCCACACAGAAGCTGCAAAGAACTGACAAGATCTGAGTATTAACATAAAGACCATGAAAAGCCAAAGTCTACCGCCAATCATTAATAGCATGGTGCCTGTATGTGCCAGAGCATATCTTGAATTCTCCCATACAAATGTTTTGGTGCAGGCTTGGAGAGAATGAAATGATGAAAATGGATCCAAGCACGAGTGGCATCAAAAGGTGTCAGAATTAGAGTCAGCGGTGAACGAACTGTTCTGTATTAAAGGGCTATTGTGAATAATGACCCTGGGTGGTATTGTGTCTTAGCATGAAGGAAAATCCATTCACCAGTGGTCATCGGCTTTAAACTGCCTTTGGGGTTGAAAAAAAGTTTACATTTTTAACAACAGACTGGAATAACAATGTTAAATCATTAGGAAGAAAGACATTTTAGCAGAAATGGCAAAGTATTTCAGTGCCATATTTAATTCATTATTGCAGTTTTCTTGTATCCAATACTGCAAATGAATTAATATCATTTATGTGTGGCCTTGAAAAAAAGGGAGAAGCCAAAAACCAGTTACTCCAGGACCTGAAACAGCTGGGAGCCTATGTACCAGCAGTTACCAAAGCAGCACACCTCAGATCACCTCAGGCCCTTTTAGCTTGCTCTTCATCACAAGGCCCTGACAACACAATGCAATCTATTCCTTAATGTGATGCATTGGCTTTATCTGGAGCAGACCGATCAACGATGCCATCAAAACTGAGGTTAACCTGTCATAAACCAGCATGTTTCCTGGTGTTAATTACTCACAGTTTGAATAACTCAGACATATGGATGCTCAAGATGGCAAAACACTTCAAGAAGGCATGGGAGGGGTGGAGGTGGACCTGAGCAGCAAACCCATCTGTCTCACTGTCAGCAGGCCTATTTTTCATCATTAACACAGTTCAAAGTATTCACACCTTATCAGGAGTGGGGTTCCTCCATGTTAAGTTATTAATAGGCCTCTGGGGCTTGGCTAGGCCTTAAGTCAGAGAGGCAGACTGTACGTTCCTGGAGATGTAACCTTAGACAGAGAATACACATGAGGACTGCGTTGACAAGGCCATAAACTGCAGTCAAATTGCTCAAGGGTGTTTGTCACCAGGCACCAACATGGCAGAGTACACAACTGACAAACTGCAGGCTTTTTAATAGTACTGCTATATCATTTTCTCTTGGGGAAACTGTAAATAAACAGACTTTACATTCAAAACCATTTCATTTTAACACTACTTTGGGAACAATGAACAACCATAAGTGAAATAATAAGTCAAAGCCTTTGAGGCGTTTCACACGATGATAGATGAAAGAAGAGGGAGATCAAGATTTTATTGGTTAATATTATTTTTCCTGCTGGTGCAGTGTAAAAATCACCAAAACTTCAATCAACGATTACAAGGAAAACAATAATTTATATGATTAATCATATAAATATATGATTAGGCATTTTTATATATGCCAGTCAGCCATAACATTAACAGTACAGGTAGCAGGTAAAGTGAGTAATATTACTTGGTTATTTCATTACAGTGGCACCAGCAAGTGAACAGTCAGTTCTTGAAGTTGATGTGCTGGAAGCTGGAAAAATGTTTTAATTACATAAAGAGCTAAGTCACTGGGACAAGGCCCTTATTGTGATGTCTAGAGTCAGAGCATCTCCAAAACAGCAGGCATTGTGGAGCGGTCCAGGTATGCAGCCCGTCTGGCCTGATCCAAGCGAAGAGCTACTGTGGTATTAGAAGTGAATACTGACTCGGATAGAAAGTGATCCGAACACACAGTGCACCACAGCAGCATGAGAGCATATACTCAATATCAGGAAGGTGGTGTTAATCTTATGGCTGATCAGTGATTTACATTTGGAAATGATACCAAAATATATTGCTGCATGTGGACACATCTGATCAAGATTTGAAAGCACATGACCGTCCTTACAAATGTGTACTATCTTACAGCGCCCTCTAGTGTTAAGGACTTTATCATCGCAACTTGCAAGCAGGAAGTATCTAAAATATCACCTAGGTGTCTTTACAAAGGATCAGAATGTCAGTTTATACACAAAGTGTAGCATGTATGTAAAACAGAACACAGAGACAAATTTCCCTCTGTAATTTATTTTGTGCAGCTTCAAATTTCATTACTTTCAAGTAATTCTAAGAAGTAATGTCATTATTCTATACATCCACTTTTAAATGTAACAATACACCAGGACAGCAGATAAATGCCAAATGATACAATAAAACATTAGATTCATTAAAGTCCCAAACTAGCATACTGGACATTCAACATGGTATCAAATAGTTCTCAGAAAGGCTGCAAGTTTGGTCTTTGTACTCGAAAACGAAAGGACAATGCACTCAGAAAAGCAATACAAATCATTCCTTGGAAAACAAATTTATGAAAAAAAAAAAAATCCTTTATCAAAAAGGGGAGCAATATTAAAAGAAAATGCAATTACAAAAATAGTAAGCACCCCCGAAAGTGGACAATAATGAGGACTCAGGAGCAATGAATAATAAACAATGTACTGGGAAAGGGAGGGAAAGGGGGGCAAGACTTATTGCTTTAGAGGAACAACAGGTTGTGAAATGTTATTTCATGCAAAGGCAGAGAAGGAGAAATGCAACCTGAGCTCTTCTATCTCTTCTGCAAACCCATTTAAAAGATTTTTTAAAAACATTTTCAAGGTACAATCACATGAACGCTTCTCTTACGCAAGAGATCAGACTGCCCCTTCTCCCACCCTCCTCTCTCCATGCACCAACACATCTTGCAGCTCCTGATGATTCATGAGCGTCCAGAATTAGAAACACGCTAAATATTTTATGAGGGACAGAGAAAAATAGACTGCTTTTTTTTCTGAGCTTGTTAGACACTGAAAATACTTACGTTTGAGGTTAAAAATACATCTGGAGCTTTGCATTTCTTTTTTAACATTCAGAAAGGAGTACAAGGAGAAACTTAAACGTGAATTCTGAATCAGAACAAATCAATTTGAACTTAAACATCTCAGAAAATATCTGTTTGGTCTTGCTACAATGCGAGTAATAATAAAAGAGAATATGTTTGGCCATATGATGAACCTCAGTGACTAATAAATGGAGAAAAAAAAGAGAAAACAACCACAAATTGTCTAAAAAACAAACAATTTAAAGATTCTCATACTGGCCAAAGGGAACAAATCGCCTGAAACCTACTGCACACATAGAATACCAATTCCATGCTAAAAAAAAGATTCTAGGGTGATTTTAAAAGCAATAAATATCTCAATCTAAATAAATATTTGCACCCAAACTGTACCTTGGGAAGCTGGGGCGGGGGTTCAGTGCTTAACATCTGGCTGACCAATTCTACTACATTCAGTGGGGGAAAAGCATCCGATTTGTTATTTCTTGCTTTCGTACAATACATTGCTACTTCAAGATATTTGTGTGATCATAAGGAGAAATGTGAAGTTGGTGTAGAAGTATGAATTCTTTTTGCAAAACAAGGACATAAGTAACAAAAACACAACCTAATTCAACAAAATCGGTCACCACATTTAAAGACCTACATGAGGATGTGATCCAACATGATTTCGCTTGACTAAGGAAACATTCACTTTTTGGTCACCCCTCCTCAGATGTGATTAAGTTTTCAAAATGAAAAAAGCTATAAAAACAAACAAGAGAAGAAACCGATAAAAAAATGTCACAATAGTGTTGTTACTAGCTGATCGTTGCGTTATGACGTTTCTATTTTTCCGGCTGAAAGAGCAAAATTCTTTTTTATTTTTGGAAGTATGCAAGGAAAGCCATACAACCTCAATCAAGAATAATGATACATTTGTTCAGCTTAAGAAGTCACTTTCCACACACGTCTTCACCTCATTTCGATTTTACAAGGCAGAAGTGTTCATTCATTTTGCTCTAAAATCGCCGCAGGTGGCATACAGTATGGTAAGGACCAGATCACAATCAAGAGACATTCTGTTTTCTTTTGCTCTTGAGGCACTTTAAACTTTTTTTTGACATTTTGCTTTAATCACCTCAGGAGCAGATGATGGATGTGGTCCCTTGAAATTCTGCCCAATCAAACTCTGATTTACAGTAAAGTCTGAGTAACGGACATACAATGTACAATGAGTATTTGTGACTATGTCTGCTACAACAATAATAACAATAATAATAATAATAATAATAATAATTAGTGTTTATGACACATGACTAAGAAAAGTGTATTAAACTGTATTCAAAATCAAGGTGGTCAAAGTTTAGAAAATTCCAGAAAGGGAGAAAAAGAAGTGCCATACATGTGGCTAATCCCTGGGCAGAGGAAAAGGGTATGTGAGGATGTAAAAGAGATAAAAGAGAGAGCGCAGAAGAGAGCGAGTGAGAGAGAGAGAGAGAGAGAGCGAGAGAGATATAGAGATAGAGAGAGAGAGAGAGAGCAAGTACGATGTGAGGGCCAGAGACAGATTGACCCTACTGTGGGTAGCTGTTCTGTTGTCGACGTTTAGCAGATCGCATTTTCTCAAACCGGGACTCCATCTCTTCCAGCACTTTAGGGGTATAGCGAACTACCAGCTTGACTGTGCCCTGAGCTGCCTTCAACAGCTCCACTGCCTTCTCATGGTGTTCCCCTTCCACACTCTAAGACAAAAAGGAGACAAAAAGAAAAAAGTATGAGTGAGCCACAAAGTAAGAAAGAATTTACTACGCCCAGTTGTGGCAACATCTGAGTATAGCAATTGTGGGAGTATGAGACTTTATCCTGATTTTGCACTCAATTTAACTCTAGTTATGTGATATTCCACGTAATAAAACAAACCAATGCCCCAAAATATCTACTCATTCCAACCATCAACTCTAAACAGCACATACATGATCGTGTCTCACACAAAAACCAGTCAGAATGAAATGCTAATTAAAATAACTGCGGTTCTCTGTGATTCAAAAATGTGTACTACGCTTACAAAATCAAAGCAACTGCTACTGTCATTACATCATTTCTACACTCATGGTTTAACCTAAATGACAGCAGCTTTATACAAACGGTGAAGTATTCCAATGTTAAAGTAGATCCAAACAGCATACGTACTACTCCATTGACAGACAGCAGTTGGTCTCCTCTCTTCAGACCACCATGGCGATCAGCAATGCCTCCAGGGATGATGCGTGAGATATAGATGGGGGAGTTCTGTTCCTTTCCTCCCATGATGTTAAAGCCCAGACCCTCTTCTGTCTTTGGGAGCTCTACAACACGAGGATGAGAGTGGCCCTCGCTGGCAGCAAATGCTGCCACTGTGGCCTGCATCACACGCAAAGAAAAGCTCTTACTTGCAGTGCAGGCATACTAAAGGACAACTTCACATTGCATTAGAAGAAACTAAAAAGGGCAAGATGCATTAAGCTGAATGTTTCCCCCCTCTTTGTATATACAGTGAAACCAGCATTTTTCAAATCATGACCATATTAACAGAATTTGGGAAAAAAAACCAGGGTAAAAATAGTAAAGAATATCTGGAGTTTGACATAATTAATACAATATTTTTTTTAATTATAAAGATAAATTCTTCTCTGTGTTGTTAAATATCATGAAAAATACTGATACTTCAGAAGTAAAAGTAAAAGTTTAGAACCTTACAAATAAAAAAATTAATTTAAAAGTAGTCTGCTGTCTGCAGTTCACACAGGTAATTTGCCACTGCAGTCACAACTGATCCAACTTGGACACAGTTGTCTTCCATTGGAAGCAGGTATGTTTTACGATGGTGAATATATACAACCGATCTCTCTCTGCCTGTGTGTATTTAAATTAAGCTCAAAGCCTATGATAAAAACGGAAAAAGTCAATAGACTCACAATAAAAAAAACACACTGAAAAGTGCAATATAAAAGTAAAATGTTTTTGTAAAAATCTTAAAGAAACATGCTACACATTATAACAGACATTACATACATAAATTTTTTTGCATCATCACAACCTTCCATACCTAAGATGCATTTAGAAGATGAGGTTCAAAGATATGATCTTAAGTAACTTGAACAACATGCTTTTAACACACATAAGAACAGACTTAATTTGGCAACAACTATCAGAAAAATATTCCTAAGATATTAGATCATATAAAAAAGAAAACTGATACCAGGTTATTAATAATTAGTAGTACCAAAGTGTAAATGAAATTGTGACCACTTAACAGAGTTACCCTGTTTCAAAAATGATGGAATGTCAAATACAAATGAAAACATTTAGAATTTATCCGCAGCGTTACCATTTCTTAATAATAACCTATAAATAAGTTATAAATCATAACTGTCAAAAATCCCATTTAGAAATTGACAAAAAAATTTAAATTACCTTTGCTGTGGCGTTGGCTCGGACCTCTGGACTGCTGTTAATATCCACGGTCTCGTACACATGTTCGTAAACCTGCATCAAAGCATCAAAAACAGCATTTATACATAAAACAGATAAAGCCTCAAATATCATACTCCTGCAGACAACTACATTCAATCACTGTGTTCATATACATTAAACACCTGGATTTGGGCTAAAGAGCAAGATGTGACACCCAGGCCAACACTCAGAAAACATCTCAGAGCAGAAATGTGCATCTATGAACTGTTGATCACTGAGAGAAATCAAAACGCATGCGAAATCCTTGCTTAGTACTCCAACTTTGAGATGCTTCATGTGTAAGGGTCCCAGAAGCTGATCCTGAGTAAGTGAATATGGTGTGAATAAACAGCAAGTGGACAGCACTGTTGAGTCACTCAACCACCCATGTTTATATCATCAACTACAGAGGGATAACTCTCCAGTCACACTCACGCATCATCACCTGCTACAAAACAGCTCAAATTAAGTCATCCCTTCAGGGGGAAACAAGTAAGTGGCCCAAATGTTAGAGTATGAATAAAAAAGCCACGCTGCTCCATAGGAGGGCTCATTTAACAAGCATGCGTAGGCACAGATCTGAGAGATGGGCTAAGAATGCGTTGAACTTTCCTTAGGCGGAATGGGCTAATGATACAGCATGGAGTATTTTGAACTTAGAGTGCTTGTGAGGGAAAAAAAAAGAGGAGTCATTTGTGATTCTGCTGTAGCGATAAACTAATTATGTTTCAGTGGCCTTCTTAAAAGATATTGTCACCATTCTGTCATATACAGTACAGGTATTAAGGCTCGCTGCAAACGAATCATACATTATTGGTTTAATTGTTTCAGGGCAGCCCATAAAAGAACCATTTTTGCCTCGCAGAGATCCCAGGTAACACACCAACCTACCAAATCGGTGCGTTTACTATGTAGTGCAGCAAGAGTTCATTTTGCACTGCTTGTGCACCATCTATGAAAACGATGCTAAACGGTACAACAAAGTGAAAGCAAGACATGTCACCTACCACTATTGACTGTAGCCACTGTTTAAACACCGGAAAGAGAGGTTATAGGCCAATTAAAACACAATATCCAAAAGATAGATCATCTAATGTGAGAATATACAGTCAACATGCAGTATACGGTCAACAGTCTGTGTTTTTGGAACATTGAGGACCAGATAAAAGCTTCCAATCTGAGTTTCAAACACTGAAAAAAAAATAACACACCCATTTTAGAGGTGAGCTTTTTACATTGCACTGCTTTTTTTTTTTTACTGTAGAACCGGACTTGCTGGCAAAATATATCTGTAGCAAGATATTCCTTTAGCCTTCACGTACATGACTATTTGTCAAGGTTATGTGCACTGGACAGTATACAAACAGTCTGCATTTCATGAATGGGTAGTTTGTCCTGCAAGTTATGGATAATTACTTTTGAATGCTCTAAAGTGGAGATAGTAGAATAAAGTCTGCCTGGATAAACAGATTCTGCAACTGTAGATAATGGTGAACAGCCACCAGAAAGGCAGCACAACCTGATGAATGACTTTATGAGTGATCTACTTTAATTGTGGTAAGCAACGTCACAATCTTTTTCTGGGCACATTGATGAATACTGTGAGTATGTGAACACTGATCAACTGCCTGTTTCATTATAAAGAGAGCATAGTAAGACCTGTTTAAGGTCTATTTAGTGAATAAAAATGGTCTACACCAAGTTTTTAATGGCACTATTGGTTCTTCTCTATTGCATTGTGGCTAGGCTTGGGCCAGCATATCACAGTGTTCACAAACATGAAGGGTATGAAGTTTTATAAAACCCGCCCCCTTGCCCCTAACAAACCAAAACTTTCATTAAGCAGCCTTTACTGGTACACCTTAAATGGTGCTTGTGCCAGACTGTAAGTGCTGCACCATTTAACATGGAAGAGCCAAATCAAATAGAAGCCAGCTTCCGCTCTGTAAACCAAAGGCACATATCTGATTAACCTGAATTCCATAAAATGCCTTATTTTCTGGCTGTTACTTGCCCATTGTGCAGCCGATGCCACACACTGTTAAGTTGCGGCTGTTTCCTACAGAATTACAGAAGCTTTTGTGAGGCACTAAGGCAAAAGCTCTAAAGCCAAGTTCACCAATTTTTTGGCTTTGGCGATTCAATTTTCCATTAGTTAATCATCAACCAAACCAAAACTTTTCATGCAAATTCATCAGGAATTGTAGCTATGGTAGACATTTAGACATGATTGATTTGACATTTAGTTTGAATGTGTATTTGTATGTGTATCCACGTTTTGGGATTTACATTTATATGGCTTTTATCAGATGCTCTTATCCAGAGCAACCTCCATTATCTACTTACAGGCACAGTCTTCCTAGAGTAGCATGAGGTTAAGAGCCTATTGTTCTGCCAGTAGGATAGTTACTTGTGTGGATCTGAACCTACAACCTTTTGGTTCATAGGCGAGTGTCCTACCAACAGTCCACCACCAAAAAAGTAAAGGTCGGGATTCAAACCTGCGTCGCAGCAGGAGTTACCGTCTGCAATGACACTAGCTTAACAACAGTTGAACCACAGAGAAGGATGCAAGTTACCAATACTGTAAAAACGACCCTTGTATGAAGACTGGGCACATCTTGTAGTTTGAAAAGTCTGTCACCAAGAATCAAATCCATCACATGGAACAAAAAGCTATAGTCTTTCTTTTTTAGACCAAAACTCTCTTCTGCTGGTGACGACACAGATTTTGATGCATGAATCCACCACCATAAGACTGTGCAGCTGAACTCCTAAAGGCCTATAAAACTGACTACTCATTTTAAGGTAGACCATATGTATTCACCATGTATGTTTTCATGTAAGGTAGCTCAAGTAAACCTTTCAACATGATCTAATGGTTTGTAAACTTAGAAAAGAAGTGTGTTACCCTTTGCCAGAGCATCACATAGTGTTTTGGCCTCAAGAGAAACAGGAAATAAAACGACAGATGACAAAGCAGCGGGGTAGAGCTAACTCAACTGCCAGCAAAATCTTAGGCTTCATGGGCAAAGGCACTTTCCATCTAAGAATCCTGTCTCTGAGATGAGAAAGGATGGAAGAAACACTCACAGTCAACAACCCTGCTGTTTGTGGAGGCTTTCAATACAACAGTAGTCTTTAATTTTCTGGGACAGATGTCTCTTCTTTCATTTGAGCATTTTAGCCTTGGGTCAATTAAGTGGATTTTCAGTATAAAACTACCCAGCTCGAAACAACGCTATATGTTGCCTCAGGACTAAAGGATAACCAAAAGCTGAACCAACTATTTTAGAAATGCATAAAACTGAACTGAATTAAGATAAATTACACTAAAATAAAAGTTCAGCGCTGGTCAAATTACTGGGAAAAAATATCAGTGATTTGACTAGTGTCATTTGAACAAAGCAATACATTAATCTGGCTAGTCCATGTGAACTAGACTCTTAAAATTTCAACGGTCATACTTTACAAATTCTGTTTCAATCAAGCATTTCCCTCTGAAATAAGCACATAAACCATTGTTCTAGTTCCAAAACTCAGCTGCATTTAAGTACAATTACACTCTGTAAACAGAAAAACAAATAATTTCACAAATATATAAAAAACATCCTAGTGAGGTAGTGCAGTTGTTCAAAAGTTTCTAATATGGTCACATTTAAAATACACTTAAATAAGCAAATGTAAAACAAATGAGAGACATTTTAAGTCCTTTTCAGTAAGCTGGCCCAGTAATAAACATTTATCATAATGATTGATCAGGAAGGCTAATCACTTTGTTAAATGTTTTGGTGCTACTGATAATGGAACAACCAACTTCTGTACAGTTCACTTTTTTTGTCAGCTACCAAAGAACTATTTGCTTAATTAAAATAATATTTTATTAAAAGTAAAAAAGACCATATAAATATAGAAAGATTTGTGCGAGTTTACCTCCCGAACAGCATTGCAGAATTCACTTTGCAAAACCCTCTGCAGGGCTTGCAGCTTCTGAGGAGGTACTTCCCCTGTCCTCTGGAGCTTGTCCAGGAGCTCGATGGCACGAGAGATGTCTGTGAAGGTGAGGTTTTCTGTGAGGCAAGACCATATCACCAAACAGGCCTAACGATTGACCAACAACTTCTTGAGATGTGTGGTTTTTTTTGGCAGGGATCACTGGACTCATTGTTTGTGGCTATTAAAAATTATATTACTTTCTTTTGAGGATTTTTAAAAGGCATCAAGAACCTTTCCAAACAACAGTATTTGCATATTTTCTGTCATCTGTGAAACAGCCTCCAAGGTTAAGTGAACTGTATTAAACAACAAACATGTTTAGTAAATTTGACATCAGAACTGCAGCGTTGATCTGAACAGAATCTTTTAAATTAAGGTTGTCAACATGTACAATTTGTCGGAGATGTCAGAAAATGTCAGAAGGTCAAGTTGTAAAAGTAACTTTGATCTTAATTGCGCCTGTAAAGTTGGGCTAATATAATTCTTACTAAATACTTTGGTGGCCTAGTGGTTAAGACGCTGCCTTTGAGACCTGAAGGTCGCAGGTTCGAGTCCTGGCCCGGGCACTACTAAGGTACCCTTACTACACCCCGGGTGCTGCTCCACGTGTGCACGTGTGATGGGTTAAATGCAGAGGTCACATTTCGTTGTGGTGCTTGAGTGTGTTCACAATGACCTTTACCTATACTGAGTCCAGTAATCGTGTGTACGAGTTCACATAGCTCACTGCTTCAAAAACAAGTCTCAATGACGGGAGTGAACCACCGCAAAACCATCTAAATCAGGTTAGATCCTATTTTTCCACGGATAACAGACATGTCCCATGCTTTAAAACAAGCTATATAAGACGCCATATGCTGGAGTACGTGTGTAATATTATAACTACGTTAGCCAAGTCAGCTGGACCCTTCAACACAAAAGATTAAGAGCTAGCGGGCTAGTCCGCTAAGGCGCTAGTTGACTTTTGTTAGGGTGGGTAACTTTACAGGTTTTATATACGCAAGTCTGACTTCTTCTGAATGGTTTGCCTACTCGACAAGCAGGTGTCATTTCTTTTCATAAACAAACACATTTCGTCCCTTTTTCATTCGGAAATATGACTAAGTTGGTAAGAGGGACTCTTGGCTAGCTAGCATCGGCTAATACTCGTAGCTAGCTTGCATCAACAGCGGACTGTTCGGAATAAAATGCGCCTATCCTATCGTTAAAATGTTTAACAACTTACTGCACTGTGCTGTTTACCTCTTTCTAGTCGCACGGGTTCCCCCAACGAGGCCATTTTAGCCCGGAATATTCCCTTTATTCTTGAGAGCGACTCAACCAAGTAGCACTGTCTCCCCGCTGTTTGTAGCTAATGCGAAGAGATTAAAGGAGGGTGTCGAGGAGGATCCTCGTTGCGTACAATTTGCGCATTTACAGATCCTCCCTGTCAAACAAGGGAAATGGCACCAAAAGTCCATTTGTTACAGTGTTTTCTGTTGTCAGTGAATAGAATTGTGAACAAGACTCAGCAAAAGGCTACAATTATTAAAACAGCAGCCATATAAAAGCGAAGTTTACTGGGATGACCAACGATCCGTCCAAGATCGTGCAGTTCAAATAGAACATTTGTGGGTCTGCGGTTCTTCTTTTAGTGCCTATTACCATCTACTGGCCATAAGGCACAATTACCCAACTCCTATACTCTGGGGTTTTTATAT
>JBBPDA010000041.1:19189751-19202271 GCA_037974385.1 Arnoldichthys spilopterus
GATAGATAGATAGATAGATAGATAGATAGACAGACAGACAGACAGACAGACAGACAGACAGACAGACAGACAGATAGGTCGAGAGACAGATAGACAGGCAGGCTAGGACTGCAGCTGTGGAGGACAGATCAATCCTAATCAAATGAGGCGTGGCGCAAAAAAATGTGCATACTGTGCTGCTTCGGCATGAAAAAAGATGCTTCATCCCGTCAGCTTTTCCAGTCATGGGGGGAGCTTCTTACATTGTCAGCAATTACCTCCACGGAACCTTCCGAGAGGATTTTTAAAGTGCCGCCGAGAGGATTAAGCCTCGAATCCGCCTTATTTCACACTTGCTCACTTGTTTGAAATTCCTCCAAATGTGTTACATCTTCAGGGACGGAGGACGGGATGTATTTTCGTCAGCACCCCCTCCCCACTCCCCACCCCCCCTTGCTCCTTCAGAACGGCCCCTAATGTGGGTTTACGTACACACAAGCGCACGCACGGCATGAAGGGCCACGGCCCAGTAGCTGCCCCAGTTTCCTGATTATCCCAATTAGCAAACATCTGCCGTCCCCCTAATGAGCGAGGTATTTATATAAGTTGCAGGGGCTGCTGGATGATAGATAAGAGCGTAGCAGCATCAGCGGCGTTGACAGGAAGGCTTCCTGTTCAAACTTGGCCCCTTACAGTACTACCTGCCTGAAGTGTGCTCTAAAAAAAGTGCACATGGCCCAGATAACTCTCACACAGGATCGGGCTGATGCTGGGGAGCTGTTTCAGCAGTTTTGTCTGCCTCCGTGCTAAAAACAAACAACAGAGAGGTGAAGTAGGTAGTGCACAGAAGCAGGAAAGTGATATGGAGAAGAAGACGAGGGACTGGGTTGCATCTTCCACTCCACCAGTCGGGAGGATGGGGAGTGTGTGTATGTATGAGTGGAGTTGGCTGGGGTGGGTGATGTGGGGGGGGGGTCTTGCGCGTCATTTCTCAGCATAACAACCCTGATGACGTCTCTTCCAGGTCTCCAAGGCGGCCCGGAGGAAGGGAGGGGGGGGGGTGGACGGAGGAGCAGTGGTGGTGGGGGTGTGGGGTGTGGGGAGAGGGTGGCTAGTGGCACTCATCAGCTTGCAATTGCTTGTCATTCCTCTGGGGTCCCCTCTCACCAGGAACAACAAACGATTTTATTTCTAACCCCGCTATTTCCTGTTTCCATCAGGCGAATCAATATGGATTATGCTCTCAATCACCTTCCTGTTAAAACGCAATCTAGACGGTGAATCAGTTTATTGCTCTGGGACCGAGTCGGCAATAACCGAGACCCTCTATCTTGTTCAAACCAGAAAGGGGAAAACCAAATTACCGCCGCGGATGCGTTTGTTCCGCTTTAATATGCGGGGACGTGTGTGCTTTTCCTCCCGAATTGCGTCTTGCACTCGCAATATCAATATCCTGTCGACGTATGCAAACACGGCGCGTGCAATCTGTAGGACAATCTGTGAAAGTCATGAACGCAAACAGAGACGTAAGATCATACGTGTCGTACCCTCTTTTGTAAGCCCCAGGCTGTCACCATGGAGGCAAGCTGCATTTAGAGGCCTTTGAATATGCTGCGGCCATTCAGGCCTCTCGGAGAAGCATCACCCAAGCCTGAGGTGACCTCTCGGTCTACAAAGGAGCCTAAAGGTGTAGCCCTGACACGCTGTCTACACAGCTGTATTTAAAACTGGACACACACACATGCACAAATGGGGCTGGGGAGGCTTAGCCGGAGCATTTTCAGACACTTTTCATGACAAAATCTGATTGATCTCTGCTCGAGCATGATCACCACCCCTGTTGTCCGGGGGGTAGGATGTGCACCTGCTCCATTGTTTAGAGAAGAGCTGGTAGGACAGGGCGGTTCACTTTTTTGCACGCTCCTGCTTTGCCGCAACTCTTATTTGCTTAAGTCTCCATGCCATGCAGGGATTACGCGAGAAATCCCTTTCCTGACAGACAGATGAAGCTTTGCCAACATGAAAGTGCAGCAGTAGCTGAAGCCTCTGTTAGTTTTGGCAGGGAAAAAATGAACTTTTTTTCCCACTTTTTATTCTCTGTGCCTATAGCTGGTATGAATATTTGAAAGGACATTGACGCTGTGTCGAAATGAAAGGATCCTAGAAGGCGGAATATCTTCTTGCGCTGCATAAAAGCAAGCACATGACAAAACACCTGAACAAAAGCTCCTATGTCTTCTTGATCTTCACAAAAGCAAGTAATCCCTGAGAATGGTATAGCTATGCCCTATAGGTCAATAGGACCTGTTGACAAGCATTGGCTCAGACCGCCAAGCTACCTCACTAATCGCAATGAGATTAAACGTGTAAACCTTACACGTACTTGACAATTTCTGCAAAACTCAAACCACATCTATAGAACCACATTTAGTAGTGCTGTGCATTGCCACCTATGCCACAGCTTCTTGCCAAGCCAATCATTAATCTCAGGAAGGGATCAAACAGCAGCAAATGGCAGGCCATTTGGAAAGACTTTGGCTCAGCCTCACTCAGCTTTAGTGTGTACAAGACGTTCACAGGATCCTTTGAAGTACATCCTCGGATAATTGTGGTTCCCACCACAATGTAACACAGCTGTGCCACAGGGGCACACCGAACAAGACAGAGGAGATGCTGAGGTGGTGATCTCAAGCTTTCATGACCTCTCAGCAGGCTACCCACTCATTACAAGAACGTCTACTTTAAGTATCATGGCTGCTCAAGGAACAGGATGAAAATACCCAAGAGGTTGGTGCATAAATAAAAATAACATCCCATGTGTGGAGGAGGTTGTGTTTGACAGGAGCCTGAAAGCAGTAAACTTTGGACCACCCCTGTCGCAGGTGCTTTCTTGGGCATAAAAGTCAGAGGGTACAATTCATTTTACAGTGTATACGGTGGCCTAATTGCTTCCTCCTGAAGTTCTCAGGCTTGTCAGGGGTAGGCCTCCCGCCTCTCGGAAAGTGGTGTAGCAAACCAAATTAAACTTTAGTGTGGTAATGATTAATGTATAAGTTTCGGCTCTTCACGTAACAGGAGAAAGGACAAGCATTGGCAGGACCGGCGTCGGAAATATCATCCAAGGTTTGCCGCTGCGATGCTGCTAGGTGCTGTTTCCATGTAGGGCACTTTGTTCCTCAGCTATTGAGATGTTTAAAAAGAAAAGAAAGCTCATCAGATCTCTTCCTTATCACGAAGACTGGCTAGAGGTCTTGTACATAGTGTTTTTAGCCATGTGATCCAACGAGAAGGAGCGCGAGGACAGCTTTGTTTGGGCTGATAGAAGGCTGCTGTCAGAAAACAGGCCGGCAACCTGATCCAAGCGTTCGAGCGGTAATACGGAGGGCAGACACTAGATGGCGCGTTTGTCTGCCTAAAACATTGGCTCGTTCTTACGAACGGGCTTGGCTTACTGCACACGCACTACTCTGTAGCTTACTGCACAGGCACGCACAAACAGCATGGGGGGAAAAAAGCAAACACAGCAGAAAAAAAGTCAGATTGAAAGCTCTAAATCTGTCAGGCTTCAGGAAAAAAAAATCAACATAAATAATAAAAGACAGGAATACATTTAAACAGCCTCACACATTTCAAAATGCCAAAGTAGAGGAAGAAAAAAAAATTAAAGATTGGGCTCTTGCTCTACATGTAGTTGTATGACCCACATTGGGCCAAGCTGAAAGCCTACACTGCATGTCAACATGGGCACTTCCATCCTGTAAGTGCGCGCGCCCACTAAAGCTAATTATATTGATAGGCCCACTAACGCGCGAATGGTGGCAAATCGACGGAAAGCGCTAGCAGCAATGGGAAGCACGGGTTTAACGTCTGGAGTCAGGTGGGCCAGGTGGTTCCCCGCTTCCATCCGTGTGCGTTAACGCGCGCACAAAAGTTTCTAGCCCTCGCCTTGAGCGCCGATCGCGGCGCACAGCTGTAAGACTGACCGCAGGGCTCAAGTTTCCCATCACGTCTAACAGAGCGCGCCCAACACGTTTGTTCGACCAGTCCTGTGCCATAAAGCACGACCAGGCTTTACCTCGCACACACAAGCCATGCATCTGGACATTAAGGACGCGCGAAGAAAGCAGGCGGCATTAAACTGGCTCGTGGGCAGCGGCGAGCACAAAGCTGCCGGGATGCGTTGAGCGCTCGGCTCCATTGCGGAGCTGCAGGTTAAGAGCAAAACTTTTCCGGATCCCCACCGCCATAAAACAGTTTCCCCGAGTCCCGTGCGCCACTTGATGCGATGCACTTTTCTATTCGCTCCACCCTTCTCCTCTTCCACACTTCGCAAATAAACACAGCGCACCCGCAGCAAACTCCTCACACACCGAACTCCTACCTTCTACTGTCCAGCGGATAAAGGAGACCATTCAGCAAAGCCGTGTCATCTGGGATGGCTTTTTTGGGGGGATGCGTTTTTCTTCTTCGCTGAAAGCCCCGGCGATATTTATTCCCCCTCTCTCCCGAAATTCGTGGCTCCGTTCGCGCAGACTCGCCTCGTTCAGCTCCGGAGTAAACGAGTTAAATTATTGATGGTGGAAACTGCGCGGTGGACGCGACGCACTCCCATGACTGAGCGGCTGCTGCGCTGCTGGCTCTCCGGACGGCATACTACAGTCCCCCCCCCGCGCACAGGGAGAACGTGCGCCTATACCACAACGTTTGAGCTCCAAATGACGGCGCTGCACGCCCGTTCCTCGGTACCTAAGCGTGACGTAGAGGCACGTGACCCCCACCGCCGCTGGATGGCTTTGGGGCCGCCAGCTGGAGTTTTTAAACAGCAACGGTGAGCTCGATTCACTTGCGCCCAACGATTCGTTCCAACGAACCGATTCAGTGAATCGAGCGACCAATGATTCAGTGATTCCTTCGAGTTTTTTTTTTTTTTGTCCTCATCGCCTCCAAACACAGGCACGTTTAAATGGGTCGTTTGAAATATGTTGCAGTGTGCTGAATTTAGTTTTTGTATGTATTTTGGCTTCACCAGTGGGTTTAGGCATTCATCATGTCATCGCTTGCCAGACAGAAACCTTCAGTATCAACGTAACGAGAACTTTGCATGAAAAGCACAAATCTTCTTAGATTTTAATGTTAATGTAAAATGTACTTTTTGAAAGCATTTTAGATCCATTTCTTTTTTTCTATTCATCGTGAAATTGTGACCCAATCCAAATGTTAGCTGTTTTCAAATTTTGTAAAAAATGTTTTTAAAAAGACAAAATGGACATGCAGAATGTAAAATCCGAAGTAAGCGGCATAAAAAAAGTTTTGGAACACAGTTGAAAAAAATCAGTTTACGAAAACACTTTGAGTGGCAGGAGGCTGAAAAACACACAGGAAGACCGGGCTAAGTAGAGCCTCTGTACAGTTTAAGGTTCAGCTAATAAACAACGTAGCTTATAGGAATGTAGCTAAGCTAGCCATGGCTAATGCATTTTCAGGGCTGAAAGTTTGTATTTTTATTCACTGTGGGAGGTGTTACCTGAGGGGTATGGGCCTATTGTCTGTAAACGCAGCTCGGTCACATAAATGAATGTGTTCCAGTGTGTTTTTTGTTAGCTGTTTGTGTTACCATTTTCAAGATGGCTTCCATTTCCACTTCCATTTCTTAAAGGTGCCCCACGTTTTCACCATTATTGTACTTCAGAGTGTTGGAACTACTAAAATACTGGACATTTTGGAACTTTGGAGATGATTTTGAACCCTGTATCCTCTATGTGTATTCATTCATTCATTCAACCTATACTATTGTTTGTTAATGAACAAATGGTGAGTTCAAATGAAGCACCATCATGACACAGGACTATATATCACCTCATGAAATTGATATATGCTTTTGTGATTTTAAAAGCAGCAGCTTCAAAGTAAAGAGGTTCTTCTTCATTTCCACCACATCAAGGTCCTATTCTGTTCTGGAGGTCTCTACGGTGTGATACCTTAAACTATTGTCAGTTGTCTACTGAGCCCCTTTTTATATCCTGTTAGAGGAGCTTGTATGTCAAATGCTGACCTATAGCTTTTTAAAGAACTGTCTTTTTATATGTTAATCACTTTGGTCAAAAGGGAATGATGTGAAATTAGTCACAAAATAGTAATTTATGCAAAAAAAAAGGGGGGGTGATCAATAGGTGTTAAATCAAGCATTGCTTCTGTTGGCTATTTTCTGAAAGACTTTTCTGTTATTGCAGGCATCATACAATTCTTAGTTATGCCAGAGGACACAGGCCAACATGTGAGGGCCCTTTTTTCTTCACCCTGACTTTTCCATCCCTTGTTGCTGACGGTATGATTTTTGCCTTGCTAAGGTGCTTAAGGAGCATCATCTTCATGTTATTGGACCCCTGATGTAAGATTTATAGCGATGAGTTTGTAGCATGGTGATCATGATTATTCTCTGTCTAAGGTAATGAGGTGGAGGAGGTTCAGACCTAGCAGGTCCCAGCATGGGAGAAGATGCTAACACCTGCTCTGCCTCTCACACACGCGTACACACACATACATACATACATATACTCATCACTTTCTTTATCCATATCTCTTTCACTTTTCACTCTTTCTCCCATGCACACACGTACACATACCAAATTTGCATATATGCACCAATGTATCTCACACAAACCCAAGGTACAAGTATACTATCACCTGCACTCACTCACTCACACACACTTATATGCACATCCTCCTCCAAGGTCCTATAGGGATAAGCCAAGATGAATATAGCACTACCCATAGGATCACAGGAGGAGAGGGCAAACTCTGGATGACAAAGAGTTGCATCAGCAATTGCTGAGCGACATGACTCCAAGAGAGGGGAAAAAAAGATTAACCACGCACACACACACACACACACGCGCCACACACACAGCGCACCGGGGCTGTTCCAGCCAGGTAATTCATAAATAAATCACTCTGCTTCTCATTAGGAGCACAAAAACAAAATCTAAGTCTCACTGAGAACTGCAAATGCAGCACAATGCCGCATAGAGCCACAATTCACACAGGCACAAAGTTGAAGTGCTTATGTATTGCTGAGAAAAAAATTATAATAGAACTATGGAACCTAAAAGAGTCTAAGTGGTTTAGTGCTGTATGCCAAACATCTTATCTAATGAATGTTTCATGTAAGAACATACCATAAACTTTGCCACTGTCATTGCTGAAGTTGCCCTACAGAGTAATCTACAGATAGACAGAATGCTAGAAACCTGTTACACTTAAAAAAGAGCTTTCAAGCATAACCACACATCAAAATGCGATGTTCCCATCATCTTGAACAAATAAGTTCTTGTGACAGTGTGGTCCTCTGAAAGGAGTGAAGAGGCATGGGTTGCGTTGAATGTTGAGAGAGTCGGAGCGGCGTCAGAAGCGATGGCCGTGTCTCTATCCAATAGGTCGGGTCGCTAATGACGTCACCTCAGCTTTCTCAAAAACTCCTCTCTGCTTGTTCATCTTCTGGAGCTTCCTCAGGGTCCTGGACTACCCCATTGTAATTCCTTTGGGGAGGCCAGGTCGACGTTCATGTGCGATTCCCAAAGATGCAAATCTCTGAATAGAAACTCAGCAGGTAGTGAAGATACCTACCATACAGTTTCAGAAATGTTGGAACATTTCATTTTGGTCAACAGAAACATGATTATCATCTGTCTGGTGAAGCTGCTAGAAATGCATAACTTTTGTTGGTATGAGAGATTGCATGCCGTTACACTTAAACATATTTACACTCTTAAAAATAAAGGTTCCAGGAAGGCTTCTTCAACTGTAGAAGAACCTCTTTTATCCAGACTTCATAGACCACTAAACAACCAATATTTTTACTCAAACTTGATTCACAACACATGAGATGTGAAAATATAAAACATCTGGCTCCCTAAGGACCAGTTTGAGAATCATTTAGTGGATGGTTCCTTGTAGAACAATTTTTATGGTTCTAAATGAGATATATGAAGAAAGCTTCCATGTAATGTAAAAAATCTATTTTTCACTCAGCAACTGTTTGCCCAAGTCAGGAACCATTAAGGAACCTTTATTCTGAAGAATGTATGATATTACTTGGGTCTTTCTTTCTGGTGTAACATGGCCTGGCTCTAAACAATCGCGATGCAATCTCCCCGAAATGAATGTACAACCCCTGTCTATCATCTCAACAGATGAACACCTGAGGTATGGACTAAACAAGCACATATTGACCTAAACAAGTGCGACTCAAAGTCTGCAGCTCATTTTACGATGAATAAAAACAGAATCTCAACAGGAACACCATCTACCACTATCTGTGATTCAGAATTCTCCCTGGCTCATTGGGATGGTGTGTGTTTGTGTGTGTGAGAATGAGTATGTATACACTCCTAGTGGGTCTTCGCATTTCCACTGTGTCACCACATTGAAATGAATGAGTCACTCACTGAAACTTGAAATCCCCCCCTCCCACACAGTATGGTTTGCCCATTCCTGGCTGTCTGACTTCGCTAGCCAAGCTGAAGGAGAGCACCCCAATCACCCCTAACCCCCCAAGACCCCCACCTTAGCAACAGCATTGGAACCTCCAAAACCAAAAACAGTTGTAAACCATCCAAAACAACAAGTTTCTGTATTTGTTCCATAGCAAATTAATGTAATTGCATATTATAAACAGCTGACTGGTAGTGCCTGGCCTAACCACAGACACCCATTTTAACTCATACATACGCATGCACAGTGAGGTATACTCTACCCGTAACATACACACTGGTTTGTAATCTATCCCTTGTGGCACACACCGCCTCTGCCGGTAATGTATCCATGGGGGTATAAGCCTTCTGCTGCATTCTATCCTTTTGTACACATCCGCAGGTAATCTAGCCCCTCTATGGTCTCTATCTACAAACTACCTACACCAGTGGCATGTAGCTGTATTTACATAATCACACTGCTTTGAACGACATTCATATGCATATGTTCTAAGACTGAAATCATTTTCATAGTGGGCATTCCTTACTTCACTCAGGACAGTTCATGGTTATCAGAGCTCTCCTTCAATCATGCCACAAAGCATCTATGAATGCGTTCATAGCTTACAGAAACCCTCAATTCTTACAGCACAATCATGATTAAAAATTTAAGCTCATGGTAATGACTTCTTGTGAATAACGCGTGGTGACAAAGAGCAATCCTGGAATATAGGACTGTGCTGACCGTAACTAACCACAAAATGATGCTTCTCTAATGTACAGACAATAAGGAGCTTGGGAGTGAATCAATAAACCTATATGGCATAGCTTATGCTGACAATAACTAGCTAAAATAATGGTCTTGGTAAGTGATGCATGCTAACTCATGTCCATTCTACCATCCATGCTATTTTACACACACATATATATACACACACACACACACACACAAAGTTAAGGTTCCACCAGCCTCCTCCAACCTGCTACACAGGCGAACATGCAGGAGTCTTGCGTACATACCCGTGCACTGACGTTGGTGTGTAGTTAGTTGGAGGATTCCTTGGTGCAGCCCCAGTTGCCAGGCACCGGCACTATTGCTGTTCTCCAGCTCTCCCACATTGGAGGAGAATATCACTCCATTTTATAGCACTGATTAGAGCACACAGGTGGGTGGACAACAAGCAGTGAGAGCTCATATATAGAGCCCCCCTCCAATCTAAATGCACTGGGGGTCAAAGGTAGAATCATATACACAAAGCAACACACACACAATGTGGACCCTAATCATTGGCTTCAAAAGATGCATAGCTTGTTAACAGTTACAAATAATGGCCTCCAAATGGTTTATACAAGTAACCCCCCCCCCCCTTTCATACCCCGAGCTGCCCACTCATTACTTATTGCACCATAGCGCTGAATGAGAGGCGCGCGGCAGCCCACTGGAGAGCGCGCCTTTCAGCACGTCTCTGTTGCGCAGAAAAAAAAGAAAAAGCAGGGGGGGGGGAAGCCCCACGCCATCGGAGCAGCCTGACACATTAAGCGCACATATTCTCTAAAATCACGCGGCGATACTCAGCCTATCACTCACACTGCGTCAAACCCTGAAATACATTTTTTATAATACACGGATTAATATATCAATGTATTATTATGTTTATATAATATATAACTGAGTAATTATATATTTTGTGCCAAAGGAAAGATATAAATTATTGATTTTATTTGGGTCTAAAAACGTCTTGAGATCTACAAAAACTTAATAATAATAATAATCATTATTATTATTATTATTATTATTATTATTATTATTATTATTATTATTATTATTATAGCATATTATTATTATTGTTATTATTATTATAGCATATTATTGTTATTATTATTATTATTATTATTATATCAATAACTGTACTGAAATAATTCATTCACAGCTTCCCCCCTTTTTTCATTGTTGCCTGCGTGAGCTCCTTATTCCCCTGAGGATTTCGACACGTCAAGCATTATCCAATCAATCTGCAATCCAATCAAAAAGAACACAAAATGTTTCTATATTTTTTTTAGAGCTAATTTATTTTAAAGATGCCCTGTTTTTTATTATTATTTTCTTTTTCATTTGTACATCAACTGAACTACACTAATGCTGGCGACTGTGTAGGAAATCTAAAGCCTGTCCAGAGACGCAGAGTTCAGCCCTGTGCCATATGTGGAGTGAAACCTACCATTCTTAGATTTGTTATTGACGCCCACAGTAACTCTGCAGAGCAATCGGGGGTGCAGAGAGACAGAGAGAGAGGGAGGGAGAGAGAGGAGGGGGTTAGAGAGGGAGATTCTCGCTAAGATGACACAACCCCATTTATGGACTGGTCCGATGACGTACATTGCAGAAAGTTCTATAAAAAAACCCCTCCGTACATACAAAGTGTGTCGTGCCACCCCCCCAACCCCCTCCCTCATCCTCCACCCTCCCCACACACACCAGCCCACACCCACACCACGAACCCACGTCTCTTTCCTTCTTTCTCATGAAAAACACGAAAAAAGCCCTCACTAATAAATCTAAAGGGTTGGTGGTGGGTGGTGGTGGTGGTGGTGGTAAAACACACGACACGAATGGCTGGACAGACAGAAAGCATTAGAAACTGCAGTTCCTCCATCCGCAGACGCACATCAGCTGTATAAACGCTAGCATGCAAAACGCAAAGACAAAATAAACACATAACCCAGCCGCAGTGAGGTTAAATCAGATCAGATTTATATAATGTGTTTTATGATAAGAATCAATGCACAAACACAAAGCATCAGCGACAATAACGCATCAGTAACAGTATCGGTTTTGTTTAAGGATCAGAAACCTTACTGCACGTCCCACCGGCTTCATGTGTTTTACAGGCCGTTAACGTTAAACCGCGTTTCTACGGACGGTTCTGCGATCAGAGGAATGAAAAGAAACACTGATGGCGGAAACCTGTCTGGCGGAGCACGAGCCGCATAAACGGAGGAATTACCGATTTTCCCCCCGGTGCTGCGACGTGATTGGAGCTAATGATTTAAAAACGCCCCCCCCCCTAAAAAACTTAACATCATTTCGGTCCAGCTTTAAAAAAAATCTCCTCGCGTCGGCCGTCCGGCCCGCGAGCTCAGAGAAAGAGCAGCGCGCGACACAGAGAAACGAGCGGCGAGCCTGGGCCCACATCCACCACCGAGTCCCTGAACTTAGCCGGCACCAAAAGTCACCAACAAAAAATCTCGTCCTAGAAAGACGCAGAGCCGCTGATGGTGATGGCGATAATGATGACGCCGTGGTCGGCGGTGGTATTCTTTCACTGCCCACTCTCTCTCTCTCTCTCTCTCTTTCTCTCTTCCCTCGCGCCGCTCCTCCAGCCTCCTTATCGGAGCCTCCATCTGAGGCAGTGGAGCACGGAGCGCTGCGTGACCACGCCTTTCCCCAAACCTGCCTCTAGCTGCAGCCGCACGGGCCGTGGCAGCCCTCCTCCGGCTTGGACAGGGGGAGGAGGGGGGGATCTATGAAGGGGGAGATTTTCGAAGGAGTTTAGCGGCAGATCGGATGTGGAGATAGGGATGTGTGGTCCGGGGGGTGGGGGTGGGGGCTCGAGATGGGCTTATCTGCTATAGTATCAGTAATGGAAACTGGAGCAGGGGCTGATAGCTCGGGTGGTGTCTGTGCGCGCCGCTGCTGTAGTGAATGGCTTATCTGCTGTAGTATCTGCGCTGAGGGGGTTTTGGAGGGTGTGGGGTGCGCAAGGCTGGAGCACAGGGGGGCTCCAAATCTCGGCATGAATGAAACGCACGAGCCGTTTCGGAAGGGAGAGAGATAGCGAGAAAGAAAAAAAAAAAACGTGCGCGCGCACACAAACACGCACGCATGCACACCGGAGATATTGTCCACGTACAACACACTGATAAACGCGACAAGGAGGATAAAATAATTATTGTGGCACGTTAATGAAGCCAGGGAAGCAGCACGTGAGCCAATACATAGATAGATAGGTAGATAGATAGATAGATAGATAGATAGATAGATAGATAGATAGATAGATAGATAGATAGATAGA
>JBBPDA010000041.1:19208262-19244515 GCA_037974385.1 Arnoldichthys spilopterus
ATCTATCTATCTATCTATCTATCTATCTATCTATCTATCTATCTATCTATCTATCTATCTATCTATCTATCTGTCAGTCAGTCAGTCAGTCTGTCTGTCTGTTTGTCTGTCTCTCTGTTTGTCTGTCTTTCTGTTTGTCTGTCTGTCTGTCTGTCTGTCTGTCTGTCTGTCTGTCTCTCTGTAGAAGCCTAGCAAAGTTTAAAACTTCTTAACTGTTGCTGTTTTAAGAAAGAAATACATGGAACAGCTTTTCATTGATAAAAATGGCTCTGTTAAGACTTTTTATGCTTTGAAAGAGTTAAGAGTGTAGATCAGCCATGGACACAATCATGAAAGTGGAAATAAACATACTCTAAATGAAATGTAAGAGGACAACACTCCTGACACCAGGTTAATTTAAGATGATTAAACATCTAATTTACAGTAAAATTTATGAAAATTCTCTTTCTCCAGGCAGTGAATAAGCTGTAATGTGTGTTTGTCTTTTCCTGCTATGCTTACACACAGAACTGACATGCATGTGTACACGGTCACAATGTTAGACACTTTAGTTAGCTAGGGTGTTTTGGAGGGAAATTCTTACAGAGGGCAACTTTGACACATTTAACACAAGCCACATAATGTATGATTCGGTTACATGATGAAGGTATATATTGGTCTGTTCATCTTCTGGTTGCTGCTTGCTCACATTAAAGATGATAAGTGGTGCTTTACAACATGTGCCACTGATTTGAAGCCTACACCCTTGAAAAAAGGTGTGATCTCTAAAAGAACCACTTTTGGTACTCTGAAGAGCTTTTGCATGGATGGTTGAATGGGATGTATGAGAGACAGAAGACATTTTAATGTCCTGTTATAATTACCTTCATATAAATAGATGCTCGTACCATCAAATTATTACAATACAATTATTTCAAATCTTCAGGGTTAAACTTAGAAGGGTGTAACCTATGGTTACAAATCAGAAAAGGTTCTTTGCCATAAAAAAAAACACTTCTGGTCCTCTACAGAATGGATAATTCTTAAAAGATAATTTTTCTACATGAGGAGTGAGTGTGAAGAACCACTAAATAATGTAAAATTTACTGAAAGAAACTTTTAAATTGATAAAGAACCCTTAGATAATTTCAAGGTTATTTATGCCTTGAAAATATTCTTTACATATCTACAACATTGGTTCTTTAGGGAACTAAAATGATTCACCTATGGCATTGCTCAAAGAAACCTTGGTGGGACCTTTAAAAGACTGTAGGATTAGTATTAATACCAGGTTTAGGACCAGGGTGAGGGTTAGGTTCAGGTGTATGGTTGGGATTAAAGGTAATGACAGGGTTAGAGAAAAATGAAGGTGAACTAAATACCAAAAATGTGGGTGATCCAAAGTTCCACATAATGTAAAGGTTCCATACCAGCTCATGAAGCATTCTCCTCAAATTGTAACTCCAAACACAGCACCATTTAGGAACCTTTTATTTTTAAGAGTACAGGATGGGGTCAGCTTCGTCAAAATGCTCTTGGATCAACTTCAATCAATGTGTTCATGTGGGTGTGAGCATCATGGAGAGACATGTGACGTTGGGTGATTTTTTAAAAGTTGATGCAGATGGGCGTGGGGGAGGGGGCGTCATGTTGGTCGAGTTCAGTGGGTTGTATTGACGAACACAACTAAATACCATATCACGCTATGACCAGCATTAATCATATCATCTTTTAAGGCGTAGGTGGCTGCGGCCGGTCAATAGCCTCATCATATAATACGACATCTAAAAAACCTCCTTCACACTTTAGCTGTCTTCACTACCTCTCTGTCTTTTTTCTTTTTTAGCTGCATCACAGCATCGCTCCAGTCTTTCCTTTGCTTTTCCATCCTGCCTTCCCTCTCTCTCTGACTCTCTCTCTCTCCCTCTCTATCTCTCTCTCTCCCACAGTTTTCACAGGCTCCCTGGCTGACTCACTCGTGGCCCCGCATGCCACCCCTGCCCTCCCCCGCACCTCGCATGCAGAGATACCCAGTGCCTCCGACACGCCGGTCAGCCGGGATACCACCAGCTTCCTGGGCTGCCTTCTGCTAGTCGCCCCTGCATTGTCTCTGCCCCTGACCTGCCCCCATTGCAATGCCCTCTTCAGCCTGCCAGAATACAGATGATTTCAAGCATGTTATTTGATGGCTTCAACTGCCAGGTCCATTGTATATGTATATATTTGCACATATATTTGCACACACATACGTGTTTAATGATGTGCTGGTATGTACTACACTTTTTAAGAAGGTACCATGAGAGGGTTCTTTACACAGCGCCATAGAGGACTGTTTCCCAAAGAAACACCTCAATAGAGTGTTCTTTGAACAACAATTGCTCTAAATGAGATCTAAAATTAAAAGAACTCCAACGTAAAGTAAAAAAATATTTTCTAGGTTATCGTAGAACATTACATCCAAGTCCAGCATTTGATAACTTTTATCTTCCAATGCGATCTATGCACTACAGTCTTCAAATAGTCTTAAATACAGGTTCTTTTAAGCAATATGAATATTAATATATCATAATATCAAACAACTTTGATTTTTTACCTTTTGACATATATTTCTTAAAAGAACCATTTCTGTAAATGAGATATGTAAGTGTGAAGAGCTTTTGCAAGCGTAAAGAACCACAGGATAGTATAAAGTTTTAGTCATAATTATATAATTATAAATAATTCTGACACTAGTATTTTTTAGTTTTGATGCCACAAAACAACCACTTTTGGTTCCCTAAAGAAAATTCAGTAAGCCTAGATGGTTCTTCAGAGAATATTGTTTTATAAAATAGATGTGTAAGTGTAAAGAATTTCCATGTTTAAATACGCCTATTAGCCTTAAACATCTCTATTTCCAACATGGAACACTAAAAGTGAATCTTCTATGGCATGATTCAAAGAACTATAAAGGCACGTGTTTTTGTAAGAGTGATACCAGTCAAAAGTTTCTTTATACATTTAAACTGACAACCATTTAAGCCATTCAAGAATTTTCTCAAGAGTGTACTGTCTATAGAAAATAACTAACTTCGCCAAAGTGACAATATGCTAAGTCTCTCTAACTGAAAACTACAGTTGTGTTTTCCTGCACCACTCTCAAAAAATGCCAAAATGAGTGATGCCATATCATTCTGAAAAGAATCATTTTTTAATGAGATACCTGATTTTTTTAGACTTTACTGTAAAGAATCTACTCTTAATGTAAAACGTAAAAGAACCACTAAATCAGTAAAGAACCATTGCATTATGTAAGTGTTCTGCATACTTTTATAAAATTATTCATAACCATGCATCTCATTTACAAAAATTGTTCATTAGGGAACTAAAATTTGCACAGCATTGCTTAAAAGAACCCTTTGTGCAAACCCTTTTTAAAGCATGTACAACCACTTTCTAAGACCCCTTTTTAAAAGTATGATTGTCACAAATTCATTGAGGTTTATTGGCTGAATGTATGGGGGAATGTACACATGAAAATAGAGAGAAAATAGATCAGTAATCATTGATGAAACATCCCATTATTATTAAGAGCAACAACAACAAAAACAAAAACAACAACAACAACAACAATAATAATAACAATAATCTGAAATGGCTTGAAAACTAAAAGTCAACCAAACCAAAAAACCAAGAGCTTTCAAATTTTTCGGACACACTTTCCACTTTTGGTAACAGCCCACCCAAACTGCGATCACGACTCAAACACTGTAAGCACACACAGACGACAAGCAAGCAAACCTACATTCACTGCAGTTCAGTAATGTGTACAGTAACATTAATAAATACCACACAATATTGCCTTTATAAGGGTTTGTGGACAGTTCCTTGATGCGAATGTAGGGTCACTGAGGTAACCTTTTAAATGAGAAAACCTTCTTAATGGTTTTGTATCAGTCTATTCAGCTTGAAATCTACGACAACGCAACAATGATGGCAACTATATTTGAACGATGCTGAAAGCTGCGGCACTGGTGCAGTGATGACTCATAATCATAATCAAGTCCACAGGTTCAAATCCCTTCACTGTCAGACAAATGAATAAGATAAAATAAGCATTTGATACAAAATTCACAGAATACGATTTAATAACTTGCTAAGACGTCTATTTAGACGAATGTAGTCACTGTTTCCATAGGATAAAGCAAATTAGCTTTCACTAAATAGTTATGTAAGTTTTGGATATTGATTGGCACCTTACCCTCAATATATGAGTGTTCAAAAAAATCACTCCCTATTAACTTTCAGGGTTGTACTGTTGTTTCCATCATTACTAGGTTTTCTATCAACTCTCTCATTATACTAGTGGATGCAATCAGTTCCTTGTGCCAAAATTGCGAGGCCATTAATTACATCAAGTCAATTTGTTTGTGGATTATGATTTTTATTATTATTACCCCTTGTTGTCTAGATTCAGAATAACACTACATTATGCATATTTAGTGGAATGATCCCATATTTTTCACAAAATATATTTTTTAAATATATTTATTTCTATTTATATATGAGGTTTTAAAGGTGATTGTGATATTGTTTGGTAAATAGAGTTTTTTAAAGTAAGATACAAACCAAAATGTATGTGCCCTTTATTTCAATGGTGCGTAGAATATGACAACAAACCTGTTTAGAAATGGTAATCTATAGCTAATAAAGCAGCAGACACCCTCCAGTGTGCTTTTATTTCCATTTTATGCTATGACCTGGTAAACAAAATGTGTATAATCATATTGCTCAGCGTTAGCTTTTATAATGTATCTCTGTGCCTCTAAATTTCCCCTTTATTAATTCCACTTAGTTAAGCTCATCTGAATGTAATAAGCGATGCTTTCATCTCACCATTGCTTTCTACCTTTCTTCCTTCCTTAGGTAACTGATGGCAGCACAAAACGAACACTAGCTACAAAGATAATAAGATAATATACTTCACACAGTAACATAACGACATGATGATGTTGAATATTATGTAATTTACAAGGCCATTTTAAACTCAAATGTGCTATGTGCTCACATGAATTTCAGATGGAGCTTTAAGGAGTGAAATGATCCAATGTAAACTTTTACACTTTTGTTTTAATGATCTGAGAAATCCATAAATGTTAAATAAAAATATATACATTTGTACACAATTTTTTGCAGTTATATATGGTGGACTTTTCCACATAAAAAGCCAAATGTTTCCTATTTTTCCGTATTACTGACAAATAAAAAAAATTTGAAAATTACTCATTAATGATGTAGATTTGTTAAATCAGGTAAGAATCATTTTGTATCTGGAGAAAAAAAAATCATATCTTTTTCAGATTATGGATTTAATATATGCTTATGAAATGCATCTGAATCACAGTCAATATTGTGCATTTTTGTAATACTGCTATTTTAATAAACTGCATAATTGGACCATTACCATCACCATGCAGATTACCATACCAATTTGTCTGTCTGCATGTTTGATTGGCTGTCCATGTGTCTGTCTGTGTATCTGCCTCACATCTGCGCGACAAGTGCTTTTTCCCAGAATGCGATGGAAAGGTCTGGTCTCTGCGGCTCCGTTCTCTCCTCTCCACCCTCAGCCCTGGGTGAGTCATAACACAGGGCCGGGCTGGGAAGCTTTGAGGTGAAGCCCTTTCTCTCTCCGCAGTGTTCGCAGCAAAGCTGAAGCTAAGACACAAACCACACTATTTACAGTTCTTATGATGCTGATTTTGGATGCAGTGTTTCTTAACGAATTACGGCAACAATCAAAATTTTAAAAGTAGAAATGCCATAATTGATTTGTGTTAACAGACTAAAGCTATAAGCATCAATAAAACAATACTGTTGTGAAAAAACAAATCAAAATCATCTCCTGCATTAGCAATGGTAGTGCTGAAATGTGTTCAGAAAGAAAAATATCAAGGCTGAATGGCTTCTGTACCCAATGCGCTGAGACAAATGCTAAAAGGTATTAAACACAGCAGCTAGATCAGTTCAAAAAACATTTACAAAAGATTTTCACTGGATATTTTTTAAAATCTCTTTAACCTTTATTTCTAAAATGGTTATTAAGTATTGTCACTGACTAAATGTTCCTTTTCAGGAAGCTGGCCCCATCATTTATAAGAATTTTCTTTGACAGGCACGCCATTAAGTGTTAGAAAATCTCACTCCACAAATATTAGACAAATTAGATAAAATAAATAATTAGATACAAATCATGAATACTCATAACGTTTCGCAATATTATGTTTATGAACAAAACGTAGGATAATCAAAGCATACAGGTTACTGGCTCATGTCAAATATTATAGACTACTGGGGGTAATATCTTGATTTCAGATGTAATTAGGCACAAGACCCTGTCCATGTCATATTAATAATACCAATAATAAAAAAAATGTAATTAGAGACCCCATGGATTTATGTCACAGTTCCTTGGGAGTCCTCAGATCCCACATTAGGAATCATGGGCATAGACAACACTCTAACAAAATAGTTTTTCCTAAAGAGTTGCTGGTGTAAACATATGGTTATATGTTCATACACTACATAACTATACCTGGTACAGAAATTTTATACCCTGGGAAACTTCTTAAATTAAAATGATGATTACAAAAATGATTCTATTTTAATATTCTTCAGAAAAACAACCTTGATTCATTGCACCACTTCAAATTAAGGCTCCTAAAGTGTGACAGGCTTGCATACATAGTTCTAGGAAAACACTGGTGTATGTCATTAACATGGATATGGAGGTTCTTTAAACTTTAACAAGGTTCTTTACACACAAATCATGAAACATTCTTATTTTCTTAGGGAATAAAGTTAAGAATTAAAAAAATATGAGACAAAGACTAAATACTGAATCTAAGGGCTGGTAATGAGGTTAAACTAAATGAAACTAGCTGAAACAAATGAACAAACAAACAAACAACACATTTCTTTTCAGTTGATTTCAGTTTCAGATGATATATGCTCAAACACATTCATACCTTTTCAAGCATATGTGGAATATAAAGGCCAGAGCTTTTTTTTAACAGTGTGTTTACCAGTTTTGATCCTGAAAGGTACATGCCCTGCACATTTAAAATTTTTTGAGACCTTAACACTTCTACTTCTGCAACTGGTTAATGAACTGAACAAGGGGGCTTTGTGACAAAGGATGGAAAACACTGCAGTGAAGTAAAAGTGACTATTAAAACATATTAAGATGATGCAAACTAATCTACATAGTTATGTTACAAAAAAGCACCATGCTATGTACAGTGCCCTCTAGATTTATTAGCAATTTTACTAAAAGACTAAAATTTTTTTTTAATTGTATTCTACAAATACAAGAACATTTGAAATCTATTATTAGGCAATTAATAATTTTTGGCACTTGAGAAAATGACTATATACGATAAATTTTAAGTTGGCCTAAGTGGTTAGAAAAGTTTAAGCAGTCATGAATGATTTTCTGTTTAACTGGGGTATAAAAATGAGGTGAGACACAAATCAATCTCTTAGTCATCCATTTCCATTCCAGTCATCCAAGGAAATCAAAACTATTTTGAATCAGCCTGGACGATGACGCATGGCTATTTGGCTATTTGGAAATTCGGTAGAACATCAGCTCCATGTCAACAAAAGATAACATATCCATAATGCATGATCTCCATGCCAGTAAACTGTTTGAAAAGTATGTTTATTTTTCACTAGAAGCAAAAGCACTTAAACTTTGCCTGACAGCCCTGGTACTTTAACTGGGCCAGGGTGCTGTGGGCGAAAAAAACATTTTGATCTTTGACTCCAAACACTCAAGGTGAGAACACCTAATACCAAGCATTAAATATGGTGAAGTATCTGTGAAGCTGTGAGGCTGGATCTCCAGACACTGGCAGTACTGCTCACATTGATCCAATACACAAACCAAAATCGACTTAAATGGTTAAATGAACAAAAAAATCATGCTTTTGCCTTGGTCAAACCAGTCCCCTGACCTAATTCCAACTGAAAACCTATGGGTGGAGAAAAGGGTGCCCAAGTAAAGACCCAGTTTTTGCAAGTTCTGGAGAGATCCTGCACAGAGGAAATGTCAAAAATCTCTTTATCTGTTTTCTCTAGTTGTATCAAGCATTACAAGAGAAGACCCAGTGCTGGTCTGTTGGCAAAAGGGGCTGCACAAAATATGAATACTAAATACCAATAAATAATAAATTATATATCACTTTTACATTGTATTAAAATATGATATATTTATTACATTTTATATATCTTTACTTTTTGAGTAAAGACAACATTTGATAAACATTATGGGGAATTTTCATCAGTCCTTAAATAAGGGTGCCAGTAATTCTGAGAGGCACTGTACTTTCATTAGTTATGTTTGCATCTATTATGGGGCCAATTTGAAATTTTTTGTTAGCAGATTTCTTTTGTAGACATGGTTTTGTTGAGTTGTTGCAGTTACACAGGTCACCTGAGCGTGCTTGTTTGTGGCAGTTAATTACACCTGGGCTTCTTCTGGTCTCTAGAATCATTACGCGACATGAAGTGCACAGCTACTGAAAGAATTTCGCCTGTCAGCATTTTTGAGCCCCTTCCTTTGCTTCCCTTTACCGACAACTATTACGAGTGGATGGGCCCTCGGGGGACGGTGTATCATTTCTCCGTTTCAATTTGTGCTCCATAAATATCAGTAATGAGGCCTGCGCGTCATGACTTACTCGTACCTGGTGGTAAAAATAACCTCTGGCAGTAAACTGGTGGGGGGAGCAGACAGACTCCTTCTAAGGTTGAATGGGCATCACTTACTCTTTCATTCATCTCTCAGCCTCTTCTACGCATCCTCAATCAACCCCCCAGTGTCATCCGATTACATCCCACACTCTGAATCCAGCCTGGACAGTCGAGACATGAGGGTATTAATAATGAGTAACATATATGTGTCTACTGCTGCTATATATTCCCATGAAAGTTAAAGTACATGTGATTGGTATGCAGGCCAGTATATCAGCAGGTGGGTATTCTTATTATCTGCAAGGGGAAATAAGCCTGCAGGAAGCTTTCCATTTATTATTATTATTTAATCAAGTACTATATGTTCCCCAGGTACATATCAACAAATAACTACCTGGAAATGTCAATACATTTCTTGGACTTATCCAACTAGCCCAGCAGGAACAAACCTCTGTGTTATTTTTTCTCTCTTTTTTTTATCAACTTAGAGTAGCAACACCTTGAACAGATTTAATGAAGGAGCTAGGTTACAGTTCCATTTACAATTACCATAAAATCTATAACAAAGTACAATGTTATTGTGTTGAAAGCAATCCATTTTCCAAAGAGGAACAGTCATTGCACACATTGTTTTTGGGATGAAGGACAGACTATTTAACATACTGATACCCATATACTACTAAACCTAAAGCCTTCGTCTTAGAAATGTTCATTGACAAGAATGAAATCTCACAGCTTTGAAAAAAAATGCTCCTAACCACAGCTACGGTTGTTCCCCATAAACTTCAATGACAGTTCTGTGGCTAGCAATGTCAAAGTCATGTGCAGATTTGATGATGTCCTTATGGGGAACTTTGGCATTTGTCTTTGTTCAATATCAGTGAGAAATCAAACATAAACCCTAGAGCATTTAAGGCAAAGGATAAATATTTCTTAATGTAGTGGGACACAATACAGTGTTGCAAAAGGATACAGTTTTCAAATATTTACTTATATTCAAAAAGTAATGTAAGACAAGGCGATGAGGAAACTTTTTAAATTGTACTTTTTAAATTATGAATTTAATATGTAAGCAAAATAAAGTTCTTCATTAATGAGAAGAAGTTGGGCAACTGTCCCTTGAACTTAATGAATGGTTTTGCAAATTGTATTAGCAACAACTGAGAAATCACTTCTGTTAACTTCAGTTAAGATCAGTCTTTCACATCACTGTGGAGGGATGAGAAATCTTCTTAGTAGGATTGCTTTACCGGGCCACACTGGAAGGCACTGGAACAACCTGTTTATGGTCTTGTCACAGCATTTTATTAGGGTTTGACTTAAAAAGTACATATTCTAAAGGTCTTGAGGGTCATCATGGAGTAAATATGTTTTTATATGTTTTGTTGATTTCAAGTGATTCCACTGGTTTCTTTCTCAGGTCAGAATGAATTACATTCACTCAGTTTACCACAATATTGTAATGGGTCAGCAACAGTGTATATTAAAATTTTACAGATGTATATTTGAGAATTTTGGGCAATGGTTAAGATCATACTATTGTTATACATCATTTTACACCTTGAATGTATTATTTCTAAATAATTATTTACTTATTAAAGTCTAGTGCTGTAGTATTAAGCTCCTGGACTTTTCCAAGACAAGTATGTTTCCAAACCAATAAGAAAAGACAAAAATAGCCAAAAGCACTAAAAGACTAGTTAAGGCTTATTCTCAAAGAAAACTTGTTGTCGCTTGCCTCCTCCCCTTTCGACTTCCTTCAAGTCACAAACACAGCTTCATCTTTTCTCTCCTCAGGCTCCAGTTCCTGTTTGGTAATCAAGTACTGATCAATAAAGTTTCAAAGCAATTATTTAGGGGAGTGGATCTATATGTTTTCATGAGTCACACAATGATCACTTTTCTAATGATACTAAAGCGCCTGAAGATGACTACAAGCCGTACTTAAACCCTAAGTGAATGACCCAGTTGTTGCCAGTTAAGAGTATGCTTTTCCTTAGAAAAGAAATTCTTTGTAAGCCACTGCGATATATTAACTGGAACAAGGAGAAATAGGCTGTAAATTGACCGAAGACCAAAGCTAAGCTTTCCTCATGTGTAATGCCAGCTTTATATACCAAAACACATGCTCATTGGATGTTTCTTTTGATATCAAGTGTATTAATGGGGAATTTGTCCCTTCGTTGCAGCAATTACATCCTCTGCCCTTCTGCGAAAGCTTTACACTGGATGATGGAACACTGGTGGGACGATCTGACGGATTTGATGGTGTTTAGCCACAGAAGCATTAGTAAGGTCAGGTACTGTTGGATAATTAGTTCTGGATCACCTCAAAGATTTTGATGTGTGCCATCATTCCAGTAAAAACAGTTCCACTGCTCCACAAGCCAATCATTTTTGTGTAAAGGTATACCATAGGAAGTGTCAAAGAGGGTTGTTTGAATAATGCCATATAACCCTTCTTCAGTTCCCTAAAGAACTGATTCTGTAAATAACAAATGTGAGTGTGAAAAACCTTCCAAGTGTTTGAAGAACTTTCATAAAATGTAAGGGTTCTTTACCAATTTAATGTTTATTTTTTTAAAGAACTGTTACATTTAGCGAACTTCTAACTCCAGTAATTGATTTTAAAAGGTTTTCACATTTACTTAATGTAACAAATGATGTTACTGAAGCTGCCAGCTGTTTTGTAGTATAGTAAGCTGTCAGACTGCCGGATAATTGTGTGCTTGGTCAGCGCAACCTTGTTGAGAAAAGCCGCACATCTTTCCCACTAAAATCTTTGCATGTTTTTCTACTAGTTGTAAACTGGCCTTGCTTCCTTTGTGTGTGCATCTAGTTGGTATTCCTTGGTTACTTGCCTAATCTTGTTGCTAGTGGGTGAGTTACTATAGAGTTTACTGTTGAAAATTATGCAAAGACAGCTGGGTAGTTTAGTCACAGTATAATTAAACTATGTAGAACTAACTACAAGTCTAATGGTTTTTACTGCTTCTTATACTTTCACTTGTTGTGTTGAGCCACATTAAGTTCAGTGTTGAAGTTGAATCAACAACCATTAGTCTTTTTAAATGGAACTTGCTCCTATCACTTTTGTGTGATTCACTTGTGTGATCAATTGAGTACGCATTATTTGATCGAGTTTCTTAGAAGCTACTTACAGTTGCATAGCACAACTTAAGGACATTTTTAATAAATTTTCTTACACACAGCATTCAAAGTTATTCTTTAAAGAACGTCCACTGGTGATACACCTACCAAATCAGTTTTATGGTAAGTGGAGTTGATAAAATTGACAATGAGCATAGATAAAAGGTAGGTGTACCTAATGAAGTGACTCATCGGTGTACAAGCTGTGTGTGCAGAGTTGAACACCTGTGTCAGCAATGCTGTCACTAATTAGAAGGGATGTCTAGATACTTCTGGATTTAGAGCTTTGTATCTGTGCTTCACAGAAATCACCTTCTTACCTTGCCTCTATGTACCAGTAACAGCATTCACTGCCAAACTGCATTTTTCTCTCCCCAAAGAAGAGATGAAAGTGACTGTCCTCGAGTGGAGCTGTACAGCAGCCCATTGTCGAAGCTGCATTGTGCTGCTGTCACTTCTATAGCAGCTAGCAACAGCTTCCGGCTAGCAGCTACTACAACACGGTGTGTTTTTACATATCAACATGACACGAATTGGCTTCCAGCTGACTGCTTACACTTTTTTGGAAGTCACACTGGAAAGTGTACTGTTTTATTTTATTTTATTTATTTATTTATTTATTTATCTGAGCTGAAGAGAGAGGTAGTAGGACCCAGTGGCTGCTCCTGTAGCTCTTAAATAGGATTTGTGACATCTGCCCTGAATTGTGAAGCCATTTTTCCATTAGGACTAAATGGCAGGAAGTGGAACTCTCCAGCCCAAGAGAAAGCCCACTCCTCTGCCTCACTCAGGCTAAGCTAAATTGTCTGTAAGGATATTCTAAAGAGCTTGTGAGTCATGACCAGCTCAAAACAAGGCCAGCCCAAACACACATGCCCTAAGATGACACACATTAAAAAAAAGATAAATAAAGATAAATTTTTTTTATATTTAAAAAAAAAAAATGGCATGACATTTTATTTATTTATTTATTTACTGAATTGAACATATGTAACATTTTTGGAAGCTTTTACATTCTTTTATTATAACTCATTAACTATACAGGAGATTAAAATACATTTTATGCAAATTAAAGGCAAGGTTAGGCAAGTTTATTTATATAGCACAGAGATAAAGCTAATGAAAAGTAAACAACAAAATTAGGAATAAAAACAGATTGCAAAAAATAAAAGTAAGATTCAAATAAATTAAGGCTAGACAGATAAAGTCTTGCATTGGATCAGGTTTCATGCTGATCTTAGTGAGCATGGGCAAATTACCATACAGTGACATCATCATATTTCCTTTTTTATGACATCACTTCTCACAGAACGTATGTTATGCCATTTTTAACTTTAAAAATACAAAAAACACAGTATTTTGATACAAAATATAAAGCCATTTTATCAACCCTATCAAATACAATGTGTGTGTGTGTGTGTGTGTGTATGCGTGTGGTATACTGTACAAACTTTATTTGCATGTTTCTCTATGGTCAGGCATAGACATTACAAGCATACACCACTATATTTGCTTCTTTGTGTACACTGCTAATGCTGAGTGATTAGCATCATAAAACTGAGAAATGTAAACATATATAATAACATGTTTCAAAAAGAAAAAGAATTGGATGTAAGAGTATGGTGGAATCTTGGCATAAATGAACTTAAACTTATGATTCTGCTTTATTTTGACACCTATTAAGATAGAAGCCTTCTACAAATGTCTGGCATAATTTATAGTGTTTATTGCTGCTTTTGATTTCAGTACTTCAGGCATGTGGAAACGTACTCGTTTTGCTCGATATGAATGTGATTACTATTAACATTAAGGTCAATGACGCTAATTGACTTGCTTATGCTTTTGGAAAAGAAAATACTGTTTGTTTTTTTCTTTTGTTCTTTTTTAATGAGAAGTACTTAATTAGGCTTTACTATATGTTATATGTAAGATGTTGAATGCAACATCAACAACCAGGTACTGTGTCTGACCACAGTGATGTGAGGAACATAAAAAATCAACCCACAGAAAGCTGCTGGACCATACAATATTCCTGGGAGCATGCTTAGGAAATGTTTTGACCAGCAGGCAGATGTTATCACTTCTTCAGCATCTCCCTGAGCAAGGCAACTGTTCCAATGTACTTTAAGACTACAACCATCGTTCCTGTGCCAAAGAAGTCCTCAGTGTCCTGCCTCAATGACTACTGTCCCGTTGCACTCTCCCATGATCATGAAGTGCTTTGAGAGGCTCATCATGAGGCACATCAAGACCCTACTGCCTCCTTCACTTGACCCCTGCAGTTCTTGATAGCCGCCACTCTTTATCTGGCCCTCTCTCATCTGGACAAGAAGGACACATATGTGCAGATGCTAACACAATCATCCCCCGACATCTAACTGAAGAGCTGAGCCTGCTGGGCCTGAACACTTCTCTCTGTAATTGGGTCCTGGACTTCCTGACTGAGAGGCTTCAGACAGTTAGGATTGGGAACAACACCTGCAGCATCACCACAGTGAGCACTGGTGCTCCACAGGGTTGTGTGCTCAGCCCCCTGTTGTTCACTTTGATGATTCACGACTGTGCAGCAATGCACAGCTCGAACCACATCAAGTTGGAACGCAAGGCCCTGCAGTGGATAGTGAGATCAGCAGAAAAGATCATTGGACACTCTCTCCCCTCCATCACGGACATTTACACACATGCTGCACACGCAAAGCCACCAGCATTTTGGATGACCCAACACCCTCCTCACACAAACTGTTCTTCCTCCTGCTGTCTGGAAGAAGGTACTGAAGCATTCGTTCCTTCACTACTAAAATGTGCAATAGTTTCATCCCTCAAGAAATTAAACTCTTAAACACTCAGAGACACACAAACACAGACACACACTAACTAGTCCTTATCTTTATATTTATGACTGATATTTAACATTATGCTGCTACACTCTTACTACTTCCTGTGTCATTGCTTACATCACATTGTTGCATCTTTGCACCTGGTAGAACCATAACTGTGCAATGGTTGCTGCTGCACTGTCTTCATTTGTACCTGTCTGTCTTTGCACATCTTCGCACACAATCCACTTTATGTTGTCAGTTGTGTAGTTTTTGTGGTCCTGTGTTTCATGTAGCACGGTGGTGGACCTGGAGAAATGCTGTTTGATTTTACTGTGTACTGTAAGAACTGTATAAGGTTGGAATGACAATAAAAGCGTACTTGACTTGACTATTGACTCCTTGGCAACTCACACTTTTCCATATGGATTTATTGTCACCATACTAGGGATTGAGTACTCATAAAATGATTTTTTTTAAGTCTCTTTGACATTGTGTGAACATGCGAACATTTGCTTTGATGGACTTACGCCAAAGATGAACCAAAGTCTGTTTGCTGTTAACCTTTGCATTTCAACACTATATGAACCTGTCTACTTGTTAATGCTCCACATTACTCCACTTCCTCAACCCAGTTCTCCACCCCCTCTATTACCCATTAGCTGTTAAGTAATTCTCTTGGGTATGCTTGTGCTTACATCATTTGCAATGCACTACCATGTAAATAGTTTGTCTTTGGTTTTTGTTACATCAGCAACAGAAATTTACCATAAAAGATGAACATCATTATAAAGAGGTCCTCAACGCTTGCGCTAGTCGCCCACTGAACAGGTGTGGAGTAGAACACTGCTGTGGGACCGACAACGACATCTTTGTTGTGCAGGAAAACTTGCCGTTCAGTGCAAACAAATGCAATTTGCACTTGGCTAGTGCTGTTTATTGCACTGCATGGCAATTACCAGATATCTTTCTGGCACTGTATGCTAGCCTTCATTCATACACACACTGTGGAACACACCGTGTGCATGTACACACAAAAGAACACACCTATCATTCCTCATTACCCTAGAATAACAGAGAGACGACACATAATGGTGGAAAGTGAGGTCCTTAAAGTGAATAAAAGCTTTCGAGTGCTGAAAGGCTGAGGATTGTTAAGGATCATACTGTAGGAGTGGGATTTCTTCACTGTCTCTCTGCGAGGGGATATCCTGGCCTAAATGCTCCACTCTCTTTACATCAAAGGGCCGCTGCAAATAAAAGCAAGCTTGTCGGGGGGGCGAACAAACTGCCTCCTTTGTGCTGTCAAGCCAGCCAAATTCAGTCAGCACAAAGTAGCTGGATGTAATACACTGCAAAAGGAATGGCTTCACCATTTAGATGACATGCCTTGCTCTGGCGCTTGGCTGCGCACCTTTGTCTGGCCCGAGCTGGGACAGACATATAATATTACTGCATCAAAATCCTTTCAGCAACTCTCAGGCTTGCCGCTATAGGGTCCGATTACACCCACAGACACACACACAAACACATGGTTGTACACACGTACACACATCAACCATTTCTTTTATTCTTCTTTTAAACAAAGCAAAGTTGATGCAGTCTGATAAGGCACAGACTGCTAGCACTTGTGCCACTCAGACATGATGGGAGAGACAGCGCCAGGACAGACTCGGATCTCTATCTGTCCTAATGCCTGCTCTTTAACAGCAATGGAAATGAGCAATGTCAGCCCCAGTGTTTCTTCAGGGATACACTTTAGAGAAGGTGGTCAAAGCTAAGGGTGGGCAATACGACAATATTTTAAAAGGTCCCAATTATAAAACATTGAATTTTCCTTACATTTTTTAAAAATAAAAGTGGTGTCTAAACAAGTAAACAAGCAAACAAGTTTCAAAATGTATGCCCCAGTCTATGTATGGAAACTAAGCTGCAGAAACACAAAAAAAACAATACACTTTTGTACATCTTCCTATATAGACAATATATTCTATAAGCATATTTTCACTCTGACGCTAATGTGTTGGATGCTAAAAATGTGCAAGTGTAAGGATCTGATCCATTTTGACAAGGGCCAAATTATAGAAGCTATTGCCCCATGATGCTACATATGGGAAAAGTGCGGTGTTCTGGGAAATGCTGGGTCCAAATATCTACCCAATAATGATACCTCATCTGCTACTACTTAGTCTGCGTAATGTGGAGTTACTTAAATATTCTCTGAAACTTTTAATTTTATTTTAACTTAAAATTTTGCAGCAATTTTTTGGAATGTGTTGCAGCCATCCAATTCTGAACTTATTGCATATTTACAAAATACAATTAAGTTTGTCAGTAAAACTATTGAAAATCTTTTTTTTGTACTTTTGTCAGTTAAATAAAAGTTTACATATGACAGATTATTGTTTTTATTGCATTTTGAAAATATCTACATTTTTCTAAAATCGGGGTTTGTAATTTAATGGCTGTAAGTTTACAGGTTTTTAACCATGACTGAGAAAACAAACCTTTACTGTTAAAGTAAATGTTAAGAATGTTTTCTTGTCTGTAACCCCTGCTGCCAGGTTTTTTACAGATTTTTTTTACAGTGTAGCATTCATGTGAATGTTATTTGGGCAAGTGCTACCTACCTAAACATTGTTGCAATCCTAATACACTCCATAATGGCAACAGATTTCCCTAATGGCAGTGGCTTCTTTCAGCAGGATAATGTGCCCTGCCACACTACAAATTTGTTATGGAATGGAAGAGCATGATGAAGAGTTTAAGATGCTGACTTGGCTTCCAAATTTCCCAGATCTCAGTTCAATTGAGCATCTTTTGGATGTACTGGACAAACTACTTTGATCCATGGATGCTCCACTTTGCAACTTACAGGGCCTAAAACCTCGTTTTTGTAGGCAGGGGCACTAGGTTTGCCTAAAAGGGCACTATGGTCAATAAGATAGACACCCCCACTCTGTATGTTCCTAATTTACAGTGAACTTGACAGGATGGAATGTTGCCAGAAATTTTTTTTTTGCACGATGCTATAAAGGACCATTTCTGGATTCCTAAAAAATCTTTCAATAAATGATTTTGTAAAAGAATCATATTTGTAAATAAGCTTTGTGAATGTAAAGACGGTTCCTTAAAAGGTAATGTAAAAGATCTTGGAAAAACCCTTAAATAAAACAACAAAACATTTACATTATAAAAGACAAATTACTTATATTCACTAAAACTGGAGCTTTTACCAATCTTCACACAAGAGCCAGAGGAGTCAAGCCACTAGGATCCAATAGAATTCTACCTTATAATGGAATGTATTTGGTAATCTGAAGATGAGCAATATATAGTTTAAAAAAGCTTTTTGCATTGAAGTTAAGGTATATTTTACAAATTCAATTCTAAAAAGGTTGTGAAATATGAACAATAACAGAATGCAATGATTTGCAAATCCCATAAACCAATATGTTATTTACAATATAAAAAAACATACCAACTGTTGAAAGTGAGACATTAGCATTCCATTAAGAATATTAGCTCATTTTAAGTTTGATGGCAGCAATGCACCAAAAACGTTGGCAAATGGTTGGGGAAATAAGTGGCATTAAAAAGAATCAGCTAGAGGTTTTGCAATTAATTAGGTTAATTGGCAACAAGTCAGAAACATTATTGGGTATAAAAAGAGATGGCAGAGGCAGAGTCTCTCAGAACTAGAGATTCAGGCCAAAGCTAATCAAAATTATTTTGACAAATAGAATTTTTTGATACGTTTTCTATGTTCTTTTATGGATAAAATATGAGTTTATGAGATTTGTAAAACATTGCATTCTGTTTTTGTAACACAGCATTGTAAGGGTTCGTGCTCGGACGGGCCGGCAGGGGACGGTTGAGACCCCTGACTTCATGACAGCGCCATGTTGGGCTGGCATAGTGGCAATGCATCACCATGGTTAAGTCAATCATGCTTACATCAATCATGCTTACTCTTGAGTTGGGATTTCTCAGGCATGCCAATGGCAGTGGGACAAGCCGTTGTGCGCGCGCCTTGAAAACATGACAGTGCGGGTTTGTGCACTGGGTGGGGAGTCGCTGTCCCTTCAGCTTCCCTGCAATTGGGCCCTGTTCTAAAAATCCTGTGTCGGCAGCGACCCTGGCGCGCTACAAGCATCTCAACATTTTTGGAGTTGGAGTTGTACATTGTAAAGCATTTCGATTAATATTTGCATTTCTGCAACGTTTAGCAAATGGTTGGAAGGACACTGCATGCGTCGTACTCTCTTGACTGTCCTCCCTGCCCCTTCTTTCTCTCTCTCTCTCTCTCTCTTTCTCTCTATGTGCACAGCTCTCATAAGGATACCTGCGTTTAGAAGCCGTGCAGCATTTCAGCATGTTTGTATGGAGAAAATAAACCAGCCTTAAAGTGATGCTATGACTCATCAGCAGGGTCATTTGCCTCTCACTGCAAATGAGAGTGGGTGTCTTACTAACTTGTAGATATAGACTTGATATTGTTTTTATTATTCTACTGCTATAAAAGGAGAGAGTGAGGGAAAGAAAGAAAAAAGAAAGAAAGAAAAAAAGAAAGAAAGAAAATAAGTGAGAAAAAAAGAAAAAGTGTATGCTTGCAACTCTCTCACTTTTTCCCTCTCTCTATTCACTCTCTTGTTTAGACCTTGAGTATGTCATTCAGCGGCACCCTTTCACAAATGTCAGCATGTCGTGATGGACTCGTGCCTTTGATTCCTGACGCCAGGAGTTACCTAATCGACGCCACTCCTTTGTGACTCACACTGTTGAATGTCGAGAGGGTTGAGGGAAATGGTGGGAGGGGGGTACAGTGAGTGACCCTTGTGATGAGAGCCAAGGCCAGACAAGCTTTGCCGTATCATGCTTGGCTTCCGCATTATGTCTCTTATTTTAAGCCTATACTACAACATGTTCTATTGTCACCCTCAGGACCAACCATAGCCACATTTTGGTGTGGACACCATAGCAACCAAACATGCAAAAGGAGTCTGCATGTTAAGAGGCAGGTCGCCAGGCCTGACTCACCACCACAGAGGCCATGAGTGGTTGGCATGATCATCAGCCTACCGTCAGAGTACTACAGACAAGACAACATGGAGGGGAACATGGAGTTCCCAATGTGTACGAGAGATGCCATGTATAAAAGAGAAGTGCAATAGAGAGAGAGAGAGACAGAGAGAGACAAATGCAATTGTACAAATGCAAATATTACATGAAATGCTATGTACAATGAACAGTGTAAAATTGTCCCATGACTTTTCTGTATAAGCTTATGTGAACTTCAAGCACATCTTCCTATCTTTTGATTACAAAAATCATGCCATAGTAAGGTAGAATACTATTGGCTGCTAGTGGCTTGACTTTCCAGACTCTTGTGTCCAGATGATTGTGTGTAAATAATTAGTGAATATTAATAAGTGATGTTAGGCAACAATGTTATAATGTATAGGGTTTTGTTATACCAATTTAAGGGCTTTCCCAAAAACCTTTACATTACTTGAAGGTTTCTTAAACTTTACACAGGGTCTTAACATTCACAAAACACATTTACAAATATGATTTTTTTTTAAAAATCATCCAGTGAAAGATTCTTTAGGAAACCAGAAATAGTCCTACTATGGAATTCTGCAAAGGACCATTTCTGGCACCATATATCAACACTGTGTGTGGAATTTGATTTGTTCAAGTTTACTGTACATCAGTGCCCCTGTCTACAAAAACTTTGTTTAGGTCCTGTAAATTGCAAAGTGGGTCATTCAGCACCTTAAACTCTTCATCATTTTCTTTAACTATTCCATAACAAATCTGTAGGTTGACAAGGCACATTATCCTGCTGAAAGAAGTCATTACTCTTAGGGAAAATTGTTGCCATGAAGGGGTGAACTAGGTCTGCAACAATGTCAAAGCAGGAAGTAATTGCCAAAGTAACAGTCACATTAATGTTACACTGTGAAACAAATCTGAAAAAAACCTGGCAGCAGGTGTTCCAAACAAAAAGTGTTTATTTACAGTTTATGTTTGTTTTCTCAATCATGGTTAAAACCTGTAAATTGACAGCCATTTAATTTACAAACCCGATTTCCAGAAAAGATATTTTCCAAAATGCAATAGAAACAAAAATCTGTCATGTTTATTTATGTGAACGTTTATTAAACTGACAAAAATACGTAGAAAAGATTTTCAGAACTTTTACTGACAGATAAATGCTGTATAAATGCTGTAAAACAAATCTGAAAGTTTGAGAGTTCCCTGTCACTTATTATTGCATAGCCGTTTCACAATTACAAATTCATATCAACAAAGCATATTGAAAGACACAAAATAACAATCACTTTCATATCGTCGTCAAAGATTCAGTTATGGTATATTCATCATTTGTGGCTTTGCTAAAGCTGTAGCTTCAAGTGAAATTTCATTGATGTCCCTGCGTTCAATGATGCAAAGCCAATACATCAATAAGATGCTAAACTGTATATTTTATCCCACCAACACTTACCGCAAACATTTCACCGCTAGCAGCACAACTTGCTAAACACATAAGTAAGGCAAGCAGATCACCAATCATTTTGTTTAGCACAATAGCTAGTTAGCTGCTTAGCTAATAGCAGGTGGATTTGTGAATTGAAAGCTCAAGTAGCTTATTTGGTTCTATTACCTTAGTTTCTGATTTAACTCAGAATGAGGTTAAACATTTTTGAAAGCTAAGAACAGATCACTTTGTAGGAAAAGTGACATTAGCACATTCGCTAAAATGCCAAGACTTTGCAACATGCAGCAAGTTAAACATATTTTATCTTTCCATAGATAACAGCCTAGGACAGTTTGACATCTCTGGGATAAAATTAAACTTTAAACAAGCACAAATTGGAGTTTTTTTTAGTTAAGCAGCTTCACTACAAAATCAGTTTGTTTAAGTACAAATTATTATAAGTTATGTCTGTAAGGAAAGCTCACACATTTTCGTCTGCATTGGACTTCCAAATGTGGCTTGGCTTTGGCTTCAAATAAGCTTTGTGAAATACAGTTTATAGCCATTACTGCATTACTTCCCTTGGTGAGATTAATCTCAAACAAATACAAGCTTTAGTACATTTGATTAAGTTCATTACTAGTGGATGGTTGCATCTTTTTAGTAACCCAAGCTAAAATGACCATGGAGGGCTAGTCATTTCTTTGCCTGCTGAACCTAGAGAGGTTATGCTGAAAGAACTGTGACTGTAGCACATGCTGTTGCAGGTTACTTTCCTCTTCTGAATTCTCAATGCTAAAGACCATTGCCTGTTGTCATTCACATGATCATTGCCTTGCTGTGGTCTTTCACTGACTTAGTTTGAATACATTTGAATGGCAGCTGTGTTGTTTTTTTCTTTGTTCCCTGATCTCTACGGCCAAAGTTAGAAAAACCTACAGTCAGTTGAGCCGCCAACGCATCTGTGACCTATACATCTACTGTATTTTGGATTCTGATTTGAGTCTTCATGCGGAGTTTCCTGTATTTCTGCAGCAATAGTGGCATTAGGAAATTATACCAAGCAACAACACCTTAGAAAAAAAAAAGAAACATTGCAGCAAAAGTCTCTGTCCCTTTAGCTTACCTTCACGTTGTTGGGTGCTAGGTGCCGGACCGGAGGTCCTGTTGGATCAGATGTGATTTCCACACACGCTCCAGATCCGTGGATTTCTCACAGCAAACAGAATTGGGATATCTGGACTGAGTGGTGAAGAAGACAGGGTGCAGCAGGGCACGAGCTCATCTCCCAGGGACCCTGCTTTACATTTCAAATCTGAGCTCATCCAGGGATTTCCATACCATCCATTTGAATATTTTCCACTCATAGAGGTGGCTAAGAACACTGCCCATAAGGCAGTCACAATGCTCTCATAGAATTAGTTTATCTGTAGAATCAGTGAAAATGCCATATATCTGTAAACCCGTGATACGTATTAAAACAGGTAACAGTTACAAGCTAAAAAAAAAAAGATATTCCTGCACAGCTGTAAAAGAAAGCATGGACACTTTGGCCTTGTGACCTCCTGTGTATTAGGCAAAGCGCTACATCTAATACGATGACCTTTAACTACATTTCTCACCTTTGCATTCAACTAAGAAGCCACTAAGAAGAAGTTTTAATTCATTGGTTTATAAAACCATTTTATTTAATGATACCCCAAAAATGACTGTGAAAGCAATGAAAATTCTTTGTCAAGAAAAGTATAGGAAAGAAAGAATGGAAATCCTTTAAAATTTACATAATCTAGTCATGGAGGTCCAAAGTTCTCCTGAACCCATGTGGTGATCATCATAGTAGCATGACAGTTTTTATACAGATTGCCTTCTGAGGGCTTGAAGGTTTCTGACCTTTTGATTTACATGCTTAAACAAACCTGGTTCAGCTCTCAGCTCACCTGTAAATTGCCAGGTGTAGTGAGTGTGTGAGATTTCTCCAGATTCTGGAAATCTTTTCACAATATTATGTAGTGTAGATGGTGAAAGACCTCAGTTCTTTGTAATCTTGTGTTGAGAAATGTTTTTGAACTGATTGACAATTCTCTCATAAATTTTGGCATGAGGTGGGGAGCCATGACCCATATTTGCTTGCAGAGACTGGGACTTTGGTTGATGCTCCTTTTATACCCAATAATGATCTCCGCATCTGTTGCCAGTGGAATTTATTGTGGAATGTTTTGAAATGTCGGAAATTGAATGCTCTTTTAGCCTTTCACGTTTATTTTGCATTCACCCCACAGTGTGTTGAAGGTGTCAGATTCTAAATTTGTTTAAATTTGCAAAATACATTTAAGCTAATCACTGAAAACCTTTGATCAATTTATCATTTTATCACACAGCTTTTATCAATTAAATAAAATAATAGCACACAATGCACCATGGTTTCAGTTTTTTCTTGAGCGTACTCATCCTTGGTTTGACTCTAAGGGGCCACATCTTGAAATCCTTACATGACTAAGCAATTTTTACACAATTTTTGCCAAGGCTGCAGTTGAATCAACACCTATTTCTGTTTCACTTTCAGGTGGTTGTACAAATCAAATCACACTTATTTGTTATCTTCATCCTGTCAGGCATTTAACTATTATCGCTCTGCTATTCCTTTTCTTCCACAGTACCACTTTCTCTCTCAGTCACTAGATTTAGGCAATTTTCTGCTTTTCATTTCATCATGCTGTTTCTCTCCATGAAATCATTCACTTCCATCACAGATCTAGGTATACCATGCTACTTGAACATTTTCTTTTGGGAGTTTTACCATTTGTTACCATTGTTCCCTATTAAATATGGCTTAATATATCTTGATTTGACTATATATTTGGACACCAAAATGTGGTGCTGACCAGTATGGAAAGCATCTCATGGTCTAATTGTTCTTTAGCCATTTTACCCAGCATCACCCCAAAGACAAGCTTTTTTTTTCCCTTCAGAATTCACCAGTGATGACACTCTGGCTCCATTTATGACATTTTTTTCTTTTGTATTTTTGGCATTTTGTATTTCTTGCACTAACCACTAAGAGCTGATGTGCCATAGGGAGCCCTGAAGCTTTTCTCGTCCTGTCAGTGCATGTCAAAACATTCAAACGCTAAGGTCTCAAACACTTGAGCTATGATGTCAGCTATTTACAATGTGCATTTGAATTGCTGGTGTCTTTTTTTTGTGAGTGAACGTCTCTCTACGTTTCATGACTCAAAGGCCTCAAAAACATTAGACACAGTGCATCGTGACAGAGATAACTGTAATTAATTACTCCTTTAATAAGACCTTGCACACACACACACACACACATATGTATTATATATATATTTTCCAAAAAGCAGCAAAATCAAAAATCTATCATAAGTTAATTCACATTCCTATTTAATTGACAAAAGTACAAAAAAAAGTTTTACTAACCAATGTATTTTGTAAATACACAAATTTAGCATTTGATGGCTGCAACACACTCGAAAATAATTGGCACAGAGTTAATATAAGATTGAAAAGTGCACAGAATATTAGAAAAGAGTAACAAAGTAACACTGGATTGGCAGACCCCACATTAAGCAGGCTAATTAGTATCAGGTGAGGTATCATGACCGTGCATGATTAAGGCTCAGTCCATTGAGCATGGAGGTATCATGGCAAATGCTCTTTGCAAATGAACAAAATGAAGAAATTATTTAAAAACTAATAATTTTAATGTACAAGATTCAAAGATCTCAGACAAAACTGATATTTTTAATGTGGTCTCAGAATAACACATATATAACTGTATGTAGCATTTACAGATACATACCTTCATTAAAGAGTCCTGGCACAGGACTAGCGCCACCACTGTTTATCTGACAGAAATCTTCTACTTAGACTGTTTTTCTTATTGTATATAGGACTTGCAAAAGGCCAAAGATGAAAATGACCAACCAGATTGTTATCAGTGAAACACCAGGACCTGTGTGTGTGAGGGGGGGTGCATTATTGCCCACAGCATGGGTGAGTTGTATGTACACTATGTGCAGGTACCATTGACTTTGATACATAAATTAGGATTTTAGAGAGACATACGTTGCAATCAAGGCAATGTCTCTTCCCAGGAAGACCATGCTTGACACTGCCAGGCCACATTCTACATGGACTAGCAGGGGGTTTGTAGACAGAGAGTACGTGAACTTGACTAGCCTGCTGCCTGTCCAGATCTGTGTCTTACTGAAAATGTATGCAACTTCATGAGGAAGAGATTTAGAAAATGGTAACAATAAACTGGAATGAGTACTTGAAGAACACTGCAAAATTACAGTTAGTTCTTACAGTTCCCAAAAAATTAAAACGTGTTATTAAAGGGAAAAGTGATGTTATACAATAGTAAACATGCCTCAGTCCCAACTTTTGTTGAGTGCATTGTAGCCATCAAATTCTAAATAAGTGTTTCTTATAAAATACAATGTAGTTGTATATGTAAAGCAGCTGTAACAGATTCAGGCAGCTTTTAAGATGTTGTAGCTTTAGATCAACGCCCTCTGTCTTCAGTAAGTAGTTCCTGACTTTAATAAAGAATGGTAGCTAATAAGTGAATTAAGACCCACTTTGAGGACATGTGTGGATCGTTTCTTTAAAATAAAAAAAAATAAAAAGAGTAGAAAGACTGCAATCACTGGAACTCATTTACAACACAAGCAGTATCCATAATTGATGGAGCGTATTACTGTATATAAATAATTAAGTCTACATTAAAATGGCTTTGATGTTCTCATTACAGCTGCATAGAGTGAGGCCAATGTGACTGGATGCCATCCTGACAAATAAGGTGGGAAGGGGGATAAATAAAACAAACAAACAATAAAATAGTTCAAACAGTTCAAGGGCTGTGGCAATCCAATGTGCACCCACTGGAAAAGATCCATGTGCGAGCAGAGCAAAACATAACACACCAACCCTCAAGTGTTTCAGAACATGGTTGGAAGAAATGCTCTATGGAACTTGAAGGCCTATAACACAAACAGAGAGGAGGAGCAATGCTGCTGGGGGAAGTGCTACTTTATGCTTATTCCAAAAGTGGTCGATGTGTTTTTAGTAACTAGTCACATTTACTCAAAAATAAAATTTGAGTAAAATTTTGATGGGTTTGTGATTGATTTAATACTTTTACCTAAATTTGAAGGGAAATGTATTTTTACTCAATAACTTGAATATTTGATTATATAGTGAAGTGAAACTGACTATTTGTCATTGTGAACACACTCAAGCAACACAACAAAAAGTGACCTCTGCATTTAACCCATCGCACGTGCACCAGCAGGCAGCTACCAACAGTGCCCGGGGAGCAGTGTAGTGGTACAGTACCTTGCTCAAGGGTACCTCAGTAGTGCCCGGGCCAGGACTCGAACCTGCGACCTTCAGGTCCCAAAGTCAGTGTCCTAACCACTAGGTCTCCACTGCCCACTAAATATATTTTGAAGCCCAAAAAATCTAAAACAAAGTTTCTTTGCTAATAAATGCTAAGTACTAATGTACAGTTTCACTGCAGTTCTGTTATACTTAAAGAATTCCACCAATTTGTCAAAATTTCTGAATGTTTGATGTGAAATAGTTTATTGTACAAAAACTGACTAGCTCAGGTGTTTATAGGAGGTTATAGGAACCAGGAGGTCATGATGTCTACACCATAAACAGCCATTTTATTTGCTGTCTAGACAACCAGTGAACCTGAAGTGTGCTCTCAGTTTCATACATAATGTTGGTAATGGTAAAATAATGTAAAATTGATGGGGTCTCCATGAATCGGGCTAGTTTATTCAGCACATCCCAGAGTTCCCGATCAAATTGAGATCTGAGGAAGCTGGGGGATTACAGCTTGAATTTTGAGCATCACACTGCCTCAGTTGGCTTGCCTTCTTCACATAGCATCCTGGTGCTCTCTTCCCCATATAAGCAACACATATACACCTGTCCATGCGCATGATGTAAAAGAAAGCATTTTCACCAGACCAGGCCAACATCTTACATTGTTCCAGTCCACTCTGACCAGTCTGTGGCTACGCAGCCCCATACGCAGAAAGCTGTGAAGCACACACTTTGTCATAGCCAACATGAACTTTTTCTGCAATTTGTGTCACAGTTGCTCTTCTGTGGGATCCAAACAGACAGGCAAGCTCTTGCTTTCATCCCAAATTGGCCCTTATCATAGTCACTCAGATCCTCACGCTTGCCCATTTCCCTGCATCCAACACATCAACTTTAAAAAATGACTGTTCATTTGCTGCCTAATAAATCCCACCCCTTGACAGATGCCAGTGTAACGAGATAATCAAGGTTATTCATTTCATCTGTCAGTGGTTTTAATGTAATGGCTGATTAGTAAAGGTCAGCAGGCTGAAAAACGGATGGAGTATAATCAGCCAGGGTGGGTCGAAAACGCTTAAGGCCAGACTGTATCTTCAGGACACTCTGAAGCGTTGGCTATCAGACTGTACTGTAATTAGCAGGGGACAAAAGGATGGCATCTGTGATGCGTGCTGGCTGGAGGTTGGTCAGTGGGGGGTGTCGTATTGTGGAAGGCTGCATGCGTTTGTTTGCGTCTGCATGTGGGAGTACGAGCGTGTCTTCCACCACTCACCTGTCATGGGAGCAGTTTGGCGTAGACTGCTCTCAGAAGACGCTGCTTTTGGCCGTTTTTCTTTCTTTTTTCCTCATATTTTTTTTAGCACTTCACCACACTAAAAGCTCGCTCATCTCCCACTACAAACATTAAATTCATGAGTAAAATACTACACTGAACAACATGCACTGAGTTGACTTGATTTAAAGTAAACATCACTTCCACATAAATAAAATATATTACAAAAACAATTGTGTTTGTATATATATCAGCCATAACATTAACACTACCTGTCTTATACTGAGTAGGTCCCCCTTATGCTGGCAAAACAGACCTGACTGTGGTGCACTGTGGGTTCTGACCCTTATCCATCAGAGTCAGCAGTCACTTTTTAAACCACAGTAGCTCTTCTTGGATCAAAGCAGACAGGCTAGCCTTCACTCTCCACATGCATCAATGAGCCTTGGGTACCCATGACCCTGTTGTCGATTCACCTTCCTTGAATGACTTTCGGTAGGTACGAACTACTGCATACATAGAACACTCCATGAGACCTGTCGTTTTGGAGACGTTCTGACTAACCATCTCAATAAGGCCCTTGTCAAAGTTGTCATCTTTTCGCTCAACCACTTTTCCTGCTTCCAGCACATCAGCTTCAAGAAGTGACTGTTCACTTGCTGCCTAATATATCCCACCCTGACAGGTGCCGTTGTAATGTCAGTGGTGTTAATATTATGGCTGATTGGTAAGTGTATGTACGTATGTATGTACACAAACAAACATCAACGAATGATAAGTAGTGATGAGCATGGTCTATCGACAAAAGCATTAGTTTCCCCACACAGTAAGATGTTCGCCCACACAGGGCTGTTGTTTGTGAATGTGCACCGCCCCTTCTAGTGGCATTTGTGGAGGATATACAGGGGCCTACAGGTAATCTCAGTGAGGGCTGGTTTTCATTGATCTGGCTAAAGCCCTAGGACCAACACGGGCAGTGCTACTGACAGACATTTACAAGAGCAAGGGCTGATGCCACCTCAAAATGCAAAGAAACCTGGCCCTCCTTGGACAGCTCACCCATTCAAACTTAATGTCCCTTCACAATAGTTCATACAATGGTTCTTTTACCCACTGCCATTAATGTCACAAAGCACTACCATATACATGTTTTCTCACGTGGAACTAAGATAAGACAATGACTCCAACATGATCCCAGATTCTACCTGCAGTTGCTAAGCAACATCCACCTCCAGCCTCTTGCTTGGTCTCATTGGGCAATGTTTGTAACACACTAGACACCTCATTGGGTGAGAGGAAGTTAATAAACTTTAGTGGAGACCTCCTTCTTTCTAGACAAAAAGGGAAAAGCGTCAGTGAAGAGATTGCTTTCAATGACTGAGCGTGACCAGCAGTGATAGAGAGCACACGGACGAAGAGAAAGGAGATGCGTCAGTACTGTTGAAGTGAAGCTTTGAAACAAGAAGATCCCACTGATGACACAGTGCAAACTAGGAGTTGTGAAACTCATACTAAAGTGAAGGGACGCTATTCTCAATCCCACTGCAGTTGCAGTGCTTTGCCCTGGAGATCAGTGCTTAAATAGAGACACTGAACAGAGAGGCGGGTGTCCAATTGCATGTTCAACATCAGTCTTTTGTGATGTCTGGCAGCAGGAATATGAAAGCAGCGACCCAAGAGGGTTAACCGAATAGATCGAGTTACTGTTTAGTCTGAGAATGTTTAAGTCACCGTATTCTCAACAATGCTTCCATCAGCTGACCAATACTATGAGCTTAAAATGAGCCAGGATGGGCCAATATCACAATTTTAATCATTTTTAGATATTTGATAACTAATAGCATCAACTAATCTCATAAGTCTGAGCTGTGCAAACATTTTAAAACAGTCAGTCCTAAGTCTTACATCATATGAGAGCTTCATTGGTTTTTTAAAGCTTTTTTTGGTCACCACATTTGGGGAACACTAACGGCTAATTCGGTTACAAAGGCTAACAGAAACGTGTCCAGCATCACACTGGCTGATTGGTAGACGGGCGGAAATCCTACCCATCCGAAGAGAGTAAGGAAGGCCCAATACACTCTCTTGGATCCCAGCTAGATGGCTTTGGCATTGCTAGGGATTGTACTTGTGATCCCCTGATGTTAGATGTTAACAAATCTGTTCACCTTCAATATCGACCAAACAATATTACTATTATTTAGACTTTCTGGAGAATTAAAAAAAAAAAAAAAAAAAAAAAAAACTTAGTACGTCTAGTACACTAAACAATTTTCATGCTATATTAAATGCATGCATCATAAAAAGCCCAATTGCAGTGTGCATCAATTAGCCATAACATTAACACTGACAGTCTAGTTATTTCATTACAATGGCACCTAACAGGGGGATGGGATATATTAGGCAGCAAGTGACCAGACAATTCTTGATGTGCTGGAAGCAGGAAGAATGACTGAGTTAAAGCCAGTTCGACAAAAACCTTTATGATGGATCGACGACTGAGCCAGAACATCTCCAAAACAGGAGATCTTCTGGAACGTATCAGGTAAACAGCAGTTAGTACCTACCAAAAGTGAGCCAAGGAAGGAAAAGCGGCAAAACATGAACATGGTCATAGGCACCCAAGGCTCACTGATGCATGTGGGGAGTGAAGGCTAGCCTGTCTGGTCCAAACCCACAGAAGAGCTACTGGGGTTTAAAAAGTGAATGCTGCCTCAGATAGAAAGCATGAGGGACACACACTCAATATTACACAATGTGTAATGTGTTGGTGTTAATGTTATGGCTGATTTGTGTGTATTAGGCATAAAATGAAAAGTAACAAGTAGCTGATCTGATGCCTTCATTTTCACAAATTATTTGACTTTTCCTCCAAGTCTAGTCTTTTATTTTTTAACAACGAAAAATGAGTCAAAAGAAAGCTCTAGTACACTGCAGTTTGTCGGATTTTCATTTGGTGTAACTTGTTCGCAAACCTCAAAAAAAACCAAAACATTGACTATATACTCTTGCCAAATCGATGATCAGCTACAACAGGCGGTGAACTTCATCCAAAAAGGTCTTACATTACCCACAAGTGAGACGTCCCAAACTCTCAGATTTCACTATAATAAAAGAGAAGAAAATCAAAAGCCTACAAACGCATTTTTCCAAAGACCAAATTCACGCGAGAGGAAACCATAGAAACACAGGTCAGAACAGAGCACTGACACTCTGCTGCAATAAGCTCCTTCTCCTGGTTTTGATTTTCTAATGAGCTGAAGAAATATTTTATTTTGCTTTGGCTGAGGCTGGCAGTGTAAGAAGCAGTGTTTAAGAAGTTCCTCTGGACATTGTCTTTTGAGCGTGGGTCAACAGCACATGCCCATCTCAATGAAACACATTCCATAATAAAAATTTGATGAGTTTACTTCTTTACACAGCTGATGAATAAAATCCCCAATAAAAAGCATTATGAACATGTGCAGTAGAGGTGTTACAATACGCGTAATAATCATTTTGTCTCAATACAGAGGATAATAGACAATAAGACAAGCACAGAACTTCAAACAAGATCCCATGAGCCTCAAGATGATTTACACTTTTGTATTTATATACATTTTTTCTAAAAAATGACTCAAAATCAACTGGACTGTGACCATAAAAAAGGCTACACTGTTAGCATGAAAACATCTATTCCTCAGAATACTTAGAAAAAACACTTTCCTGAAAAATAAAAAAGCTCTTCATCAAAGGGGGAATAAAACCTAAATGAAAAGACAAAATACACCCATTACCTAGATATTAGTTCACTATCAGTATATTTACAATCTGCAATAAAAAAACCTTTACAGAAATCTGTTCTGCAAGACTTATGCCTCAGACACATCTTCATTAAAAACAAGCAGCTGCACAGCGCTAGTCTTGAAGTAGAGGCAAGTATACTAATCTTACCAAGTGAGACAGGACGTGAGAAGGAAAAATAACAACATGGCTCAAATAATTTGTATACATAGAGAATTAAAACACAAAAGGTTTTCATGAGTTTCTTTACAAAGAGAACAAACGGAATTATTATTATTAAAAGGCTTTACATTTTAATCATGACTCACTACTACAATACAGTCAAGTTTTGTCAAGTCTTGGTATTTACACCCTTACAAGGTCCAGTAAGGGAGATGTATGTGCATGTGCGTGGGAGAGAGATCAGTGCATGAGACATTAGGAGATTGTGTGTGTGTGTGTGTGTGTGTGTGTGTGTGTGTGTGTGTGTGTGTGGGTTTAAGTGGTTGCGGTGGAGAGATCTCACATCCTCTTGGTGACTTTCTTGAAGAGGGCAGCAGGGCCGAGCAGGACTGTTTTGGACTTCCGTGGGCCCAGCAGATGGAGGTTTCCCTCGGAAATGCTGCGTACTACTCTCCTGCTCGGCTCGTTCTCCGATGACGCTGGAAAGAGGACGGAGAAAAAGAGAAACATTCACTTTAACATTTATGACATTTGGCAGATGCTCTTATCCAGAATGATTTACACAAGTCTTCTGCTGCTCTATGCTTGTGCAAAGAATCTACTTATGTAACGTATCGTAAGAGCATCAAGGCCACAGTGCAGTGAAAACAAGAACAAAATGAGGAAAAGATTAAAGAAAAATTGGAAAAATGTTATAAAATGTTATTATATTACTAATATAATCACTACTAACAGAACTAATCGCAATAAAAACAAACACTACCATATCGTCCAACATCAGGCAATAAAACCCTGCACAATCTTAATTATCCATTGTATGTTGAACTCTGGACCCAGAAACTATAATCACATCTTCATATGTAATCAGCCATTACAATACTGCCTGCACGTATATTGTTCCCCGCCACAAAAGACACAAACAATGCGCAGAGTCTAAAAACAACATGGGGAAGTGGAGAGGAAAATGTTGCTCATGCAAAGAGAAGAGGAGGAAAAGGGAGGGATAACAAAAAAATAAATAAAATAGTGTCAGTGGGAACTGGAGGTGACTGGGACTTTTTGGCAAAGCCGAACACTTAACTTTTACAGCTGTCAGGTGGCCTAGCCCTAACACTTCATTTGCACTTAGACAAACATAAATTTTGTAATGGCTTAATCAGAAAAACTCACAGGAGACACTCACATCTGAAGCAAGGGCCAGTTGCCTGAACAGCTGAACTGACCATGCCAGCAGTTCTCCATTCAAAGACCTTATTACTGTTAGACTAGGTGAAAAGTCCCAAAGGGGAGAACAGTTTAACTGAAAGACTAGGGCAGGTTTTGCTGATGTGCGAGGTTTTGCTTACCTCCAAAGCGTCGGACGCGTATGGGTTTGGAGAGATCAGATGGATCGCGCTTTATTCGTTTGGCTGCTGCGGCACCCTGGACGCCATCAGGTCCTGTTTCCTTTCCAGTACTATAAGAGTAAAGATTGGAATGTGAGCTCTTTTAGCTAGACACCAGTGGCGATGCACATATTCTCTGCCACTGTGGGACAGGAGTACTCCCCACATGTGTGACAACTCACCTGTTGAGCTTCCGTTTGCCTTGCGCTGCTGACGTCATGGCCATGTAAGATGGTTTGGATCTACGCAGGTCAAGAAGAGACGGGATCTCAAACCTACAAAAGCACACAGTGTATGAGCTATTACAATGCTGCACCAAATGCACACTTAATGAAGAAAAGGACATTTCAGGATAGTCCGAGAGATCCAGATTGAGATTCAAAGCAGAAATCTTCCAATTCCAGAGCTGGAGCCCTAAGCCAGAGGACCACTACACTACATGAAAATTACAAACATAAAATGCAACCTAAGGAAGAGCGCAATATATGATCAGGAGGATACAGATAAAGACGGACATTTAATCTTTATTATTCACAAAATAAATCATCTGAAAAAAAAAAAAAAAAAAAGCTATAATTAAAAATCAAAACATGGTCCAACATTCATTTATTATGTATGCAGCAACACTGAAGTGAAGTAATTATTTGTCACACTCAAGCACCACAACGAAATATGATCTCTGCATTTAACCCATCACACGTGCACACGTGAAGCAGTGGGCAGCGATCAATAGCGGGAAGCAGTGTAGCAAAGTGGTACGGCTCAGTGGTGCCTGGGTTGAGGCTCGAACCGGTGGCCTTTGGTTCACAAAGGCAATGTCCTAACCACTAGACCACCACTGCTCACAAGTTACTGGAGGGGACTTGTAATCGATAGTTTGGTTCATTTAGAGATTTAACCTCGTTTTATGCATATGTTGTAGAACATACGACAACAGGCATGTCAAACTAGGGCCGAGGTCACAACAATGCAGATTATTGTTTCTAGCACCTATTGCAATTAATTAAATCCATGACAGTCTTGCCAATTAGATAACAATTCAATCACCTTGGACCTGGAGGAACGTTGTTTCGTTTTTACTGTGTAATGTGTATACTGTGAAAATGACAATAAACCTCCTACTACTACTACTACTACTACTACTACTACTACCTGGTGTGTTTAATGAGGCAGTGCATCTGCAGTACTGTGGCAAGCGAGGAGTTGGCCTACGGAACAACTACTTTGAGTTGACTAAACAACCGTGTATACAAATATTCATACTGTGCACCTTATACATTATAATATACATACAGTATACATGGTTATCACCAAATAACCAAACGTGTTATTAAAATTATTGCCTTTGATAATAATGGCCAATTGTTGCAACCTAATGCAGCCTAGAATTTTAGAAACCTGTATGATGCAAAGGTTGGCACAGAAAGTTGTATTCAAATAATAATAATCATGAACTTAAAATAACATCCATAATGCCAATTATTTCATAACTGGTACCTGTTGTTCCAAAAAATGTTTGAAATATTAAATATTTCCTTAAGGATGTTGTTTTTATTATTTATATCTAGATTCAACTAATTATTGCGCCAAATAAATTACTAATATGAAAAGTGATGTGTATCCAGTTGTACATGCGTTGCACCAAAACAGACGTTTCACTCAGATAAAGCTTGCCATGCACTTCTGTTACCTTTTGGGTGGCTCATTGCTGTTGTTGGCTCGCAGCACTTGGAGCTGGCTCAGACCTGAAGCTTTAGCGGGCTCCGGGGATCCGGGAGACAGGATTACTGTGCCATTGGCTGGGGACGGCTCCTGCTCATCCTGGCCCACATTGAAGGTGGAATTGGGATTGATGGAATTAGGGGCTTTAGAGGTGTGTGTTTCAGGTGTGTACTGCAGGGGGAACATCCCCTCCTGCCGCAGCACCTCTTGAAGTGCTGGGGGGCAGTGGGGCTGCGCTGGGCCCGTACCATCTGAGCTGGGCTGCGGGGGGGACACGGAAAGTTTTCTCCGGATTGGCTTTTTGGCAGGAGGCTTAGCTTTGGCTGCATCTTCCTCTCCGGGGTTGGGGCCTGATAAAGAATAAAACAACATAAAACACATGAAAGTATGAAATGAATGAGTGAACATAAGGTTACCATCACCATTGTCGACAGCATATTCAAGTTTTGGGTCTACTTCAGATCTCATGGCACAGCATTGTTGGCCTTGGTGACTGAAATAGTCATGAGACATTTATACAACATATACAACCATCAGTGTCGGTACTGCAGTTGTATCAAGAGATGACGCCGATATTCAACATGTTTTAATTTCTGTGGATGTTTAGTTTTTGTATAATATTCTCAAAGTCAAGTCCTTAAGTTTATGCCACAGTGTCAACACCGACAATATGAACGTAATTACACAAAGTAATCCTGATTAAAATCCTCTTCTAGCTTTCTTCAGACAGTACATACAAAGCACAGACAAGCTCACATCCCTGATGAGTCACACATTCAGCCTATAGTTCTACACACACACACACACACACACACACACACACACACACACACACACACACACACATTAGTTCTACATGCCATAAATTTAAGAGGCCATGGCCCCATGCAGTGGGCACTCAATAATTCTATACACAGCCAGTACTGAATAATTTAGCTTTGTTCGTCACCTGGCTGAGATGAGTCAGTGTGTAGCAGTGGCAGCCGCACACTTGAGAGAAGAGGGAGAGAAAATAAAAAAGGGGTGGAGCATAGAGAGAGAGAGAGAGAGACAGAGAAAGAGAGAGTGAGAGAGAAGCAAAATAAGACAAGACTGGGAAACAGACAGACAGACTGAGAAGAGGTGTGTGCCAAAACTCAAAGACTCCTATCAGGAGACGTTTTGTTCAGAGCCACTTAGTTGAAGGCCAGGGGTTTATTGAGCACACAATGATGTGGATAAAGGTTTTTACTCCTGGGAGGGCTGGGAGGCGGTGGCTCTGTGTTTGGACGCGAAGGGAGGCTCTAGGAAGCTGGGCACTGTTGAAGGGGTCTGACGTTGGATACTGAGTGCTGAAGTATGCAGGAGCACGTTGCATTCAGGCTGCACACTGACTCACGGAAAAGGAGGGAAGAGTGAGGAT
>JBBPDA010000041.1:19261455-19273155 GCA_037974385.1 Arnoldichthys spilopterus
AGAGAGAGCGAGCGAGCGAGAGAGAGAGAGAGAGAGAGAGAGAGAGAGAGAGAGAGAGAGAGAGAGAGAGAGAGAGAAAGAGAGAGAATGTTTTCATTACAGTTGCAAAGCAAGCGGTGGCCCATGGGGATCTTCCATTTTGCAAAGCAGTGAAATACAGACCTTGTCCCACTTTACAGTCCATTTCTTTCTCATTGGTGGAAATTACCGCAGTGAGGAAAACAAAAAGCAGTAAACACAGAAGGATTAACATGAAAAAACACTGAGACTTTCTGAAGTTTTAAAGTCATAGACATTAAGCCATACAAGAAATTTCACAGATCCACAAAAACATTCCATTTGAAGCTAATATGACATGGTTTGCTTCACGGCTACTTTTACATACGACGGTTCTCTTTTTCTTCAGTGTTTCTTTACTGAAATATTACAAAAAAGTGCATTTGGCTAAATGTCCATAGGAAGCAGGAATGTTCCCCTTTGTGGTGTGGTTCAGGCGTGGGTAAGGCGAGATGTCTGTGTGACAGGTTAATGTATGCAGATGGCATGAAATCAATACCCATACACTCACGCTGCAGTGAGGCCCACAGACAGGGACAAACCTGCTCACCTTACCCCCTCTTTTTCAAAACACACATGCACGCCTGCGCACACTCACTTTGGAAATTGCATAGTGTAGACATCAAGGATCAAGGCTAAAACCTCCATAAACCAACTTTCACAAAAGGCATATTTCATGCATTTCGGTGTCAGAAAGGCCAAGAAAATTTCTGCAAAATGTGTAAAACTACGACTATGTACAGTAGTGGCACAGAGACGGCTGTACTTTAATGAGTACAACGCACGTGTGGGTGGGCTAAATTCTGCTTCCACAGGTGGGGCAATATAAGCTCTCATAAAAACAACGTATAAACCATAACTCAGGGATATTATAAAAGTTCAAATGCGTTTTCTTTATTTGGGGTGAATTATAGATTGCCGGCATCGCTTTTTGAAATTTAAAAGCGATAATTGATTTGGTCATTTATTGTCCTCCAAAGAGTAAAGCATTCAGGCAATGCTGGACCACTTGGCTACAACATCTGCATTTAATGAATTTTACTGCTTATACTACTTACAACCCTGCAGAAATAAGTGTTGAATGTCTTTATAACACACATTAACTAACAGCCAGGTAGATTTAGACATTTTATAAATGTTTATACACTGACCACAGGTTGGCGGACATGTAGAGGGGAAATATTGCCTTAATGACATCAGCTGGCAATTATGAGACAAATATTGTTTGGTCTTATTGCTGTTGCACTTGATCTACTATAAAGTCTACGAACATTCTCCATAGCCTCTCACACATAAACAAGCCTGAGAAAAAGTTGTTTCATAAACCAACCACAGTACTGGAGAAACACAAATACACTGGATGCAGAAAACACAGCAGAATATAATGCACCCTTAAAACTCTGTAGGCTGTTTAAACGAATAAACACAAAAATAAACAAAAGAAAATGACGTAGGCATCTGCCAGAGAAAACAAACTCCTAAAACTTTCAAAAAATACTTCAGTCCAGTCTTTTCTTCTCATTCACACATGCGCCCGCACGCCTCCAGATGAGTTTAGCCGCTGCTGAAACAGTTACTCCACCCAACCTGAAGTCGCACCTCAGCTACTTCACAGTATAAATTAGTCCTGTCAGATTGGCTCAGGCTAAAGTGTGGTTCTAATTATCACTCCATAACAGCCGGCATTACCTGCCCCACATGCCCACAGCCCTCAATACGCTCAGCCCACTATAGTCAAGGAGAAAATGGAGACAGCAATAAAAAGAGAAAGAATGAAATAAACACAAAACTGGACTGAAACTGCAAAAAATGGACAGAGGTCAAATGGCGAGGACTGTAATAACGAAGTGGTTTCTACCAGTGAATGACATTCCAGACACTACCTAAAAAAAAAATGCATATTCAACACAAACGTGTGAATTGTGGCACAACCATGCTGCCAAGGCATCTGGTACTCAGAAGTCTTATTCCAGAGCAGAACAGAACTTTGCCAAAAATTTCTTTCGGAAAAATTACAATGAAGGTAAAAATGAAAGGGAACCAAATAAAATGCAGGTTGTTTGATGACCTGATTAAAAGCCAACATATATTTAAATCTACAAAAAAGAAGCAAATAAATGTGAGTCAGAGAATTTACAGTGGACAATGCAGTCAGAATGATCAGTGAACTGCTGGAGTAATTTGGAACCAAAGAACATTAGCAGACACCACCAGTTATTCATATTTTTTACTACCTAAATCAGTACTGAGCAGTGTTTACATTGGTTACACCCTAGTAAACAGATCACCGCTCCTAATGGTAAGAAAGACCTGCCCAATGAGATCAGCACTTGTTTGTATTCTGATATTAAAAATAAAGACATGTATTGGCACTGTGGCGGGGGTGGGGGGTGGGATGTAGGCACTGTAAATACACAGCCTCTTGTGGTAACGTCGTCTGTATTTGTGGGGAAATGATCAAGACTGGTGGTGCAAGTCACTCTGTATGGTGCATCTTAACTGTGAATGCACACATGGCTAAAACAATGTTGTGGTACAACAACGAAACATTTTCCCATAATGTTGTTTAGAAGAGGACAAAGGAAAATAATCTATGTGTTGTAATTGAGACATGACGCTCAAAATCCTCCAAAACAAATACAAAAGCAGTTTATCACAGTTCACAGCACGAAACAAACACTCAGAGGCAGATTTAACAGCATTTTGTGAGACTACAATCTATAGCAGTCACGCACTAATGGGATTGGGTATAAATTATTCTCCATCCCTCTCAGTGTGGCGGGGAGGGGGGGGAAGGGGTTTAGAAATCTGGATACAATTCCGCACACAGTCTGTGGTGGCTGCTTGCCGAAGTCGAATGCAGCGCATAGGCAGGGATCCCACACACAGACACAAACAGAGGTCCCTGAGGACAGGGATTAGTGTACACAATTGAGCCCAGGCTAAGAGAGGTGTAGCTATCCTACCACAGATAGCATCAGGCCCTGAGACATGGAGCCAGAGGGGCCACTGGGTTCAGCCTAAAAGAAAAAAGGGGCAGGTGGGTGGGCTATGGGTGATACCCTGGGAGAGGATGCCAGGGAAAGCGTGCCATGGTGGGATACAAATCCAGTTGATCATGCCCGGCTGTGTGCCAGAGGACGAGTGATGAATAGGAGCGGGACAATGTAAAGACATCGGTTACAAGGAATTGCCTAAATATCAACAAACCTGGTTTTCAGAAAAGTTGGGATCTGTTAATTCACCTTTATTTCACTGTTAAATGTACAAGGTAAAGAATTTAAACAGTTTTCTTTACCAACTTAATTGTATTTTCTAAATATACACACATTTAGAATGTGAAGGCTGGTTGGGACGGAGTTAAAATGAAAAAGTCTTTAAGCAGGTGAGGTATCAGGACTGGGTATAAAAGTGTCCTCCATCAAAGATAAAGACTTTAAGCAAAGACGGGCTGTGACCCCTATGTGCCAAACTTTGTGACAGAATTGTAAGGCCAAGTCCACACGGGCTTTCAAATCTTGTACAAGTGAACACACTCTGAGCGACGTAGGCGTTGTAGCTGAGGTTTGTAGCGGCAGTTTATTGACTTGAGTTGACGCCGACCTGCAGCCCAGACTGTAATTCTGTGTGTTCACCTGTGGGCAGTAATCAGCGTTTTTTAAATCTGTGGGGTTTGAGCTTCATCCTGCCCTGTATTAGTGAAATATGGATCAGTTGCTTGATTTAGACTTCAACCTTAACGTTGTTGTGTTAAAAATCCTCCTGATATGGCGAAAATATTGTCACCACTACTGGGATCACACTCACTGAAGAAAATAGTCCTCCAGGCGGTATGTAAACGCAATGAACAGGTTTTTTTTGTGCTTATCCGGATTTCGGCAAAAACTGATGCCAAGAAAAAACCGCATGCGACGTTATTTGACACTATTTGAACGTGCAGCCGATTAAGCGCGAGCCCCGGAAGCCCATGTGGACTCTGTGATTCGCTCCAATGTGCAGAAAAACATCGGTGTTTGATCTGCGCTCACCTGACGCCACAAATGTCAGGAAAAACGCTTAATTCAGACGTCCGTGTGGACAGGGCCTTAGTCAGTCCAAATAAAACATTTCTCAATGCACGCTTGCAGAGAATTCAGGTCCTTCAACATCTACAGTACATAACACTGTGAAAAGATTCGGTGAACTCGAGGACATCTCCGCGCATAAAGGGTAAGGTCGGAAACCACCGTTGAATGAAAATTATCTTCGATCCTTCAGACACCACTGCCTAAAATATTACTGTGACAAATACAGCCACTTGGTCTCAGGATGACTTCAGAAAACAATTGTCCATCACCAAGAAATGCAACTTGAAACTGTATTAACAAGGAGGAAGCCAAACATCAACTCTGTGGAGAAACAACGGCAAGTTCCTGAGCAAAAACTCATCTCAACTGGACCGAAAGGCTGGTCGGATGATTTCACAATATATCTTTCTTTTCAGAAAGAGGGGCATCAAGTTCTCGGTGACAAAGATAAAAAGGACCATGCAGATTATCAGCGAAGGCTGCAAAAGCCAGCATTTGTGATGGCATGAGGGTGCATCACTGTCCATAGCATGAGTGATCTGTATGTATGTGAAGGTACCATTGATCTCGAAGCATATATTAGGATTTTAGAGAAACACATGTTGCCATTAGGCAACGTCTCATTCTGCACGTGCTATAACCGTGAACAGCGTGGCTTTGTAGACACATTGTGTACTTGACTGGTCAGCTGCCAGTCCAGATCTCTCTCCTGTTGAAAATGTATGGCGCATCATAAACAAGATAATCAGACACCACCAACCATTGATTGGTGAAGTCTTACATAAAGCAAGAAAAAACAATTTCCAATTGCAAAAGTACTACAATAAATATCCTAAATCCAAAATAATAAAAAAAAATCTATTTAAAAGAAATAGTGATCCAACAATGGAAAACATGCCACTGTCCCAAGTTTTGTTGAGTGTGTTGCAGCCATCAAATTCTAAAATTTGTCTATATTTACAGAATACGATTAAGTTGGTCAGTAAAGCTATTCATCAAAGCGATCATTTTTGCTGTGTATTACTTTACTGACAAACAAGGTACAACATATTAGATTTTTGTTTTTACTTAATTTCAGAAAATATCCTAACTTTCCTGGAAATGGGGTTTGAACTCATTAGTAAATTTACTACATATGTTTTATTTAAGTTCGACTTTAAGCCAGAGCACAAGCACAATGTACAAGGCTTCAGATGACCAACCCTGTCATCAGAAGATAGTAAGTTCAATTCCTGGTGATGCCACAAACATCTCACACCAGTCAGTCACAATGCTTGCCACAGTGAATATCTGAATCACACCAAAGACATGGTAGCTGAAGTGTGAAAAGATGCAGTGGCTTGATTCACATGAGACTTCATCCTCCTCATAGCTTGGTAGCATTGTATGGAAAGGGGGAAACCTAGCTAGCAGGTGGGACTTGGCTATTACTAAACAGAAGGAAATTTTTAAGGATAGTAATAATAACGATAAAGATTTTCATTGTGTTGGACTTTAGATTAGAACTGTCCTATGAAGAGAATGTCATGATTCAGCTTCTACCCAACATCTGATGCTGTAGTAGGGTATAACTGTTTATGGGTGTAGGTATCTATGTGGTGTGTCCAATTCATTCTAATCATCCATGATTAGAAAAAAACACGTCTTACTCAAGTAACTGCCTGTTATTGCCATTTCAGAAAATTAGCAAACACAAGTTAATGAAAAGGTTATATACTGCAATATATTAAAAAGACATAGCCCTTGACATGGTAAACGACTTTTTTGCCTTTTTGGCCAAACATTTGAATCAGTGTTTGGTCAGGATGCTCACAGCACACTATTTAAAAAAGGCTTAATTTGAAAACTACAGCCTTCGAAATACACATACATATTAAGCCACAAGCATTGAAAATGTTTAAATAATGTTACTTGCTTGCTAATCGTTTTTGCTCTGTGTGTCAGATACAAAGCTACCTTAGGATCCGCGAGGGTGTTGATGACATTGCCCAGGGCGAGGAGGGAACGATTGATGTTGGCCCCTTCTCGAAGACGGGCCCCCTTTGCGTTGGTGGCATTGGCCCTCTCTGAACCAGCAAGGTCGATCAGACTCATCTTTGCCATTCTCACATTAGGGTTGAGACTGGCTGTTTTATCTCGTTGCCTTAGGTAGATCTGCACAAGATAAAACAGAAAAACGTTATTGTCTTTAATAAGAAAGGCTTTACCTAGGACTAGGATTAAGAAAAAGAAGAAAAAACTATATTCAGAAAATCAGCAATGTCCATTTTCTTCAAGGGCCTCAGTAAGTAAAGGTAAACATAAGGCTTTAAATTTCACAGAACTACTAGTAATTTAGAAATCTAGAAAAAACATTTTTAGGGGAGAATTGTCTAATATGATTGCTTTAATATTCCAAAACCAAGAGCAGATTTACGATGGCATTCTTCACCTTTACTTATTTCTATTTTTGGAAAACTGAATCAAAACAACAGATTGTATTTGGGGAGGGGGGTTTTAAGAGGTTCTCCGTCTGACACCCTGGCAAGATGATGAATTACCTGAAATACGGCATGGGAGCGGGAGGACGAGGCGTTCACGTCGGTGGGGTGCTGGGTTCTATTTCTGTTGCCATAATCCAGAGCTTCAAGGATGTGCTCAGCAGATTTGGGCTACAAAGCACAGCGGCCACATAGACACACACACACACACAGACACACAATCAATAGCAGCCCCTAATGTTCTGTGGTTAAGACAATCAAAGAGAGCAAACAAGAACACACATGTGCATGCACACACATGCGCTAGAGAAGCCAAACATTTCAGCAATGCACCAGAAGATAAATGTAAAGGCAATCCCACAAACATAAATCCACCCAACCTATAAACATGTAAAACAGGCAGATACCATGCGTGCCAGAGAACATAAAGTCACAGAGAACAGTCACATTTTCCACATGTTGTATCCATTGTTCTGTATTCCAGAGAGACTGTGAAACTCCTTCGATTCTTGGTTCAAGAGTGACACAGGCAGACTGGGAGCAGGAAAAGGTCTAAATGTTGGCGCTTGCTCGTGCTCCTATTTCCACTCTGTGAGCTTTAACATAAGCTGTGCATGGAGAGACACCCAATAAGAAACTAGTTCTAGTAATAATTATACAAATTGCTTGAGTGGCAACAGCATTTCCTGCCAAGTTTGACAAGTTAACAAAATTAGAAGGTTAAATGCAAGGCCGATAAAACTGCATACTTTCCACGTGTGCCAACACATGTACACGATCAGCCATAATGTTAACACCACCTAAAATTGTGTAGGTCTTCCTCATGCTGTTAAAACAGCTCTCAATGTGGTGCACTGAATGTTCTAACCTCTTTCTATCACTCCTAGCATCATTCTTTTTCTTTGGGATTGGACCACACGGGCTAGCCTTCACTCCCCACAACATTCAGTGCCTTGGGCGCCCATGATCATATCACAGATTCACTAGTTGTCCTTCCTTGGATCATTTTTGTAGGCACCAACTACTGCATACCTGCAACTCTCCACAAGACCTGCCGTTTTGCAGATGCTGGGATGTCTAGCCATCACGATAAGGCCCTTGTCAAAGTGGCTCAGGTCCCTACACTCATCCATTTTTCCTGCTTCTAGCACATAAGCTTCAAGAAGTGTTTGTTCATGGGCTGCCTAATATTTCCTACCCTCTGTCAGTGATGTTAACTTCATGCAAACAGCAAAACAGTAGCTTCAGTTGGAGTTGGAGTCCGCAGTTGGTTTTAAGAAGAAAGAGAATAGGTGTCAGCCCTAGAATCAAACACCCCAGCAAGAGCTGTTTAAGCAATACAAATCAAATTTACCGTCCTATCAAAAAACAAAAACGCTGCCTGTACAAAGACGTTTCTTTGTAAACTTCATATATGAGATGTCTTCTGGCTTCTAATAATTCCAATGTAATTTCATTTCAGTCCAAACTACTTGCAGTATTTATTGCAGACATTTTGGTAAACTTATATAAATTTTATAGAATTATTATAACTCCAAGACAAGCTCAGTTTTTTAAATAAACAAGCTGTATGCTGCAAGAAATAAAGTCCTCAATAAGTATGAAGTGAATTAGATATTTCTCTCAAACCTGGTGAAGTGTAAGGCCTTGGATCACCACTCCTTTTGCACCATCTTCTCGCACTGCCAGGGGACCAGAGTTGGCTAGGAGGTCCCGAATCTGCTCGTTATAAACCTGATCAGTACAAAAAGGCAATAAAACCATAAGACCATTACTCTAACACACCAATACTCCCTTAAGGACCCGTGTCTATAGGAAGCTCCTTTGTGTGAGGTACACAGCCAGAAATGAAGAAAACAGGCACTTCAGAGATGCTCTGCGAAGGAGCAATTTGTTCAAAAGATTACTTGTCCACAATCCTTTTACACAATAACCATCATTATTCCCTTGAAACATTCCCAGCATTTAAATGAAAGCACTAAATATACATTTCTCATATTTCGGTATGATTATATAATGGGCTTTAATGGATTTCTTCATCCGATTTTTAATCATGGCAATTTCACGCACAAATTAGATCCTGCAAAACATGTAAACACAGCCATCTTTCAAAATATCCCTTAACAGCTCAATGCATTTAAAGGAGAATTCTAATAGCCAAATCTGTTTGAATGAGTGATCCCATTTACGCTTTCATGGACTGACAATGGATGGCTGTGGCATCGGGTGACTGCTACATACATATAAGCAGGTAAAAACATCTTGATCAACTGTCTAAACCTGCTGCTTACCTCTAGATAAGAGAAAGCCACGTCAAAGACCTTCTCCTCCTTAATCAGGTCCATACGGCCGAAGAGCTCCTTCATTGTAAGGTACATAACACCTGGGTTATCACTGTTGCCCAACATTGTGTGAGTCTTCCCTGCTCCAGTAGCTCCATAGGCAAACACTACCCAAAAACATACACATACATGTGTTGTAATACACAGACCACCAAGAAAGTCAACATCACCATCAATCTAAAAATATTTAGGGACCTGCGTCTTGGTGCTTATTGTAGACTAAGGGAAAACAACCAGGGCTCGGTCTTAGCCATCTATTGTGCTATATTCTTACTCACTAAACTGTGCATGCAAAATTTGTGTATTAATTACTGGCTACACGGAATTAAATCTCTACTCAAGCTTCGCAATATATCAGCTGTTAAGTGTCTGCAATACTGAGATCAAGAAGGCTGCAATGTGCAAAAGAGCCTCTTACCAATGAGTATTTTTGACAGGCTGACCAATCACAGCTCCAGCTGAGTGTTTTGTTTTTGGTTGAAATGAGGTATTCATGTAATTCCAAAAACGTTACATTATTTTGGTCAGTCTTTAAAAACACAGATTTGCCACAATGTTATTTTTAAAGGGCACATATCCTACATTAACTATATTATTGGTTTCTTTTACTTTGTGTTTTAATGCTTTTGTTAACCTTTAAATTATGTTGCACAGCTCTTTGTGACTAAATAAATAAGCCTTACTTACATATTCCTTCTATGACATTTTGTGTGTGGGTTTATGTACCAATATATTATTTATAAACCAGAATTCATTCTTATATTACCTTTTCCCAACCTGTTTATTCCTTAGACAGAAAGAGGTTGTTTAGATTATAGCACCTTTAAGACTGATATGTATATATTATCTGTTTTCTGATTGGCTGCCCTTTATTGTAACTCAAAAGGCGGCATGAGACAAACACTGTATGGCTGAGGAGATTATAGGTAAACGTGCTGGTTTTGTTACACCACACGCACAAAAAAAACCCTATGATTTGAAAATGGGTTGTTTCATTTTGAAACACTGAAAACATTCACAAAGGGCCCCATAACAAAATGTGACCTCTGCATTTAACCCATCACATGAGCACACGTGGAGCAGCGGGCGGCTATGAAAAGGGCCCGGGGAGCAGTGTAACAGCACAGTACATTGCTCAAGGGTACCTCAGGTGGTACACGGGTCAGGAATTTTTGTTCACAAGGCCAAGGTCCTTACCACTAGGCCAGTACTGCCCACAGTTTCAGCTTAGTTTGTATTTATGGATTATTTGATTGGGGAGTGAAGGTACATTTTCAAACCAACAATATTTACAGAGTTCAAGCCCTAATTCCAGAATGGGTGGTGGAGGTGGTGGTGGGGTGTTAATGGCACAAGGATGGGTAATAGCTTCATTTACAATAAAGTTTGTGATAGGTTTGAAGTCCTGCACTGAACATGGTTCCAATGTAAATTTAACTCAAACTATTTCAGACTTTACACTGTTCTCAAAAGTCTGACCCAAACCTACTCACACCCACACATCCCTTCTGCAGCTCTGCAGATTTTAAAACCACACCAAATTAGGATGTTCCAAACCATTTCAGCCCACAACTGCACACTGAAGTCTCAAAATTCAATTTTGTTTTCCATTCAAAATCACACAGAAAGCCTTACTCAGATATTCAAAGCTTTGGAAAGGAATGATTATTTTTTTAAATACTGAGAGCTCAAACAAAAAACAAAAAGAGAGGAGCAAATTAGAATAAAACCAGCATGCAAAAAGAAAAGCACAGTTTGCGTTAGATTCACTCAGTCTACAACAACACTTAACCTGCAAATGACCAGTCTAAATGGTTCAGGCACAAGTTGGCATAGGAAATTTAACATTGCCACTCAGCAAGCAAATGAATGTTCAGCATGCAGCATTCTGCACTGAAGTATCTGTCCAGTAAAACAGATTAGGCCTATTACTCCTTCTTGCTTGCATAAGCACAGTGGAGGCGTTATACGTAAAGAATATTCAGCTAAGTCTACAACTGGCTTGATCAAGCAAGATAACAATGCACCACACTTGTGTATATGAAGTGAAAGTGACTATTTGTCATTGTGAACAAACTCAAGCACCACAATGATATGTGACCTCTGCATTTAGCCCATCACACGTTCACACATGGAGCAGCAGGCAGCTATCAACAGCACCTGTGGAGCAGTGTAGTGGGGTGGTACCTTGCTCAAGGGTACCTCAGTGGTGCCTGGGCCAGGACCTTCAGTTCACAAGGGTCATAACCACTAGGCCACCACTGGCCACTACATGTCTATTTATATGTCAGTTTGTTAGACAAAATACTTGCAGATAATGTGTGTATGAAAGCAAGAGAGAACCGAATGGTAAACAATAATCTACTTCACAGAGCGACAAGTAAGCTAAGCAGTATTGATTCAGATGTTTAATTTTTGTATATCTGGATGCAGGTTTTAATAGGCAGATCTGCCTGTGCAGTAGATAAAAAGGTGATTACATCAAATGAACAGATAAACAAAAGGACCCAAACAAGTGAACCAAGTTACGTGACCATGTGGTAGATTTTAAGTGGAAGCTGAGACGTCAGCTAATCTGTGCAGGCTGTTCGAGCACTCAAACCGTCCTCTTTATTTTTTCATCATTGGGCAGTGGTGGCCTAGTGGTTAGGACACTGCCTTTGAGACCTGAAGGTCTTAGGTTCGAGTCCCAGCCCGGGCACTACTGAGGTACCCTTGAGCAAGGTACTGTCCCACTACACTGCTCCCCGGGCG
>JBBPDA010000041.1:19280297-19329739 GCA_037974385.1 Arnoldichthys spilopterus
TTCATGTAGCACCATGGTCCTGGAGGAACGTTGTTTCGTTTCACCGTGTACTGTGTGAACTGTATATGGTTGAAATGTCAATAAAAGCCTACTTGACTTGACTTGACTTGATATTAAATGCGATTAAAAATGATAGAAATCATTTAAAATATATACTGCTTATTTCTATTACTACTTATTTTATTTAAGTATCAGTAGTACGATCAAGGTTATGTTAATATAGATATTGACAAAAATATTTTTTTTTCTCTAATTGTAGTGTTTGGTACTGATGTGGTGAAACTCTCTCCAAATTCCTAGTGTTAACATGCTCTATAAACAAATTAAATGTAAATAAATATGCATTCAGTTAAGATATCATATTCAATTGTATAATGTCTGTAAAACATGATACTGTTTTGGAATATAGTGTATTTTTTGTTTTTGCTGTATACAGCAACAGTGACAGTTTTTCAAAATAGAACCTCTCACTCTTCTATTTTCAGTTTCAGAATGGCTCTGTCCAGTCGTGGCTTGTTGGTGCCTCTTTGCCGGGCTTCTCGGCATACGTGGAGTGAAGTTCTCCCTAAGCCCACACCCAGCCACCCCTGGAGGAAGCTGTGGCAAACTGAGCATCTCTGTTCCGGTTCTACTACTTCCAGAATTGGTTGGCACAGTGGAAACACGGAGCAGTCCTCCACGCAAGCCAAGCGACAGCCACACACACCGGTTCTCCTGAAAGAGGTTCTGGAGTTCTTGAACCTTAAGCCAGGCCAGGTCAGGAACGACTGTGTCTTCATTTCTCATTAGTCATGCAATGGACAGAATGTTACGCTGTCAATGTCTGTAGAGTAGGCATGATTTTTTTTGCTTCCCAGAGAAGTTAGGCTACTTGGTCTCATCTTATTCTCACAGCAATGCAAGAGAGAAGGAAATAACATGAACCTTTTTACTCTGGAGCCACAAAGTATTCTGAAGGAAGTTTATTCGAAGTGCTCTATAAGTGATGGGAAAAACTGAGGCTGTGATTTAAGCCTCCTGCAAAAAAACATGGTTACTAAACTAATTGTGGCAGTGACTTAAAGTGAAAAATTCCCATTCCTTTGTTTAGACTTGACAGGAAACATCAGGTGCTGCTTGGATATATGGAGAAAGAGCCCTGAGATTTTTACTGCCTTTCACAAGCCCTTCTCTGATTTCGCAGGGAAGATATATTTTTATTAGGCTATTAATGTAGATGTTACTGACACAGGGGAAAACCTTTGTAGCAAAAATCTCTGATAAAGTTTTAATAAAAGTATCATTTTAGTGCTAGATTAGGCTGTACTTATGTTTGAGAAGCCAGCCTTCAGATATACAGAATAGCTCCTTGAGAGGTACCTAATAAATGAAAAGCGTAAACAGAAAGTCTATAGGAAACATATGCGTCCTCTGTAATGTTTAGTTTAGCGTGGTACCTTTTAGCTGCCTTGTGCAGGGTTTGACTGAACTTCTGTGTTTGTATATTTGTGTATGCAACGTGGGAGAAGTCGTAGGCGGCTTGTTGACTTGTCATCTCCTCTAGTAACCACATGGAGTCTTGCTTCATAAGAAGTTGCTTGTCAGTGAAACTTTTAGGGCCCTCCGATTCGCTGCCTGTCCCCACTTGGGCAGGGTGGGGAAGTTACGTCGTGCTAGCAGGGACCTTGGCGTACTCTTAACGTGCTAGCAGGCCAGATGGGCATGAGTCAAAGGGCCTTCTGCTCTGGCGAGTTGCTCGGCTCGGGCATTGCTGGGTCCTATGGCTAGAAGGGTTGCTGGTGCAGGTGGGGGCCTCGGGTCACTGTGTGAGTCAGGAGCTCGGCGCCAATGTTGGATTGCTGGCAGGACCCAGAGCTCTACAGTGCTGCCACGCTCCTGACTAAAGTTTGCACCTCTTAACTTCTCCATCATCCGCCCATGGGCCAACTGGTGCAGGGAGAGTCTGCCAACGGCCTGGATGTAATAGAATAATTAAATAAACAATAATGAGGCAGCTCCCGCGCCAGCTATGAATGCACATGTCACAGATGTGCCACTAATGTTCTGCTTTATTTCAGTAGGAGGGATCGATTCAGATTGGGTATTATACAAAGAGCTATACTTCTAAACCACTGAACAAATGGGGGGAACGATTGAATTGTGAATATTCTAATCAATTTTGTGATTAAAGTTGCAGTTATTTTCTTTATATTAAAGGTTAGATTTCTCTCATATGTACAGGTTGAGCTGATTAACTGCAAAGACATAGTTTTACCCATTTTAACCACATGGTAATAATTACAGAGTATCTTAATCTGGACTAAAAAATCTTGAGTCAACTTATTTGCTTTATATCACATAGACTGAAAAAAAACTTGACAAATTTATTTGACAGTCAATATTTGTGTTGGTTTGTGTGTTTGGAGCAAAACTGGTAAATCTTGTTGTCACATAGCTGTCAGGTAGAGCTGAATGATTTGGTTATATATCTAATTGTAAATTTAATTTATAATACAACAGTATTATTTTTTTTTAATTTATTTCCATTTCATTTCTTCACCAAGCTTCTTTTTTGTCAAAAAGGCTATTTTTCCTGACTGAGGGTTGTGCCGTTTCTCAAGCTCTGCATGATTAGATTTCAGTGTGATTATTAAACTCTCGTAATTAAAAATTTCTCAGTATTGGATATTATCAGGTACTATGAAATAACAGCAAAAATTGCAAAAATAGTATCATTTCAAATTGTTTTGATAGAAAAAAGATTGCAGGTTCAGCCCTACTGTCTGCTTGCTTGTCCACTTATTAATAACATTGATTGTATAATTTTGATAGAAAAATAATGAGTCAGCACTACAAATCATGTTTTCTCATTAAAGCTGAATAACCTCAATAAAAAAAACTGTCAGATTGGAATGACCCTTATTTTTCCTCTCGTTAGATAATTTTGACTTGTGGCTTACTTTATCTGGTTTAGCCAATTCCCTTGGAAGTGGCATAAAGGAAGATCTCTTTGTTAGTTGGATAGCTTTTTTTTCTCACAACACAGACTTTCTCATGTAGTTAAATGTTATTTGAAATGAGTATCTAAAAAGAATATTCCTTAGCGCTTCTCCTATTGGGCAGCTGTGACTTTTTGTTGTTATCTGGCTAATTGAGAAACCCTGCTTTGTGAAATACCCATGAGAGAGTTCAGCTGCTCTGAGAGCTGAGCCCTTGGAAGAACTTCTACTACAGATGTCCTCACGACCCCAGCTAGAACATGATTTTATTCTATTCCAGTTGACTGTCCATGACAGAAAGTCCATGTGGAGTTGCCCTATAAAAATAGGATGGTGGCTTGTAAAAGTAGCGCCATTCAGCCAAGCATGGACTATAGATATAAGGGATATAAATGATTCAAATGTTCGACTATTCGGACACTCGATTGTTGGGTAGGTATTTGGTTTTCAGTTTTGGGATTTGGTTTTATGCTATTAATAAATATATATAGGCTGTTATAACAACTTGCGCACCTTACATTTCTCTTACTCAAAGCAGTGAATGTCACGTTTCAAGTCAACACTGAGAGTTTGATTGAAGACATTGAGCTCAGTCACAGCTGCAGAGATAATAGTTAATCTATAAAGATTTATTGTAAAACATGAAATAAATGAATTCACCTTAAGTAGAACTACAATTTCCTGCTCCAGCTTAAATATTGTAGTGTTTTGTTCTGACTTCCTCACCGTTGAACTGAAAATTCTAGCTGGATGGCTAATGTTGCAAAGCTGGCTCTTAATTCAGTAAGCCAGCTAAACCGACAGTGAAGATATGTACATTAACAAAGATTTAATGGGAATTACATTTTAATAAATCTAAATTGACATAAATCCATCCAGAAGTTGGAATGGGAATTGAGAACTGGTTCCATTCGGGAACGGTAACCAATTGCCTGATCCATTGGAATTGTAGACCTCTAAGGTTGCTGATCCCTTTTAACGATGCAGGGATGTTTTTATAAAAGCTGTCTGTCATTCCTCATGATGTCAAACTCAGCGTGTGCACACTTGGCAGTGAAGAGCCTTTCAAGTAAATATTTGTCATTGTGAACATGCTCCATCACAAAGGGCACCAAACGAAATGTGTATATGGAGCAATGGGCAGCTATCAGCAGCGCCTAGGGGGCAGTGTAGTGGGACAGTTCCTTGCTCAAGGGTACCTCAGTGGTACCTGGGCAAGAACTTGGACCCTTTGATCACATGTGCAAGTACCTTACCACTAGGGTACCACTGCCTGTACCAATGTCTTTAAAATGGCCATAACAAGCAGGCTTACCTGATTTGGGAGGCCACAGCAGGTCTTCTGCTCAGGTATTTCAGGCATTGCAAAAATAGACAAATCTCCACATATTGTCATGGGTTATTCTTGACTCAAAGCACATTCTAAACTCTAAATACATTTTTTGTCACAAATATTTTCAATGCATTTCAAGTTCATTTCACAGCTGAAAACGAATGCCTGTAGTGATGTGTTGGTAATGAATGATGTATTCATTTTACCGAATGACATTCAAAGGTCTGAGTCAGTAAAAAGATCCAATCCCAATCCAAAACTGGTTCAGCAAATCAGTATGCAGGATTTAGGTCAGGTGTTGCTAAAGCTCAGGCAGACATTTTTGCCATAACTTTGGCTCAAAGCCAAAGCGATGTTTTTTATTTCAGGGCGTAAAAAGAAGATTTTATTATTCACGAAACGTCACGTGATGTAGCAAAACAACAGGCACGTCTGTGCCGAACATGATTCAAGAACACACCAAAATGCAGAAACAACATACTTGCTTTAACAAATTTAAGATTTGCAATTTATATTTTTAACCTTTATATATGTATTTTTAAAAAACATGTAATACTTCACAAACCCTGAATCTCGAGAGTGCCTTTACGAAAACACCCCTCTGCAAAGTGTATAACTGGCAGCAGATAAGGATAAGGAGCGTAAGGGATGTAGTAATGCTTAAGCGTTACTGCCTTGTTTTTTTTGCTTCAATTTAAAAGCAGTTTAACTTCTATAATCGTTGAATTTGAGGGAAATCGATTCAGTAACAACTCACTGTGGTTAATGATCCAGAATGATGATCAGATCATGAGTGCTTCCACTGTGTGTCTTGTTTTTTTCCCTCCCGCATTCATTCAGCCTTCTATCTGTGGTGCTTGACAGACAACTTAATGATAGTGTTAGTCAAACACACTCTATGATTCCTGAGAGGAATCACTCTAATATTTTGATCTGCCATTGTAAAGCAATCAACCCCTGAACGGAGGCCCTTGTCAGGCGAGGCGAAGCAGTATGAATGGAGCACTTAGACAGTCAGAGAGTAAACGCTGCAATTATGCCAAAGTGGGTAAATGTAGGCTTTCACCGGCCCACCGCCTCCCACGCAGGCATCCAGGCATGGATAGCAGTGCAGGTGGAGGGCTCACTCTCTTATCCAGCAGCTCGCTGTGTTGCTGTGGCAGAAAAAGGGGATTCCACAGAGGAGCCCATGGAAAACGTGTTTAAACAGATTACCTTGCTCTAATCTGGTTTTCCCTTAGATTTTAGGTTTAAATTGGTGGAATTAAAAGGGAGACAGTTGCATACCTCTCATTTTACACTGTAAACGCATGTTAGAGTTGGAAGTACAATATATAGCATTTTCATAATTTCAGCATTTACTCTCTGGATGTGATTCAATAATACTGCACAGAAAAAGTGTGATATCACAATACAAGAACTTCATGTATCGTCAAAGACATAATGTTTGAACAAGTCTTCAAATGAGCAGCACCACTTCGCAGTTTGTCAAATGCCATGCTCCTCTAGTCAACCAGCATAAGTAGATTATGTCACAACTGAATACAGTTGGGGCACCTCACATCGCGAGAAGGTCCTAGGTTTGATCCCCAGGTTGGCTGCGAGTGCCTTTCTGTGTGTTTGCAAGCTCTCCCCATGTTCGTGTGGGTGCTCTGGTTTCCTCCCACTGTCCAAAGGCTTGCAGTAGGCTGATTGGATACTCTAAGGATACTCTAAATTGTCCATAGGTGTGAGTGTGTGTGTGATTGGTTCTCTTTCTATGTGTTGCTCTGCAATGGGTTGGTCTCCTGTCCTGGGTGAGCCTTGCCTTGGGCTCATAGTCAGCTGGGACTGGCTCCAGCTTCCCTGCAACCCGAAATTGAACTTGGCAATGAATGAATAATTGAATATAGTTTTTTCATTTAAATGTAGTTCAAAACAAAATCAAATTTGAAACCAGCGTTCTATACTGAATTGAATAGTGAGCAGGGTTTATCGTTACACCTATAGTCACGACTGGATATGACTGGATAAAGCATCTGAATGAAACTTCATTGTCAGTCTAAATTTGGAGAATAGAAACATGATGAGAGCTGTGAATCTCAAGGCTATGAGCATTACTGAACACCTACTACCATTTATGTCGATTCCTTAATTTGAAAGCTTTGAAAATTTAAGACGAAAAAAAGTTCAGACAATTTTCCCTACTGCAAACGTAGGTAATCAGCAAAGGCATTTGGATGGCTGTTTGGTGTCTTAACCTCTTAAAGTCTGCATTGCAGTTATATGGCTTTTTGCTTTATTCGACATAATAAGCAAGGAGTAGTCCTTGGATGTTGCACACACTCTTAGTAGCCAGATACAGATCTGCGCTTTTCCTTTCACTATTTTTTAGGGATGCCCGGTGATATTAGAATCGTATTGTAATGGCATATATTTGCTTGAAAAACATTGACTGCTGCTGATGCTGATGTTTGAGCAGATGCAAATATGAAAAATATTGGACATCAGCATTGGCCTACAAACCCCATGCTGGTTTATCTACTGTGTTTAGCTGCTTCTCAAACTGAACACGTCTGGGCAGACTGGTGCAAAAGAAGACACAGCATTTTTGATTGATGTTTCTCATTCTCACCATCATTTACATTATTTGTTAAATGCTAGATATTTATTTATTTATTTATTTATAAATCTTTTTTTTGTTTCAAGCTTGGGGCAAAATGTTCAGCAATTTCATTGTCCTTTAGGCATTCCAAGTTTCCTCGTCTTAACATTTTTCTAGTCAACTAATAGTAATTAATACATGTCATCAGTTGCTAGATGTTGCACCATCATTAAACTAATTTAAATATTTAAATAGATATTTTTGGGCAAGAAAACACTTTTAGCTTTGCTATTCAACTGTTACATGTAACATTTCTAACCCTGTGTTAGAGAAAACTGCAAAATCAGTATAATGAGCATTTACAATGTAAATTTCTTGTTGCAATATACTTTTTGGTTGCTTGTTAGGAATGTTAGCCTCATTGAATCAGTGCAAATCCTTTTGACTGAAATATAAGGCTAAAATGTGTACATTAACCCCCCCCAACCCTTACATTAATATCGGCCTTACAGAAGTGAGATGAAGAATTAAGACTGGATCTAATGAAACCTATGAGTAGAAAGGTGATCTTCTATAAGTAAACCACTCCTTTGTTCTTTTGCAAATTTATTGGACCGTTTTTTCTTTCTTCTTCTTCTCTGGAACACTCGCAGAAGAGAATTCGAGAAAGCAAGGGAAAAAAGAGTGAGATCTGCCACTGCGGCTTGCTCTGCACTCCATCAGACTGGCCTCTCTCACCTTCCCCTTGCCCATAAATTACCCAAACTACAGCGGCCTCATTAGCTGCCAAATTAGCCTTGGAAAGATTACATTTGCTACAATTGGATATTACTCTATTCACCTTGAATTGCAGATCCACTTGGCCAGTCCAGATAACCATTTTACTCTAATTATCTTAGCCATCAGGATGCGTTTGTAGCATTTGGCTAATTGAATAATGGACAGTACAAGGCAGTGGGCCGACAGTTCGATTACAGAGGCGTAGCGTGGGAGGAAGAAGAGGAGCACCGCTGGAGCCAAGGAGCAGGAGACGATGAAGACGAGGCAGGGGTGGGTTACGCTGGGGTTTCCACATCAGAGGGTAGAATGAAAGCTCTCTGTCCCATATCAGACCTACAACCCCATCTGCTGATTAAATAACACTGCACTTCGACAAACGCATCTGAAGTATGAGGCGTTCACATCCTGCAGCCTTGTGTTTGTGAATTAGCCGGAGATTGGTGTAAATGTCTCATTCCGTACCATTGTTGTGTGTGCTAAAGGAAAATGTAGTGGGGCCGATTTCATTTTCAGTGTCATCTTGTTCTCTCCTGTTTCTTTTCCCTCCTAATCTAAAAGTGCAGATGGAGCCTAACTGAGCATAACAGATTGATATGAGGAAGTTCACAGGTTCAGGGTTTTTCATTCCTTGCCATTTCGGACCAATCTCAAAACCAGATGTGACACAGTGGTAGTGATTTTCTTGCTGCCTCCCATACCAGTCCACCCAGTGCATGAAAGACCATCAGAACATATGGCTTTTTCTTAATGCTGCCATTGCACAAATATTATAAACATTACACCATTTTCACCTTGCGCTGTCATGGCTGCCTTAGCTGCCACCTTGTTAGAAAATGGTGAGATTATGGAGTGTACATCGCAGTCTGAGAATTCTTGCTGAGGCTCAGGCATGTCCATTTTAACTAATGCCAAGACATGGCCTCCACATTTGAGCCAATCACGACTTAATGGCATTTGTTAGGACAGCCATTATGGGCCTGCGGTGTGACGCATTCAGTCTGGCCCTGCGGCTCATGGTAACGTTGCTGCTGAACTTCCGCAGCCGTAATGACGAAGATCTCCCGTCTGGACTTCTGAATCATGGCCACCTTGTTTTTTTACCACTTGGTCTGACATGCTGTGAAGTCTTTAAAGAGTCTTTAATTCAGCCAAACCTGGCCAAACACCTCCATCTCCCTCCAGTGCCTCTGCTGAATTTTAATCTGTGGCTCAGGTCGGTAAGGAGTGGCCTGTCTTTTCTCTGGCAATGCTATAAACAAACAAGTTTAATTTCCGATTAATTTACCAATACCCCGTACCTTGTCAGCACCTTCTGGACAATATGGTATATTAATTTTAATGTTATAAATTACATCAGAATACACTTCCTTGAGTAAATTAGAGGTATTTCATCTTCTACAACATACATTCCCAACCCTCTTCATGGACCATAATGCACGTTTTAGTGGAACAGGAGTGTTAGGAGCAGTAAAACAGTAAAATATACAGTGCAAGGGGCTCCAGGTCCATGGTTGGGAACCACTGTTCTAGAACACCAACCAGTGACATGCTACATCCAAAGAAATGTCATATTCTATAAATAACGAGCATTGCTGTCAGATTAAACCTGTATATTAAGAAAGAGCTGACTGGACGTCAGACACTACCTTATTTACATTTTGCCGGTTATTAGATTTTTCCTCTAGTTATTTATTATTGTGAATATTACTAGAAATCATTGAACTCATAGCATCACAGGCAATGGCATTTTGCTGCATTGCGTTAACCAAATATAGTGCTATGCATTATATATAGTCATCACAGTGGCACATTTTGGCATATCGCCTATGTCCACACTAATTACGTCTGTGCATGGACCGGAATATTGACACTGGCCTTGATTATTGGCTTGAAGGTTTCTTTCCCTAAGACTTATGGACCAAGCTCCTATGGCTGTAGTCTCAGATCTCGCCCCAGAGCTGTTTTTCACAGAGGCAGGTCCACCCACAGACGGGCTACTCTGCTGTGATGGATTCCTCTCTGCTGGCTTCCCCCTGCAGTCTGCCCACGGACGATCGAAACCAGCCACTGCTTTTATTTTTTTCCTTCTTGTTGTGTTTCATTTAGTGGCCCCACTTTTAACATCTTCTCTCGCACAAACACACACATACACTCCTACACCGCAAAAGACACACCCCTGGCAGGAAGTGATTTGCTTTGTTTTATTGCCTTTCGGAATACGTGGTGCGCCCTCCCTGCGGCAAGCATTTGATCCAGGCAGCTGAAGCAGCGGGGACACACGCGGGCAGGCGTGGGGGAATCCTCGGCTCTGGCTTTGGCCTCCCGCGCCTGCAAGGAGGGAGCACGGCCAGCAGAGATTAATGAGCTGTCAGTGATGGAGCACACATGACCGATCTGAGACCAGTTTCTCTCATAATGGCCAAAGTGTGGATGTGGAGCAGGAGAATCTCCCTGATAAATCTGAAAGGGCAGTGTAGCTTTGTGGTGTGATGTCCAGCTTAGATGAAGGTCAAGGTCATTAACCTGCCAGTGTGATGAAATTAAAATGGCCTCAGTTGTTACATGATTGCGTGCCGTGAATGTGTGATTTAATAAGATTTCTCCAGCCGTATTATAAACGTAACATTAAAATGATTTCAACAGAGTTTATGTGTTATAGCATAAGCAGTTCTGCAAATTAAATGTGCAAATCAAGGGGCGTAATTAATGCTAATGTTAATGATGTTAGCATTAATGATTTTAAAATGATTTTTAAAAATGTAATTTTCCTTTGAAGCCAAAATTCAAACTACTGAGGTCAGAACTGTGGCTATGCTACAAGTAGACAAACATAAGATAAAGCTAAGATCACAAGGCCCAATTAAACTTACAAATCCCATTTATGAAAAAGACATTTTGTTAAATGTAATACAAACATTGTCTGTGACAATTCTCTTGTCAAAATATTTTTTTTTACTAATCAACTTAAAAGAATTTTGCAAATATTAACAAATTTCAAATTTGTTGCCTGCTTCACACACAAAAAAAGTCAGAGGCATGTGTTACATCACCTATTCTTTTAATTCATTTTGATCATTGGGGAACTGACAGCGCTATTTGTTGTGGTTCTGCAAGGAGTTTTTGTCCATACTGGCTTGATACAAGACTTCAGCTGCTCAACAGTCTGTGGTTGCAGTTGCCTGATTCAACTCTTCATGATGTGTCATACATTTTCAATAGGAGACAGATCTGAACTGTTGACAGGCCAGTCAGACACACACACTGTGTGTCTATAAAGCCATTGCGTGTACAGAATGAGGCCTGGCATTGTCTGCAATAAGGCTGGACTTTTCCAGGAAAAAAACATCACCTTGATTGCAGCGTATGTCTTCCTAAAATCCCAATATACATTTCTGCATGAACAGTACTGCCGTGCTATGGGCACTGATAAACCCCCATACCATAACAAACGTTGGCTTTTGCACCTTTCATCTCAACGTCTGCATTTCGTGAATACAAGCCTAAGCCTGAACTCATCTATCCACAGCACGTTTCCACTTTCTTTCAGTTCAGCTAAGATGAGCTAGAGCCCAGAAAATCCGGCTGTGTTTCTTCGCAGACCTGATGTATGGCTTTCTTTTTTGCATAGTAGTTTCTGGTTGCATTCAGAGAATTCAGAAACATCACTCTCATTACATTCTTGAGCCCTCAGATTAAAAAAAAAAACAGTCATGTTACTGTGACAAATATTACTTCAGAAAAGTTTTGTTACTTAACACAGTTTGTCGCTACATCAAGAAAAGCAACTTGAGACTGTACTACAGAAGGAAGAAAGCATACATTAACTATGCAGAAATGCCGTTCTCTGGGCCCAAGCTCATTGGAGTTGAACCGATAATCTGTGGAATTTTGTGCCGTGGTCAGATGAGTTCCCATTTCAGTTTATCTTCCAACCCAAACAAGCATTGAGTTCTCAGTGCCAAAGATGAAAATGCCCATCCTGATTGTCATCAGCGAAAGCCAGCATTTATGAAGGTATTGGGGTGCATCAGTGCTCACGGTATGGGTGAATTTCATGTTTATTAAGGTTCCATTGACTCTGAGGCATATATTAAGATTTTAGAGAGACATATGTTGCCAAAAACTACATCTCTTCCCAGAATGTTCATGCTTATTTCATCAGGATGATGCCAGACCACAGTTTGCACATGCTACAATAGTGTGGCTTTGGAGCAGATATTGCATGGGCTTGACAGGCCTGCTGCCATTATGGACCTTCCTCCTATAGAAAATGCAATTGTAAATGTAAATGGAAGTAATGAAATTCTTTGTGCTTTTGTCAGTTTAATGAAGGTTCACATCAATTAAGATCACAGATGTTATATTTTGGAAAATATCCCACACTTTCTGGAAATGGGGTTTGTACAGCCAACAGAAAACTTGCAGGGCCATCTATAATAAGAATATCATAGTTTCAGACATGGTGCGGGGATGCTCTGCTGCTTCAGGGCCTGGGAAACTTTCTGTAATTGACAGCACCATGAATGTTGACTACCTGAAAATCCTGCAGAAGAATGTCCTGACATGAGAGTGTGATCTGAAGAGGATTTGGTTATGCAGCAAGGCAGTGGTCCAGAGCACAAAAGACAGGCCCATCTCTTAATGGGTCAAACGAAACCGGATTGAGATAAAACTATTAACCCTCCGGGTAAATTAGGAATTTAGAAATGAAGGCTTTTGAGCTTATATCACAGTTATTTGAAAGACCCAAAGTTAAAGCAAGCGTGGTTATTGCTGCTAAAGGTGGCACAATCATTTTCTAAGCTCAGGCATTAGTTGCTTTATTCACATGGGTGATATAGTTGTTGCACATGTTTAACATTTTTTTCATTGATAAATCCATTAAAAAATGTGGTTTTGTCTTTTACCATGTTCTTGTCTGCTACATTTTGAAATATTTAGTGTGGTGAACATGCGAAAATAGGGAAACTCAGATGGGGTAAATACCTTTTCACAGCCCTGTGGGTGAGTTTGTCATTTTAAATTCAGAGTGGCCTGCCACTTCCACTAATTCCAGATTGTGGCATTAATTGAAAGTTGTATTTATTTACAGGGAGTCATTTATTCTTTTATCTCCTCAGTGACACAAGTTGTAATAAAGTTCTGCCTCATTAAAAAAAAACAAAAAGTAGATGTAACTTTGAAAAGTGTGCTATTCAAATCTCAGGCAGGATTTATTGAGTAGATTTTAAACTGTGTACCATCACATGCGTGTAAAGTGGCAAGAACAGACATGCAGTAACTAACTACTGTACATGCCTTTACAGTTAATGTCCAAAAGTGTAGAAACACTCCTTCTGACTACTGAATTCAGCTACTTTAAGGGTGCAACCATCCATTCTCTCTCTCTACACACACACACACACACACATTAGCAGTTCATCCTGAAGATGCAAAAAGATCCTTACAATCACTTAATATGGATAGTGATCTGCCCTTTTTACTAAACAAAGTATGGTAACAGTAACAGTAATAAAGACCTTCACCAGGACAGACTGGACTGAGCAAAGGAGGAACAATGGGAAGTTAAAGGAAGTAGTCGTATATGTTTAGGTACTGCAGGTGTGGACTGTTGACCATTCCAGCTGTTGTAGTACCCTTGAAAAGTACCCCAGGGTCATTATAAGGTCACGGAAATTTAACCCTTTCATTTTGTGACGCAGTGTTCAATATCCATGGAATTAAAGTGCATAATGAACTCAGGCAGTGTGAAATCTGCACTGGTGCCAATCATGTTTGCTGACGCTTTTCCTGCCAGCATGGCTGTGTAAACAAAACGACTCACGTGACACCTGGAGCTCTGTTGATGTCTGTATTCCTCTCTCGTATTTCTCATTTTCCCAAGCTTAGATAATGATGCTTTGAAAGCATCTTCCATCCAGGATCAATATTTTCTAGGGTTTTTTTCAATTCTTTGAAAGCTCTGGACAGCAGTTCTTTAGAAGGAAAATGTCTCTTTGATATTTATTCACTCTATTTAAAGTCATCGATGAATTAAAATTAAAATATGACCTATTTCCTTTGTTTTTTTTCTCTCTGATGCCCCTCCACGCAACAGGTGGTGTCGAACATTGTCGGTTGCATCTTAAATACTGTGCATTAAGTATTTATGAAGACCAAGGCTACGCATGAAAGCCCCGGTGATGATGAGTGACATTTTTCAACAAGCCGTGACGTCAACGCAGCCCTGCCGCCGACTTGCCAGCGAAATTGTGAGCAGTATATCTTCTCGCGATGAGTTTTGCGGCACTTGACCATTATGTTACTACCGTCTTTCTTTGCTCCTTGCGTGGGGTGGTTCACGCTTATCTACATGTAGAGTCAAGGGCTCTCTCCTTGTGACACAGGCCCCCCCTGTGGGCCAGAGGCATCTGTGTCTGCTCCATCTTGGCTGCCTGAGCCTGCAGCAGTGTTATTTCGGAGGAGCGCGTCCCACTGAAAGAAGAGGCTAGTGAATAATTGATCCCTGTAATTAAACACTCTGGCGAGGGACGGCGGAGCTGATTGACGGCCAGATATTAAGCTCGAGCCTCGTAAGGTTGCAAGTTTAGTCTGGGGTTATCAGTGGCCACAAGTAGCGTCTCTCCCTCTCTCTCTCTCTCTCTCTCTCTTTCTCTCTCTTTCTCTCTCTCTCTCTCTCTCTCTCTCTCTCTGATCCCGACTTCTCATTACCCTCATGAATAGACAATCGGCAACAACGGTTGGGGGCGCGGCATGAAAGAGAGTCCACGAGTTCATTAGCCAAATGTATTGCGGCCGTACCAGGTGGCTGGGCTGGCACAGAGGGGACCTGCCTCCTAGCGCGAGGCTCGGCAGGAGCCCTCGAGCATTCCGCGTTGCCATGGCAACACACCCGTTGAACCGACACCACCCTCCCACCCGCATCCCCTGCCCAGGACAGAGGGACAGAGACTTTGCCGCCCGTTTCGGCTCTTCCTGTTTGAAAACCTGAGTTTCCATAAACTAAGATAGAGATTTCGAGCTTCCAGTATAACAGACCTTGACCTTTGACCTAGTGGCGGTATGTCTAAAAGGAAAGGCGTTTTAGTGCTGGGTTAACAGCACTTCACGAAGTTTCTGTGGCCTTGAGACTTCAATTCTGCGTGCCTTTAGTATCCGCGCGGAGTGGGCACGTTCTCGGTCTCGGTCTTTTAGTCTGAACGTGAAGCAGAACGCCCACCACTTTGATGGAAGATCATTGAAGATCATGATGAGAAGGATAATTACGCTAATGATGTGAGCAACTCGTCAGCGCTGCAAAAGGAGTTGAAGAATGATCTCTGGGAAACTCCACCTGATGTGCAGCTTTATTAGCTGTTATTTGAGCGCACGCTCTCCCATCACACGATATTGCTAAAAGCGAGGGGCTAGAATAAATAAAGTGAAGCCTCTCCAAGACACGAGAGCTAAGTTATTACGGAGGGTTTTATTACAATATTTACATTTGCGCCTACCGTGTGAGCGTGGGCTTGCTAATCAGATGTATGCCCCGTGGACAGCTGGATAGAGCGATGACTCATTGCTGCAACATGGCCTTGACTGGGGTTTGTATGAAAGCTCAAAAACAGCAGGCACGGCGTTATTTGAATTATAGTGCTTCATTATTTATTGCAGCAGATTTCAACGGCGAAGGCTCGCCGGGAGACGTTCGGGTGCCGATAAGACGGGGTGTAGGACTTTGTTACCACACCTAATGTTGTTGCCGTTGAATGGGGGCATGGCTTGAGAGGGCAGTGGTGGATAGTGCCCAACAGTACCGGGACTGTATATCTAATGTGCCTTGTTTTCTGGACTTCAGACGGAAGCTGCTGCGATGGTAAAAATGTGGCTAGGTGAACATGTTTCTGAGTTCTTAGCTCCTACCCTTTGAGGCAGGGTTTTTGAAACATCATTACAATAGGCAGTTCGACCCACAGCTTCAGGCAAATGCAAACCTCTTAACGTGTTACCTAAGCACGGTTCCAAAAGCTCCACCAAAATCAGGAGAAATGTGGTAAATGACAGGGCGGCGTTTGAGTGTCTGGTGAAGACATTTCCTGGGCTTTCTCTTGCTTCTATGTGCTTTTACCAGTATTGATCTGACACAGGAGAGCCAGGTGTCAATAGTCGCAGTGGGTCGAGTCCGGGAGCTGATGCATCGTTGCTTCAGAGAAGGTCAAGTGGACCTTACATTTTTTTTGTCTCTTTTTTCCTTGTTTGTACCTCTTCCTTCTTGTTTTCTTCATGGACAGATCGCTTTCAACACAGAGCAGGGAGGGAAGGCGGCGAGAGTGAGAGAGAAAGCGAAAAGTTTTTTTTTTCTCTCTTGCCGTATGACTCAGCTTCCTGACTCAGAGCTTTCTTGGCCAGCCGTGGCCTGGACTAACTAATTGGAAACAGCTTCTGGTTTAATTAAAGTGCCATCGTTGGCCTTGTACACCTGATCGAGAACTCCTAAACCTTACTGCTTTGTTATTGTGTATGAATGACAGTAGTTGGGCTGTAAAAATGACTGCGATTACAGCGATTATTATACCTTAATCAAACAATGCTCAAATCTTCTTTGCTTCCTCCAACTTTGCTGCTGCTATCATTCAAAGTTTCATCTGTGCAGTTTGTTCTTTTATGATTCAGAGGAACTGCAGAAGCCGCATCACACTTCCTATACCAATCTGTTGCACTGACCCCATATTTATGTAAAAATTATGAAGCAATATGCAAATGACCGTAAAAAAATCTATGTCAGTGTTATTTGTTCCTTAATTGCCACTGTCAGCATGTTATTGACACAGACTGTGTGTATATTGTTGGCCTTCTGGGGACCTCGTATGCTTGCTTGTTTGGTGTGCTTTGGAGGACCATGTGACAAACTCCTGCTGATTCCATTATGGATGGATGCGATAGTTATGGGGGCACCATTGTAGCTTTATGTGACAGGAATTGTAATGTATGACAGTTCATTTTGCCATTGTGAAGCAGGTGTCTGGACTGGTTATGGGTGTCTGCAAGAGGGGAGGATGACTTGGGGACGGAACAGTGAGTCAGAGCCTCAGGCAAAGGTTTTTTTATGACACCACTTCAAATAAAACGTAATGAGCATTTCCTTGTGATTTTGGGCTCATTGCTCGCAGGGTTTTATTACACTGTCCAGTGTCATCTCCTGCCGTAACAACCTGAATGAGCATGCAAGAGCAGTATTTAATTCATTTGTTCATTCATTTTCCAGCTCACCGTAGGGCAGCAGGCACCTAAAGAAAACTCACCTTTTCTGCTTTTGTTGTCTTGTTCTTTGGAGATCAGTGGCAGTGGTTTAAGGCCCCAACTGCATCATCATAGGCTTTGAAAGGACAAAAATACAAGAATAAAATGCTTTTTGTGTCTATGCACTTTCTGTTGTTAACTTTTACTGGATTGATTAGTTAGTAACATCACATTTGAGTTTAATTGAATGTTGCAATGAGTAACTTTATATCTTTTGAGGAGTTATTGCTACCTTATTAGTTACAGCACTGACTTCACCATGTAAACTTTGGTTATTTGTCTTTGGAGGCTGTTTTTCTTTCTCAAAATCGTAAGAGCTTGGAAATATTTCTTGTCCTTGTAATTACACCTTTTACTCATACTGAGATTCGATTTTGAGACTGAAGGCTACAGGAGCAGCTGCATGCAGGATGCTGGTTACATATAATATGTGAGGTATGGGTTGTAGAGTTACAGTGGGGTGTAGGGCTGCCTGTTGCTTCAGCTCAAATGGAGGAGGTGGATTGGATGCATTACTCCAACCCGTGCAGGGTTACACCTGACGGACTTCGCATGAGAGGAAAAAAAGAGGATAAAGATACGAATGGGCCCACTTTACTTGGAAATGACCTCATGGATGGTTTGCCCAGCTCAGAAAATGAATACTGTTGGGTTTTGTGGTGAAGGTCAGGGTTAGGTTAAGGTGATATTCTTATAATTGTTTACCCACCTTCCTCTGAACGTCATTTGTCAAAGCCTTATTTAGATGAATAGGTGGATAAAGAGAAGAATGTAACAAAAGGAACGTAAGGCAGCAAATGAATGCTTCTTTGACATCATGGTAAAAAAAGAAAAAAAAAACACTGCTTCTGTCTGTCCAGGGCTTTACAGTATGACCATTTAATCTAAATTTGTGTTCAAACGGGATAAATAAAAACAATTTGATTCACTACTGGGTTTAGGCAACATACAAAAAACATCTAAATACCATCTTGTACTAGAACGTGGTTATATGGCTTACTTTTCCTCTTCCATAATGACCTAGAACATATGGAAAAATTAGAGTGTGACTCTGCCTAGCAACAGCTTTGGTTGTCTGATTAATTTCTAGAGAGCGTAGAGGCAAAGCATAAAAGCACATGTCTGATGAAGCTGGCCAGTAAATAAAGAGCGAAAGATTATACATTATAGACTAGATTCATTCATAGCAAATCATTTTCCTTAGCTAGAAAAACAGGGTTTTGCAATATTCAGCAAATATTGTTCCTAACAGTATCAAACTTGTGATCTCCATACAACAGAACCTATGCTTAGATGACTGTACCTGGAATATTTTTTTTTTTACTGTTGATTTTGCTTTGGTGTCTCCTGTCAGGTTGTCTGAAAATATTTACCTGGAAACAGGTTTTATGCATGTCTATTTATTTGTTGTTTTTTTTTAAGTAGGTCTAATTATTTATTATTTATCTCTTAATTAAGATTTTTTTCAAAACTAAAAAAAAATAAGAAATTACAGAGAAAAGGAAAGAAAAAGAAGATAAAGTTCTTTTTACTGGGGGCCTGTTTTTATTAATATTATTTTACTGTACTTACGGCCACATTGTCACTTATCGAATCAGTAGACCAGGGATGTCAAACTCCAGTCCTGGGGGGCCAGGCTATTAAGTTCTTCCCCTCCTCAAACACACTCACTAAACCTGGCACTTAGGAGGTAAGTTGAATCAGGTGTGTTTGAGAAGTGAAATCGCCAAATTGTGCTGGACCCAATTGTCCTTCCAGGACCCAAGTTTGACCCCCCTGCAGTAGACTGTTCATTCATTTAGTATTTAATAAATATATATGTAATGTGAGTGTGTGTGTGTGTTTGTATATTTGTATATCTGTATATATCACTGAGTCTCACACTGTAATTTCGTCTCAGGATCAACTGCATTAGCAATGTCTCACCTCTCAGAGTGAAACTGTTTTTTGTGTTCTCCTCTCCATTTAGTTAATATTGGTGTTGGGTATCAAAGAGCTTTGATGGGAGATGCTACAAAGACACAGCGTCGGTGTCAGGACACAGGCTGAAGAGCAGGTGAAAAATGGGATCAGTTTCATTTCTATAGGTGCTGTACAAGTCCATTGTCAGGGAGCACTTAAGGAAAAGAGACTCCCCAAATCCCATTGATGGCAAGCTCTTAGAGGGAGAGGCAGAGGAAGTTTTTCACTGAATTACCTGCACAGGTGGTAAGCTTGAGAGGGAACGGGCCTGAACAGGGCTGGAGTAAGCTAGCGGAACATCACTGGGTGTAGCCTGAGGTGCCAGAAATTCAGCACTGCATAAAGGTTTATTACACCGACTTCTTGATCTACTCAGGACCAGAGTGTTAGATCTTCTATGGTCCAGGGCAGGACCTGTATAGCATAAAAAGTCTTTACAGCGAATAATGGCACTGAGAGTCATTTGTTTCACAGGGAACACTTTCATGCATTGTATTTTGATCTGGATATTGATCTGGATATACTAAACTGTCATGCTTGTTTTACATAATTTAGTCCATATTTTCTCCATCAGAGTTTACCTTTAGAGGGCTGGTTACAGGGGACTCCATCCTTGACAAAATCTGATTCGGTGTCATAGAATGAATTTTAGAAAATAAAGTAAATTCTTTAAATTATAAGAAAGTAACAAACAAACACTGTCCAAAAACAAAGACATATATCTGTGAAATCACAACATTACAGGAGGAGGCAAAACCTTTCCAGGTAAGTTACTTTAACAAGATTTTATTCCTTTTCTATTGGTCCATTCACCAGGAGATTGTCACACAATGTAAAGGACAGCTGCTGTACAGGGCCAATAATACTACACCACATAGTTACAAATCTGCTGCCCAATGTCTGAGACACAGTTCTAGCCTAGAATGTGTTTTTGATAGGTGTGCGATGGGTGTTTTAAGGCAAAATAGTACCCGAATGAATCTTTACGACTACTATTTTACAGCTATCAGCAATACATATAAAGGCTCAGATGGCCATGGTTAGGTTCACTGGTCAGTTTGGTTAGTAAATAAAATGGCTGTGTTCGTGTCAGACATCAGGTCTACTTGTTCCTGTCATCACCACTGGCCAATAGTTTCCCTACAATGTGGCATTTCAACATCACTGTTAAAAAGAGAAGCGTAGAAAAAATGGTGTAAAAATAAAATTAAAATCAGTGTACTTTACTTTAAATGTTGCAAAATGTAAAATGCACCAAATGGCTGAAAAAGTGTTTGTAGTGTCTATGTGAAGAGCACTTGTATAACAGGTGTATACCATCTCCCGTTTTCTCCCTCTGCATTTACATATACAATTGTCAGGGCATAGTTTGTTGACTAATCTCACTAAGCTTATAGCCACAGTGCTGTAGCACATGCCACTGTTGTTTGATTCCTCTGCGCATTGATGACTAACACTCATAAGCCATGTAGCATTGTGATTACTGTAGTCGCATTTACATGTAACTTTACCTTCCTACAACTGTTCTCCCACATGTATTTTAAATCCAATCAGTGCTGTAAAAATAGATAAATAAATAATAGAAAATATGTTTTTTTTTTTTAAAAGATTGCTGCTGTGGGGCTGTTTATATCGCCGTGACTGAGCCACTGTGAATCACTGTGCAGTCTGAAGTGCCCACACAGTGCTCATCAGGAAGAGTAGTTGGGTATTCTAGGTCTACATTGGGTCTGAAATATTGTGTAAAAATATATTATTTTTAGATCGATCTGATTAATGACCACCAGTTCACAAACCAGAAATTACATATTGAAGTCATTTGTTGTGTATTTTTCTGCTCCAAAAGCTGGTTTGACATTACGCAGTTTTGCTCCCGACAGTGATAAAGACTCCCTGTCTGTTAGCATCGCCACTGATGTAGCAGCTAACGTATACAGAATAAATGTTTGGCTTCTCTACAGTGAGTAAACTTTCCACCTTCGTGTTGTATTAGTCAGCTAGCACATTTCCAACAGTTCGCCCTCAGCTGTCTGTCCTGAAATACACATAGCTTCTCAAAGGTTCCTCCCACCTTCAAGAAACATCATCAGTTGCAGTCTTTAAACAGAAAATCTCTCTCTCTCGAGACTGCTGCGGCATCACTGCAGTGGGCTAGTAGAAATTTTTACAACAAATGATGTAATGGTTAACATTTTAATTTTGGGTGCAATGTCCCTTTAAAGAATTTGTGTTTTATAGTAGCAAAAATAAAGACAATGGAGACAGTTATATGCCAGACTTCTTTTTAGCATTGTGCAAATTGTGAAGCCTTTTTTAAGATAAGATACGTCTTTATTGTCCCACATGGGGAAATTTGAATTAAGACAGGATAAATAATGAGAACGTTACAAAATTATAAATTGACATATTTACAAAACATTTAATTCCACATAACGTGTGTACACTGTGTACATATAATGCCCATTACACGTTATCTTTTATTGTATATTACACCGACTGTATTGTGTAATTGCATTGACCAGAAATTGGTCTATGGAGCTCAACCTACTTATTACAGTCTGACAGCAGCTGGACTGTTTAGAAATAATGAAAGCAAATAGTGAAAGTAATGTAAAGATTCACTTAACAGTGAAAAAAATGCATTGAAATTATGGGCAATAGGTCCCACTGTCACTTCCTGTAGTCTCATTAATGAAGGAATTAATTCATTTACATACTAAAATGACCTCAGTATCAAATTTGCAGATATATTGCTACATGTTATATGCTTAATGTCTGTCTGTCTATCTGTCTGCCTATTGGTCGATCTGTCTGTCCGTTCCTGTGCAAAGCCCGCCCCTCCGTCCATCTGTCCATATGTACACATAGATCAGCTATAGCATTAACACCACTGACAGGTAAAGTGAATGACATTGACTCGTTATTTCATTACAATGGCATCTGTCAGGGGGGTGAGATATATTAGGCAGCAAGTGAACAGTCAGTTCTTGAAGTTGTTGTTCTGGACGTAGGAGAAATGGCCAAGCATAAGGATCTGATCCGCTTTGACAAGGCTCTATTGTGACGGCTGGACGACTGATTCAGAGCATCTCCAAAACGGCAGGTCTTGTGGCATGTTTCAGGGGTGCAGTAGTTAGTACTTAACAAAAGTAAACCAACAACTGGGAGAATAAGGACAACTGGTGAATCAGTGGCAGGTTCTGAGCTGTTTCAGCAGCATGAGGGACCTACTCAATGTTAGGCAGGTCGTGTTAATGTCAAGGCTGATCATTGTGTATGTGTGTGTGTTTGTGTGTGTTTATATATCTATATATATGATGTGTTAGACCATTGGTCAGCCACTGACTCCAGTTGAATGCAGCATCCCGCGTAGTCCGTCTCTCCACAACAGGAGCTGGCTGAGTATTGTGGAGCAGGCAGGTCATCTGTTGACATTGTATTAGTGTCATAAGGCAGTACATGTACGCTTGAACTCCAATGATTCCAGCGCAGACACTCCCAGGTGAATGGCAGGTATTTGCCTGTGGCTGCAGGCAGCAGGCTTTTTCTGTCATCTGCAGGTTAACACACTGTTATTGTGCTCTGAAAGGGTGAACCAGGGCCATATACAGGTGGGATGGCTTATATACACACACACACACACACCCCACAATAGAGCCTTATGTGCTCTTAGCTGTTGCACATTTAAAAAAGCATGGCGGCCATGAGACTGAGTCTTGAAATGTGTTTATTTTGCACCGTATATACATTGTAAATGCAAATCTAAAAATCTGAGCTGAAATGAATAATTATATTTAATCACAGTATTTTGTGTCATTCATTCCATTTGTCTTATTTGCTCACATTTGACCCTTAAATGATGTTTCAGATTTTTTTTATTGTCATTTTCAGTGGACAGAGTAAACGTCTTTAGAACAGGCATGTTACTTTTAGTAATTCTGGGACAGCGTTTTACCCAGAGTGAATGTAGGTTCGAATCATTAACATGCAGAGAGAGCAACAGTGGCTGTGTTTCCACCAGTGGTTTTATACATTGGTCAGATGCAACATTAAACCCACTGACAGCTGAAGAGAATAACATTGATTATCCTATTTGTTACAGTCGCCTCTGTCAAGGAGTGGGATATATTAGGTAGCAAGTGAGCAGTCAGTTCTCGAAGTTGATGTGTTGGAAGCAGAAAAAGGGATAAGTGTCAGGATCTGAGTGACATTAACAAAGTTCATTTTTGTTAGTTTGGCTCTTGTTATTTTTCCCTGCAAGAGCGTTTCAGCACAGTGTGCTGTATTTGAAAGAGAGTTCACAGATTCTGTCTTGGGAGCACGTGAGCATCTGGGCTTGAGCCTAGACTACTACAGATGATCTGTAGAGGCAAACTGGGAAAATGTGTTAAACAAATCAGTGCTGTCATTCATTTTTCTTGTGAAGGTGTTAACGTTGACAGTCATGTTAAACACTGATGTCCTTTTGATTATGTACCACCCAACTTTCCTGATTCACTAAAGCAGCTTTGCGTCTATATGCTAGTTTTAATTAATTGTGTAAAGCAGAGTTGTCACAAAAGCCTCTTCGTGCTTCCTGTTCTTCGGTGCATTTATATTACACATGAAAGTGGCATCTGCTGTCTGCAAATAAAGAAATAAAGAATAAATCAGCATCTGAGTATGAATACAGTAACTCGATCTTTTCAGCATTCTAATGCTTTCCCATCTGCACTGTAAACGCTCCCTGTGTGTTTACTGTCATTATAGACAGTGTAACCTTTGTATTGGGTAAAGAAACAGTCTAACTCTTGTTTTACAACAGTTTGCCAGTGTCTTTAGTGGATGCCAACATGTCATGGTAGAGGTAGTGCCTATTATTTATTTATATGGGCTGACATGACATTAATGAAATAAACATAAAGCTTGTCGGTCATTAGAAGTGCGGCACATGCGCACATCTCGCCATTCTACCACATAATGATCTTAAATTAGTATGTTTCCTAATTGAGCTGGATGTCACCAGCAGGTAAAGCTCTGTTACGCTGAGCTGTGTTGGATGTGTGTGTGTGTGTGTGTGTGTGTTTGTATGTGTTTTCCAGTGAGTGACTTGGGTTAAGGTGGGGATGACAGGTTGACATAGTGTGACAGCCAGAGTCGCGTATCCCCAGTCTCCTTCTTCGCCGAGGCAGGGTGGGTTGAGCTATCTGGGTGTTGTGCAGCCCGGTAAGGTGATACTTGGGGATACTGCTTACCCCAGAGACAAAAGAACTCTGTCGAAAACTGTCTGGCTCAGCTGCCCATCCTTTATCCACAGAAGGCCTGCCAGTGGCCAAATGTGGGCTACAGCACCACTCTACTGTTGCTCATACGGCTGAGGAACGAAGTTTCATTACTGTTAAATTCATCATATTATTGGGTGATATAAGCAAACTTCGAATTATCTTATATCTTACTATTTGAAGGGCTGTCAAATGGTCCAGATAACTAGGCCTAAGTGTGATCAATCATATTTCCTGTGTAGTTAATTGTGGTTAATTGTATTTGAAATGAAATTAAAATAAATGAAAGTGAAATGAAATTAGTCTCGAAAGCTTCATGGGAGTGTAGATATTTTATTTCTTTCAGTAATTCAATAATGCAGTGAGCAGTTGGGCATCACCATGATAAACTACATATTTTTGAGGAGTCTAAATCCATTAACAGCATTAAATAATCTGTAAAAGAATTTTAACATGTTACTTTTGACAGCCTTCAAGAGTGTGATTGATCACTTCCTGTAATTACTATACGTATTACAAAATAATTCATTTAGAGTCTAAACAGAGTCCTATAGAGCCATGAAGAAAAGTGTGATTTAAGGAAAAGGTGTTGGCAGATTTACAAAAGCAATTTTTTTCCTCAGTGCAGAAGGCACACCCTTTTTTGGTTCAAGCTCCTCTCGTCTCTATGGCCTTTTTGCCCTCTCCAAATTCAGCACTGAAATAGCTAGCTAGCTGATAGTTCTCTTTGTTCTCTTCTTCTAGAGAATAAAAAGTGCGCCTCAACACCTTGTGTACTGAAATGTCAGTTTTGCAAAATCCAGGCTGCTAATGCCTGATTGAAGAGCTGAATGACAAGCTTTTATCTACAGTACATCAAATGCATATTAGCAGTATCACAAAAATGCTTGATTCGGATGATCATCACTGCTGTTTTGTCGCATAGTTCATCTTCTCATAGCAATATCTTAAGCCCACCAGTTCTTCTTTTGATTCGGAGCAGCCAATGGGAATTGGCATTTTAGGTAATATTGCATGCAGCGTAATAATATACCATAATGAAAGTGCATACAAATATGCAATAATATAAGTATTGCTAGTAGAATGTTGCATGCTATGAAGAGGGCAGAGAAAGTAGGATTTTCAGCCCTGCAAAAAGTTTGTGTTGATGTTTCAGGAACGTTAGGGATTTATGGCCTGTACAAACGACTCTGTCGCTGTCTTTGGACTTTGCTGTGACTTGCACTGTTTGTGCAGATTTGAGGACACGTGTGTGTGTGTGTGTGTGTGTGTGTGTGTGTGTGTGTGTGTGTGTGTGTGTATGTTTTGTGTATGTGTGTGTGTGTGAGTGTTTGCGTGTGTATGTTTGTCTGTGCATACATGTGCCTCTGGCCAGGTCTCCGTAAGTAGGTTGCTTTGCCGCACTCCTCCTGCGCTCTTCCTTCGTCATGCAGCTTTTGCTGTATGAAGTCCTCCATGAACTGCTAATTCCACAGTCTTAAAACACTGCGCCCCAGGGCTCCTACTGTCAGAGTTCTTTCCCTCCACAACCTCCACACATGCTCTCTATCCCTCCCTCCCTTTCTCCCACCCGCCGCGTCTTTTCATCCAAGTCTCCGTCTTTTATGCACTATTATTAAACGACCGGAAGCAACTTCTCATTGTGACCTCACGTTGGGTCTCTCTCTCTCGCTCTCTCTCTGGGTCTCTCCGTCTCTCGCTCTCTCTCTCCCCCTCTCTGTCCCCTTCTGTCCATCATCAGCTGAGACAGACATGTCTTCATTTAGCCGGGCTCTTTATCACGTCCTAATGGCCACGGATCAGCGCCTTCTTTGTCCACATCTACGGCCATGAAATTCACCTTCGGGATGAGAGTCCATTTCTCTCTTTTTCCCTCTCGTTCCCTCTTTTTTCTTTACCTCTCTCATCCCAGATACCACTCCTCACAACTGTCTTTTACATTTCGTGCATGCAGTCCAGGGCTTTAAAACGGCCTTTCTCCCATCATAACCCTGCACCCGTGACTTTGATTTCAGTGGAGTTTAAATATAGCCGGCATTGTTTCCTTGCTACAGTATGCCGGCGATAGTGTGGCACTCTTTGCTTCATTTGAGCAATGAAGCCCTTCAAAAGCGAGCAGCAGTCGACCGTGGCCTGCTGCTGAATAGATCGCGCTGGATCAGATTTGACCCTGTTTCTTTTGTTTTGTTTGCATTTAGGCATATTAAAGTAGGCTCTCTGGCATCGGCAGCTGTTTTGAAACCTAGCCCGCATTTGCACAACGGTTACCTTGTACACGAAGCAATCATATGCACAGAAACTATGGACTAGCAAATTGCAATTTTATGTTTAACATACATTAGGGTTGCAACACAACATTAGGGTTGCAGTCTGAACTAAGCCTTGAGTGTAAAGTTATTAATTTATTTATTATTTTTCATACATTATTTGAAAATTACAGCTGTCAGACTTTCATGATGAACATTGTGCATCAATGCGATTCAAATGTAAAGCTGTTTTTTTTTAAAGATTTTGTTCCAACAGTGATATCTATTAATTGTCAAGCAACCAACTTTAACCACCTATCTAATATTATTAATATTAATAATATTGAGTACGTACTGTGTACTGATGGTGCATTGTGCGTTGTGACATCTCTATATCAGAGTCAGCATTCACTTTTTAAACCACAGGAGCTCTTCTGTTGGAGACCGACTACTCCCCACATCCATCAGCCTTGGGTGCTCATGACCCTGTTTTGATTCACCACTTGTCACAGGGGCCATTATAATAAAATAAAAAGTCAATTTTATTCACTTTACCGGTCAGTGGTGCTAATGTTATGGCTGATCTGTGTATATAAATGAAAAGGATCTATCTAGAAAACCACAGAACAGTATCAACTCTCAGATAGTTAATAACCATGTTGGCACTACAACCGATGTGAAAAGTGTGAGGTAATTCAAAATGGTACCAACAAGGCAGTGCAAGTGTGGACTGAAGACGTTTTTGAGAATTGTGAGAAATGGTTTCTACACTTTACACTTTATACTCTACACATTTTTAGTTGTTTTTTTTTAAACAATTCTACAATATAAATCTACATACCTCATTTACAGAAAGGTTGGATTATTTTCCAAAGTGCAATAAGAACAAAACTCTTATTTAATCTTTTATGTAACTGGCAGAGGTGCAAAGAAAAGATTTTCCATAGTTTTACTGACCAACTTATTTTTATTCTGTAAATATATACACATTTAGCATTTGTGTATATTAAATTTAGAAACACACCATGTTTGCCATTGTGTTACATCACCATTTCTTGTAATAAAACTTAATTGTTTTGGATCTGAGGAAACTAGTTTTGCAACTGGGAATGTTGTTCTTTTGTGCTTTATATAAGACTTTAGCAGCATTTCAGGTTTCTCTGCAAAGAGTTGCATATTGCAGAGCATAATTCCTCTGTTAAGTGACAATGGGTGACATTTTTCTCCACACAACTGCCACTCACTGGGTATTTTCTCTTTTTTGGGCCGTTCTCTGTAAACCCTAGAGATGATTGTGTGTGAAAATCCCAGTAGATCAGCAGTTTCTGAAATACTCAGACAAACCATTCCACTTTCAAAGTCACTTAAATCCCCTTTCTTCCCCATTCGGATGCTTGGTTTGAACTTCAGCAACTTGTCTTCTCCATGTCTGGATGCCTAAATGCAGTTGCAGTCATGTGATTGGCTGGTTGGCTGTTTGTGTATATATATATATATATATGGAAAATTGTTGAGAGGATTTGATTGCATTCAGTCAGTGAGGTCAGGAGTCATGTTAGTTCTGGCATCCCCAATGCTGTTCAATTTCATCCCAAAGGTAGTGCATGGTGATCCATCTCTCCAGAGAACACAGTTCCATTACTCCACAGAACAATGCTAGGGATCATTACACCACTCTGTGTGACGCTTGACATCGGCCATGCAGACTTAAGGCACAGGGCGTCTTGTTCTCTTGGCAATGCTTTTCTGTATAGGTTATACTGCACAAATAACACTGCCATCTGTCTTTTTACACCTAACATATTGGAAGTAGTTGTTAAGTATCAGTTCTTAAAACACCAAGGTACACCAAGTACACAAAGCTGCACAAGGCAAATTTTCAGTTTTTAAATACCTTTAATCACAAAAATACATGCGTTGGGAAGTAGGATGGCCATGGCTGTCAGATTCCAGCAAATAGTGTTTTAGACAATAATGAGACATACTGTAGTCCTAAATAAACTGTACTTTTATTACACTTCACACTTTACATAACAGTTCGAATTTGTCTTTAATACAGTTTTGCTAACGCATTTCATTTAGAGCTAAACATCCAAAAAGTAAAGACTGATAATTGTTTTTGGAAAATTGGGTTGTCTCTTGAACCTGCAGTTGTCAAATCAGTTTCCAAATCTGTTTCTTAGATGTACATTCAGGTTCTAAGTGGAAAATTCCTCTTTTTTTCTGTTTATAAGTATTTTATGCCCGGTGTTCTCCTTTATACTCTGATTTACTGGAAAGTGTTGACCAGAGAAGTAAAATCAGATGAATAATATAATTTTTTAAAATCTAATTTGGTTATTGGCATTTTTAATCATTCTCCTATTATGCCAGTGTTTTCAGCTGTTCTGTTGAAAGGCTTCTGAGTACTGAAGATTATTGTTATTTTTAAAATATATATATTTACCTGTGATCGGAGTTGATAGTATTTTTTTTTTTACTATATTTTTTGTGTTAAAGCCACAGGCCAAAATATAAGTGATTTTTATATTTAGATTTTTATATACTTTTTTTTTCTTGGGAGTAATAAGGGAGTCAGTCCATCAGGAATCAATATGCAGATCATCACTTTAACAAAAACGATATGGATTTGTTTAGGAAAAAACATTAGAATGTCCAGGTTTTTTTTCACATTACTCGAATTTCATCATCCGTTTAAATTATTTAGTTGATTTCTTTAAATTGAAGTGTTCCTATTTTAATCAGATGTACAGAACACACTGTTAGATTTATGATTACAGTGTTATTTGTGTTTTAATGTCCATTGGAGCCTTTTGAAGTATCAGCTTCATAATGACGACTGACACGCGATGCTGAATGTGGCCCTTGTCACAAACTTGACATTGTTCCAGGTTTTTACAGCGTTCCCCCAGGTTTCATAACATGCCTTGTGCTTTCCCACTGAACTGTTCTTTCTTTAAAATTCACAAGGAACAAATACACATCCTTTATAAAACTACATGGTTAGACGCAGGAAGTAGCATTTGTCGCTGCAGGGAATAACAGTACGTTTAATGCAGGGTATTATCCATTCAGGCACTGCTCCTTGTTCTCTCCTCATTTTTGATGAACATGATGACAAAGGATCGTGCTGGCATGCCATGCTCATTATGGGTGGTTATAGGAAGTTATTCGCTACTTTCCGCTCTGGAAAAAGAGAGGGAGAGGGAGAGAGAGAGAGCAAGAGAGTGAGAGTGAGCAGCAGAGTTGTAATTCATGGGATGGAGATATGAGTCATACAGGCGCTCCCTCTTCCCTTCACCTTCAATAACAAAACATCTCATTATCAGCCGTCATTCACCACTGGCAGACAGGAACACAACTACACAGCTGCTCTGAAGCATTTCAGTATTACCCATGTCACTGCTGGGGTCTCTCAGTAATTTCGAAGTGTGTGAGTTTATGTGTCTGGATGTGTGTCTTGTTGTAATGGTTATTAGGCCTGTTGCTCTACTCTAATCTTGGTTTGTTTTCGGCCTTGAACCAATTTTTATGTATATGTTTTTTAAATAACGATTAAAATGTATGTAAAATATAGATTTCACTGTTTTTTTAATATTACTGTTTGGCCAACGATGCTCCAACACTCAGATAAAGGCAGTTTGCTCAATTGCAGCATTGTCAGTTTCATTATTTATTTTGAACTGCAGCTGCATTTTTCGATGGTTGAAGACACAGAAATGTGGATACACTTCTATGTTGTTAGAAGTATTCACAGAAAAACATTTTGTTCTACTTCAGTTCTGGCTAGAGAGCCTAGAGTATAACTGCGTTCAGCTGGCCTGAAACCTATTCCCTTTGGACAGTAGGCCAGGATTTAAGATTTCAAAGATTTTGTAGCAATGATAAGATTGTTCCCCATACAGAAGGTCTTTAAAGGAAAAATCTTAGACTTTGTGAGAAAATGATAAACAATAAATTTGGCCATTTACAACAGAATAAATACAAATAAATATATTCACAAAATGTTGTGATTTTAGATGTATTTTACCATTTCATATCATCATTGAGCAAGCCCAGTATTTATTTTTACCATTTAAAACGTAGTTGGACTTATCAGTCCTACTAAATCAGATCTGGAACAGGTCTGTAATCAAACCTATGTTCTTATACCTATAACCTTCCCATCAGACAATATTACCAAGCTGGGATGGTGAGGGCTTGCAAGTTCCTGTTCTAAGACATGAATTGCAAGCTACTGCATCTTGTCAAGCTCACGCAATACTATAAGACAACACATTTGGTGGACAACACTTACTGCCGGTTCAGGTACATCAGCTTATGGACCAAGGTGTTGGCTTATATTGTGCTGATTGATGCAACCAAGGATGGGCCTTCCAACCCATCCAAAGATGAAGTTCAGTGATGGGCTCCTCACCATGGATAGCAATGGCTATAACGGAGGTCAAACTTTTAGAGAGTAACTTTTATTTCGTAATTTCTTTTTTCATGTGAAGCAGAAGGAACAACAGTGCTTTTGCAAACAAGCTACTAATGTTTGTCTCATGGAACATTTTACAGCCAGTGTTTAGAGCTCCAGCTCCACTTTTAAGTGGGGCTTCCTATTTGTGCTCATAACATCAATGCCGTGCAAAAGTGCATGTGTCTCTGCCTGCTTATTACAGGGAAGAGGAAGAAGAAAGTTGCTGCTTTATGTTAATTAATGTGGACCTTGTCACACACACACCGCATGTTGAGACACGCTCTAAGTCTCATTCACATACATAAACACGCTCTTAGAAAGGAGGCCTCTCTGGCTCAAACATGCACTTCTACTTAAAGAATAAATGTGTTCCCTCTGTCTCTTACACATAGGCACTCTCCAACACACACACACACACACACACACACACACTCACATTCACTCTCTCTTCTGTAGACCATGTGTGTAGGTGAAGCAGCTGAGCCACTGCTCTCTGACAGGCTTTGTCTCAGGGCGGAGGTGGATACGTGCTGTAGCTGCCATTCCTAACACCTGGACATAAATCCCTTCCTCAGCCACTTCAGTCCTCCTTCTCTGCTCTTCTGTCTCTGTCCTCTCCCCCAGGATGAAGGTATGACCTGTTACAGATCAAGCCCTTTGCCCTGCCCCTTTCACCTCCACATTGGACCGTAGCCCCCAGTTTGTCAGCACATGAGCAATCACAGACCCATTAAAGACTTAATAGCCCCGATGAGGTAGTTAACCACCCGTGAAAGTGCAGTAAGAATCAATAGGGTGAATTTATTTATTTATTTAAGTTATCTTCATATTAGTTTCCCGTCTCTTCTGGCCTTGACGCTATACGGGACAAGACAAATCTTTATCAGAAATTTCAGAGTGATGTACAGCAAGGAGCAGTCGCAGTGCAGAGGCGCAGGGATCTTTAGGGGGACCTAGTCCTAGTCCTGGGGTATTCCTGCATATTTTAATGTTTTCCTGGCTTAAAGGCCTCAACGTACTTCATGTGGAGGCAAGCGGAACAACGGTTTGCCTGGAGTGTAATGACCCTAGAGCACTTGCATGCTCTGCAGCTTTGCTTTGATCATTGATTTGTTGCGCATGTTTTCTCCAGTACTGCAGGTGGCAGTACCGAGCTTCATCAATATCTGTATGCAACGGGCTGACGCCGTTGTAAACAGTTATGGAGATGAAAGCGATTCAAAACGCCTGAGCTAGGTCGCCAGCTTTGCGCTTTCTCTGCATTGATGTCAAGGGTCACCAAAGTCAAGCTAATGTTGCCTCCGTATGAAATAGGCTGAGGCCTTAACACAACTGATCCACTAATCAGCAAATAAACCATCGCATCTGGAGCTGATGTATAGGTAAACATAAAGAGCGAAGGACACTCATGGACCAAGGTCTGGAAGCACTGTTCAACCAGGAAGTCTCAGCACTTAATTTGTTCTTTGCTCCAGAACAAGAAGAAATGGGTAACTTTGAAGGCCATATCTGGGTTTGAGTCATGCTGTGATTAATGGTGACAAATCCCAGCTTTGTGTTCCATTCTTTTCTTGCTCTTTTGGCCCGAGAGGTGCTAGCATATTCCTGTCCCTGTGTACATGGGCAAAGCCTCTGAATAAGACATGTCCGCTGAAGCCAAGGGTACGGTGTTAAACACTTCCCCTGAGGAGAGGGAACGCTGCAGTTTGTTTTTGCCTTTATTCATTTTTCATCACCGCTGATCATTTGGGCTGTTCCGAGTGGGAGCAGACCAGCTTCTGTTCACCACATCACTCATTTAAGGGTCTTTAACTGCCAGAGAAGTATGAATTAAGATAAGCGGCAGAGAAAAATATGCAAGAACTCACTTTCTGGCTATTTGCCAGGAGATAATGGAAACTCAGGGTTTTTCTCCTCGTGCTTATCAACGCGTGTATACGAGTCTGATCTGTGAAATGAATTTTTAAATGACCCGAGCAAGCACCAAACCCGCAAAATTGTAAGCCACCTTTATAGTAATTCCACTTCCTCAACACAAAAAGCCACAAAACCAAATCTGCCCCCCACATTTGGGAATTTGGAATTAGAACACAGGGTGCCTTTTACTGTATCAGTCACAACTTACACTCTGTTAGTATACCAGCAGCCTCATGAAAGTGCCTGGCCAGGGCAATGTGCTTGGTGGTGTGAGAGGAGAGGGAGCCTGGCAAACTGGGTGTGATGTGATTTTGATGGCCAGCTTGGACGGCGATGTGTCCACGGTGCTGCACACAGGAATGCCAGTACATAACAGTGGAGAAAGGGAGGCGGTACACCTGGAGGTGATCTCGGGGACAGGTGAGATTCTAGACTTTTTACTGCACCAGTAAGCTTCAGTGTCCAGACTAGCCCCGGGCTTTTTCTTTCTCGTCTTGTCCTGAAGTGGACACACACATGTTTGTACACATATTCAGACACATTCCCTTCTACACAGACATGGATGCTAGCACAAGCACGAGGAGTTTCTCATCCATCATTCACGCTGACAGCGAGACACTTTCCAAACACTGGCCTTGCCACTGCCGGTTGTCAGCACATGAAAGTGCTGTTTTGACTCAAGAAGTCGAGTCATGCTCTTCCCAGGCTTAGAGCTCTCTGCAAGGGCTTTAGCCTTTTTGCGCAGGAACTTGCACACGTGAATAGACATGGAATGTAGTGTGTTTTGTCACCCCTTATCAAACAAAAGGCTGATCTGCTTGACAAATAAGCCTTGCAGTGAAAAACAGCCTGGAGCGAGACTCTCCCTTCTTTTCGCTTAGAGTTTTGACTAATCTATTACGCAACATGCGGTAATGGTGCTACTCTTCCGTCTTTGGGTGGTTTTACTGCTACTACTCTCCTCACCCTTCATTTAACTTGTTAACTCGTGTAAGCATATCCGGTAGGTCCCCTCAGATCCCGCCCAAACAAGTGGTCAAGGGCAAGAGAACACATGCGTTTTGGCGGCCTACATCAATGCTTAAATTCAGCAGCAAAATTACCACTTGACAGAATAATTACCAAGCGCTTTTCCTGTCCTTCGGCAAGCAAAACACCTCTTTTGCCTGTCTAGTCCCCCATCCTTTCTCTCTTTGGCTCTATGTTTACAGGGTGTAAAATCTGGCAATGGCCCAGTTGCCAACATTAAGGGCTTCTGGGCCAGTCACTTGTCAAACGACGTTGAGGTTTTGCACATCCACCTGGTCCACATCCATCCATCAAATTCCTCTTCATGTGCCAAGTGTGCTTCTGGAGGCCATCTTGGATTGTGCTGTGACTTGTGCAGTTGCTTGCTGTGAAGTGGGTGTATTTTTGGATACGTGATTCACAAATTTGACTCTCAATCAAATGTGAAAGGAAATGATTGAATTTTTAAATGCGTGGGAGAAGAATCATTCACAACACACCAGACCAGTGAAGGTTTTCTTTTTTTTAAATGTGTGTGTGGTCTGTTTAGTGATGTCCAATTTGCTGATGTGATTGATGGTTAATTTAATTGTATTTGATTGCAGACAGCTGTTACCAACGAAGCTGTCAACTTCTGTGATCAAAGAAGCCTCAATAAACAGAGCTCCAGCATGTTTGTTTTTCTGTATCAGGACATGACTGTGTACGTTACCTGAGGGCAAAAAGGGGCTCATTTTAATTGTAATAGCCCACTTGATGAGATCAACGACAGATTTCCGGGGCCAGATGTACACCTGAAGGTACGAGGGGAGCAAGGATTCAGTGATTAAGCAGTGTAACATCAACACACAACAGTCAGCCTGTTATGCAAATTCGTTATGATGGGGGTTATTATGTGTGAGGAAACTCCCTTTTTCTAGTAGTCTTGGCAGCCTGTCTGGAAACAACTGGCTCTACGAGCTTCGTCACGTTTGATGCAGGCGAACCCCATGTTCGGGCCGATCGATGCACTGAGCTGTGGGTCAGCTCAGAGATTGGGCTGATGAAAGCATGCAAGTCAGCACGCCTCATCATGGGCATTGAGGGAGAAACTGCAGAGTCTGATTATCACAGAACTCTTTTGGCCGATCCCACCAAGATGAAATGGAGGCCATTAAACCAGGAGCTTGCAAAAACAAGGAACCTGACAAATGGTGTTAGGGTGGCTGTTAGTGTGGCCACACGTCAACCATATATTATGCTAAACTCCAAATGAGGATGGAAAAAAAAAGAAGAAACAAGTCACCCTTTCCACCCCCATCCACTTTGTGCCATGGCAACTGTGCGACGAGGAAAAGCGATCCTGTTCCAGGCAATCTCTCTTCTTAATGGTGCGTCTGTTAGTGTAAGAAGATATTTCCAAAAGTCTCCTGGTGACATTTTAGACCCCTCGCTGTAACTGAACTGGGCAGGAGAGCCACAGGTAGAATTTGTACTGTCTCTCAGGTTCCTGGCCTCCTTTGCTTATCACAGTGAGCAAATGAGAGACGGGAACATTGACGCATCTCTTTCTTTCCCTCTCTCTTTCTATTACCAGGCCATTTGGTCAGCGCCCTAAGCACAAGTAATGAAGAGGTCCTAACCTCTTTTCGTGTCAAGAGACACTGGCGCTTGTGAAAAGGGCTTTTTCTTTTCCTTAGCATGTGTTTGTTTTTGCTGAAACGAGTTTTGCCTTTTTTGTTACACACTGTAGTTCAACCGAGAGGTCAAGCTGGTACAGGGTGGTTGGATTGTTGTTGTTTCTTTTTGTTTTGTTTTTTTCTCTTTTGGGTTTGAGCGTCTCAACATTCATGGCGCCTGGTGAACCAAAGCCACTGCTGACTCTCCTGTTCCCTCTGCTGGTGAAGGCAGTAACTGCAGCCTGAAAAAGGCCTTTTGCATCCTAACCACTATACCAGGCATAAACAGTCAGAACAATAAGGCCATACATAGTGTTTACATCACACGCTGATTCTTTTGCTCTGTCATTTTGGTCTATTGTTCTTTTGTCCCAGACATGCATCCCTTACTGTCTCATGCGACAACTTCATTACGGCAGACTTGTGTGTAAACATGAGATGGCTTTCTTGAGATAGAACAGAGCAGCAGGGCTTGGTGGAATTTCTCTTCCCCCTGCCTTTGCTCACCTTTTCCCTCCCTTTCCCTAGCCGCATCGGTCCTGGAGGACCCTGGGAGCGCAGCTCCCGACACTGCTCTGTATGAAATATCAATGCAGATGACTCACTTCGACTTCAGTGTAAATCACCATTGCAAATGCCAAGCCCATTATAGCCAAATCCTTCAGGGAGTTGTTACGTCCATCTCCACCGGTAGAGAAGGCAGGTCTCTTAAAGGGGCAGCATGCCATAAAAAGCATGCTGCCTTAGGATGCTGCAGGAGACATTAATTTTTTAGTATGCTTTATTTTATCTGTCTAAAAACAGACACAGCACGTAAACAAAACTGATAACTGGGAGAATATTATTCTTTAGGGAGAGCTGGGTTTATAAAAGAAAGATGATCCTAACCTCACATCCAGTGGCACTCCCACGAGACTGGGTTGCTATTTTGAGTCTGTTCGATATTTTCGTCATCGTAGAGGTAGGCACAGGTTGTTGTGTTTGATGCCGTGATGTCTCTTGCGTCAACGTGGTTTTAAAAGAAGAAAGAACTGTTTCAAACCTCTCAAGGTTATGTTGGAGGGTGTTTTTGATTGACGGTAGCACTGCAGAATCTCTTCCAAAGACTTTCTGTGCTGATGTTTAGACGCACTAGTTTGATGCAAAAAGGCAGTGCCATTCTTAGAATTCCGGCTTTTTTTCTTTTTTTTTTCATTTTTTTGCCCTAGCATTGACGGAGATATGCGAGAATATAAGAGAAACATCATTCTTTTAGTCATCCTCAGCGCAGCATGCAGAGACTTTTTTGGTGGTTTCCAGTAACAAATGTAAGCAATCCCACGTGAAGTTGCAGTGTTTAAAAGGTTCAAATGTGCACTTTCACAAACTCAGTTAAAGCAGTGGGCATTTCCATTTGCTGCATATAATGTGCCCACAAGAGAGAAAGGATTTGCCATTGGCCCATGACATCCTCCAGTGGAACAGCGGTAAATGGAAGAGTGCCTAGTCATGGTGAGTAGCTGAGGTATGGCTCACTCAAGTGATGCTTCGCACTCATCCACAGGTGAGATGATGAGGTGACACTAGTGGGTAATTAAGCAAGCACAGAGCCACTATGGAAAAAAAAAAAAACTATCACCAGTCTCCAAGGCCTACCTACCCTTGACCCAAACCATTTAACGTCAGCTGGTTCTGCAGTAGCCCACTAAGTCAGAAAGCTCACAGGCTGTTATGGAATATCCAACACTCATGATAAAGATTGCGGAGATTGTGTGGGCAGTGGTGGACTAGTGGTTTGGACATTGCCCTTGTGAACAGAAGGACCTGGGTACCACTGAGGTGCCCTTGAGCAAGGTACCATCCTGCAACACTGCTCTTTAGGGGCTTCTCATAGCTGCCCACTGCGCCATGTGTGAACGTGTGATGGGTTAAATGCAGAGGTCTCATTTCGTTGTGGTGAACTTTGTGGGATTGATCACAATCACAAAATAAGTCACTTTCACTTTCCTTTTTTCGCTTTGATTAGATGATTGGACGTCTGTTTACAGCATCTGGTTTTCTTTCCTGTTTAAGGAATACTGATGCTTGAATGCTTGTACGTTTGTATACATGTGTCTGAGCCCTATCCTGTCAAGTCCAGTTGTTAGATTTCTGTGAGGAATTCCAGATCTGCTAGAATTTCACTGTGGGACTGAGTGGGGCAAGTCTGGATGCATGCACCACACATGGAAGTATTTCCAATTGGTTGTGTCACTCGTATAAAATGACTGTTTCCTGTTTGACGCTCACTCCCCCTTCCCCAAATTCATAGCATGGAAGTCAACTCTAAACTATATTTATGTCTAACACCTACGAGTCATTTGTAAAGAGCAATTGCAGACTTGCTTCCAGAGACCGCTTCAAATAACAAGACTCCACATCCTGGACCTCGCCACCCTTTCCCTGAGCCTCCAAGTGTTTCGTGTCCAGTTAAGCAAGAGATGAAAGAAGACATGCGGTTTGCTACCCCCAAGACATTTGGACTGATCACATAGGATTACCCTGAAATGTAGGAAAACCATCTTGTCTATGTGTGAAAGCATGAATAAGAGAAAAAGTGAAGTGATGGACTGTCAAAAGCAGGTGCTATGGTTGTGTACATTGGTGTGTGTTTAGAGTCATGAAAGTAGAGTAATCACAGAACAAAGTCAAAAGAGACAAACTGGAGATGAAGGGCATACCTTCAAGGGGCACACCTGCCCATTAAATCATTTAGAGATTGTGTATTTAGTTACGCTGTACTGTACAGCAGATGGATGGCCTTGATTTCATACAGTGAAGAGCTACAGTTTGCATGCTCCTCACTTCTGGGAATAAATGCAAGTTGAAGTAACTTGTGAGTCTGTATTTTTAAGCCAAGCCGACTTTTTGTTCATGCCCGTGCTTTCTCTTATCAGGCCAAGCGGTATCTCGCCCCTTTTACAGTATCTGTATCTTGCCCCTTTTTTCGACAATTGACTCTTCCAACCAAGCGTGTGGTTTGTTTGTGTTGTCCCTCATTTATCCCCACTTTCTCTCCTTTTTTCGAAAATATTTCCTCTCCCTTCCTCTCTCACGTTATTGAATGGAGCGCTGGGCGTGCTGATGGTACTGATTGTGAGTCATCGCGCTGGCCCACTCTCCCTCCCCATCTGCTGCCTGAGTCTCAGACACGAGAGGGAGACTAAGCCTCCCCGCCATCGATCACCTCCTCAACCGCTCACTCGCACACACACACGCACATGCGTGCACCCCAGCACCGGCGTCAATATCGATCCCCGTGCTTAACATTTCTCTACCCAACATTCTCCTGTTGTTTTCTCTCCCAGCACCCTTTACCCCTGGAAAAAAAACGCCTTCATCATAGCGGCACTTTCCAGCGAAGATGTCAAACTTTACGACGAAGCAAATGAGAAATTGTCTTATAAAGTTTTTAGGAGACTAAAAGAAGATCAGTGGAACTAGACGTGCGTCACCTCTTCTGCCTTTCGTGGTTTGCGTTTGTTTTCATATCGGTTTCCGTGTGTAATGACACTTGAATCAGTTGCCCTTAAGTGAGTCATCACTTGGAGAATAATATTCTGGCATTCAGATGCTGACGGTCCGGGAAGAAACCGCATTAGAGAGAGGCAGGTGAAGTGAGAGTGCCAGGAAATCATTTCTGAAACCCAAGGCTGGGCTCCATTGAAGCTTTCATCACATTTCATTCAGTCTTCTGTAGATGTTACGCAGCCCGAGTTTTATCTTCTGCATATCGTCGTCCGTATTGTGGCTGTCCAAAGAAAACTATGTGCCTCCCATTTTTTCAGATTTGCTATATTTCTATATTTGAACACCGCAGTCGCTCTTTACATCGTGTGAAACTTTCACAGTGAGGGGACTAATAGAAATGCGCCAAAATGACTTTGAATAATGTGCTTTTACATGAACGTACATTCATAGTAAAGAATGTTAATGCCTTCTGCTTTAATGCTACCATTTCGGAGAAACTTTCCTTTATATAAAATACAACGCATGGAACCAAGCGAAGGGTCTGAGGCTAAAGAAGAATGAAGAGTATGCTGTTTAATAGGAGCCACACTGGGGCATGAACGTCCACCTAGACAGATAACTTTGCAACACTTAGAAACTTCAGACTAGCTTTAATACGGCCGAAGATGGTCCATACTGAGCTTTTAAGAATGGGCAAGTGATTTGTATAGACGTGTATGTTCTGCTGAGATAATACGATAATACACTAAACAGTATAACACAAGTGGGTGAGTGGGTGGTAGAATTAGTAGTAGATGTTTTATCACAAGTTTTCTCATCGATCATTAGAGGTATTTACTCACGTATTTAGCCTCCTGATTGATTCGTGGAGCATTCAGATTTACTCCCCACTAGTTGGAACATACTTCTCTCCATGCTAAGTTAATTTCTAAATTTGCTCGGCTGAAAAGAGAGGCGCCTTCACGCTGAAAAGAAGCAAAGGGACGTGACAATTTCACGGTTGCTATGGACACAGAGCAGTAAGGGCAGGTTGGCGCGTCATGATTACAAGTCCGACCTCACGTAGGGAAGCGTAATGAACAACACATACGTTCGCTGCATCAATCAGCTCAGGAGCTATTTCGTTCGAGAGGTAGGAAGAGGGGAAAAAAATGTACGAGGAATGGAACGCAACAAGAGGAACACCTATCAGACGCTTCTGCGAGCCATGTCGTCCACTTTTGCCAGACGTGCGGAAGAAGGAACTCGAGGCCCTCGAACTTTTGTTCCACAGCTGCAAATCAAAAAGGGACTGACTCACACACATGCGCACACAGATACGCAGACTAACCCATACACAAGTAGGCACTCTCATGTGGAGATGCTCTCCCGCGAGGGGAGGGAAATAAAACCGTGCGGCTCTTCAGCTGCGATTGAATTAAAAAGCACGCCCTATCCCTCCCAGTCCGCCTGCAGTTCGTAAATGCTACATAAAGACGTATCAATTAGAGGCTAATAATTGAACTGCCTTTTGTGCTGCGGCGACTCAAAGTGGAGCAGCCTGCTGTGGATGCCAGTGGATAAATTTTGCCATCATTTGTTAATCATGGTAAGGATACTAAGCCAAATCTGGGCCTATTCATACATCATACTTTACACGAGTGCCTGTTTCCCATTACAGACATTGTACCCAGGCACCAGAAGCAGGCTGAGGATGATGGGGTTTAAATACAAGAGAATAGATGCTGATCCAAGGTCCAAGCTTTATTTTTTATTTTTTTAATAAAATAATTCAGAATTCTAGAGTCTTCCCTGTCCAGAACCCAATATCAGAAAAAAAAAAAAGTCAAACTTAGACCAATACTACAGACAATGTGAAATGATAATGGGGAAAAAAACTGGACTTTGAAATAACTGTAGGCATGTAGCTGCACGCCTGGGAAATACAGTCGTCTTCCACCAACTCACGGACCTGGAGACACTTCTGTTTCTGAAAAAATCTGATTCACTTTTTTATTTCACCCAAACAGTCTAACCAACTGGCAAACAGCAATGTTGCTGGAGGGGATGTGGAGAAATCGGGGTTGATCATGCTCACATTTTCTGGTCTTCTCTGTTCAATTTTCTGGGAAGGAAGTAGGAACAGTCATCTCAAAAATCTCTAGTTTTGGTATCAGCACAACATTCACATGCCTCTATCTTGGACACATCCCTCATGGGCTAAGTAAAGATGACACCTACCTCCTAAAGATCTTACTGGCAACAACTTAAAGAGGTTTCAGCTAAACTGTCCTACTGTTGTCCCACACCTTTATCAATATTAAACAACTACACCACTATATGGCTCCAAAAATAACTGAACTGGCAGAATCATGGTGGTAGACTGTTCCCAAGCTTATCCTATGTATTGCATATATATGCCATAATTTGGCAGATTTGCCCTGTTTTACTGTTCAACCCATGGCCTCTTGTTTGTTTGCATTACTTGTTTTGCTTTTTAGACATGGTTTTTACAATGGTAAAAATATTCATCAATATAAAAAAATGACAGGAATTGTTTCCTTAAACACCCTCAGTAAAGGCCATCAAGAAATGATGACACTAGATATTTTCCATTTTGGAAAAGTACTGAGAATTTACTCCCTCATTCTGTAGCTGAGCCTTCGTGAGTGCTTTTAGCTTGGCTGTCCACTGGAGATGCTAGGACTACGCAACAAAGCAGAAACACACAAATCCTAATGAGGAATTAAAGCTACTGGTGAAATGACTTTGTGTTGCCTGTGAACGTTTTCAAAAATCAAACGGATTGGGGTTTTTTGTGTCGCATGTTCGCAAGCTCATTTTTTTATGTCTAGTGTGTAACAGCCTTTACACACGCCCATGGATGTAAGGATATATATGAACAAACAACACACAGATCATGTTTGCCTGAGGGGGGACAAAGAGCCTGGAGAGCAAGCAGGCTAATTGTAAATATTTATTCTCTTGCAAGGCTGAGAATGAATTGCATTGTCAGGCAGTTATTTGTGTTATGTCTTGCAGGGCACCTGCGCTGTTGCAGGCGTGGGGGGTACGGGCCCTGGGAACGTGTCGAGGTGTAGCTCTCTAAACCCACCACGGCTCTTTCAGCAGGAGAGACCATGACTCATACATCGACTTTTGGATGAGAAGAGAGGACAGTGTCGCTGGTGTGTGAGTGTGAGTGTGCGAGTTTGTGTGTGTGTGTGTGTGAGAGTGAGAAAGTGGGTGAATGCACAAATTTGTTTTGTAACCTCTTAGAGTGAGCTTTTCACGCCAGCGTCTTCAGCACCGAGCCAATGCTCATCGCACTATGGATCAGTCCTAATGAGCAGCAAGCCACTAGGAAGCAATATGCTGCATGGGAATTAAGCATAAATTTCATGTTGGGAATTTGTTTTAAATATTGATCGTTAATGTTTAAAGACAGAAGAGAGACCTGTCAATCACAAAGAGCCCCCAGGTAATTCACAGTACAATTGAATAAATGCAAGAATCAGCATGGAGATCAATAGCAGGCCAAAGCAGTTCAGGACTCTGAACGCTCAATTGACTTCCTTGCTAATTTCTGGTCGTTGAGACCACAAAATCCATCCTTAACATTCTATATGTGACAGGTCGTTAGGCTACGGAGCTGAAGTGACGTATTTAGGAATGGGACACGACATCTATACTTCGCATAGCTGTCAAGTGTCATGGGTTAGCTGTGCTCTCATGGCTGAGATTGTGAATCTCATGCGCAATCACGCCCCCTAAAAAAAAACACAAAAAAACAGTAGCAGCCAGTACCAGGGGTTTTACTGGCCAATGCATCCCTCTTAAATTAGCATATGATGTGGTTTGCTTATACCTAAACAGGTTGCAAAAGTGTATGTGAACCCAAATCAAGCAAAAGGCAAACTACCTTCAGTCATTTCCCGAATGGAGCGTTTTCCTCTTACTGCACTGGAAAGTGAAACCAATTGAAACAAGATTCGTTTTTCAAAGTGTGTGGGTGCGTTTAATAGTGCAGTGTTGTGGGTGTTTGTCATTCAAATGGTTATCAGAGTGGGAAGCAGGCACACGCAACACAGTGCAGCACTGGATAAAGTAAATGCACACACACCTGTCCAGACGGATGCTTTGAGATAATTATTAGGATCATTGATAAATGTCCAGGCTCACAGTTTTCTCCAAATTCTGCGTCGTTGAATTCACGTATCCATGATTTTTTTTATAGTGAAGTCAGCCTATATGATATATGTGTTTTGAATTGTGTTTTAAACATTTGTGGGGTTTTTGGCTCTTGGCCACTGGGCAGTAGTAGCCGAGTTACCTGCCCTTGTGATCAGGGGTGCCCAAAGTGTGAAAATGACTATTTGTCATTGTGAACACACCCAATCACAATCTGCCCTTGTGATCAGTGGGGTTGCAGGTTTAAGTCCCGGCCCAGGTACCTTGAGCAAGGTACCGTCCTGCTCTGCTGCCCCCGGGGTGTTGTTGATGGCTGCCCGCTGCTCCACATGTGATGGGTTAAGTGCAGAGGTCACATTTCCTTGAGTACTTTGTGTGATTGGGTGTGTTGACAATGGCAAATAGTCATTTTCACACTTTGGGCACCCCTGATGAAGAGAAGCAAGGTAGTTTTTGTTACTAAGATCATAAATTACAGTTTGGCATCATATCTACCAAATGAAAAATCATGAATGGTGAATTGTTTGTGCAATTTTGGCATATTTGCCTGGCATTAACTGAAGTATATACAATATCCATCACTAAATTATATTTGTAGTAGGCTAACAGGATTCGGTTCCAGGTTCTTATTCGGACTCTTCAAGTGTCTGCGTTTAATCTAGAGAACTGCTGTGAAATCCAGATATTAACCACTGTTTACTTGCTGCCTAGTCAAAATTAGCATTACCTTGGCATTGTTAAAATGAATAAAGAAAGCCTACTTTCACAGCAAAACACATTGGTAGCATAAAGGTTAGGGAGTCGCGGCTGGAAAGTTGCTGGTTTAAGTCACAGACCTCAGTACCACTGAGGTACACATGTGCTGCCCATGTCAGCTGCCCACTGCTCCTACACGGATGGGTTAAATGCAGAGGTCACATTTCGTTGTGGTGCTTGAGTGCTGGTTGGCATATGCTCATTATTGTGTGACTGTATCTGGAACTGCATTGTAAAGTGTTACTTAAAGTTCAGTGCACTGTGCAGTAGTGTGGCATGTTCACAATGACAAATAATCACTATTTTTACCAACTTTACACTCACTCACTTCTCAAAGTTGCTGCATGAAACATGTTGGTTGTGGACAGTGGTGGCCTAGTGGTTAGGACCTTGCTCTTATGAAATGAAGGTCACAGGTTCAAGTCCCGGCCCAGGCACCATTGAGGTACCCTTGAGCAAGGTATGGTCCCACTACACTGCTCCCTGGACGCTGTTTATAGCTGTGTGCATGCGTGATGGGTTAAATGCAGAGGTCACACTCTGTTGTGGTGCTTGAGTGCTGGTTGGCATATGCTCATTATTGTGCGACTGTATCTGGAACTGCATTGTAAATTGTTACTTAAACAAGTAAACAGGGTCTCTCTGTTCTGGCCTCTACTACTATCATTGTGGAGCTCTGCACTACAGCACACTGACCACATCCCTTATCCCTCCTCCTTTATCATGACAGCCAATGAGAGCAGCAGTGGTCACCGGCGTAAAAAATCAACACCCAGAAAAATGCATATACATGGCAAGGTGTAAGAAATGTTTGTGGTGTGCTCTTCACGTTTGTCATTGTCAGTGAGCACAGAGAACCGAAACAAGAGCAGAATATTTATCCTTAAACACATGTCGAGGATTCTTCATTGGCTTCTGGCTTTATTATTACACATTGCATTGCATTAACTTCCTCGATCTCCTTCTTGTAACAGGTCGTCCTAGATTTGACCTTTGGGGGCGGAGGCCACAGTAAGGCTATCCTCAGATCTGTCCCAGGTGTGACCCTAGTGGCTGTGGACCGCGACCCACTGGCGTTCCAATTGGCCCAGCAGCTAACAGAAGAATATCCGTGAGTTTTTCAAGCTCTTTCATTGTGAATTTGAGTAGCTGATACGTTTTGACTATTCGTGTTTGGTAGTTCAGTAAGGATTTAATGATTCTGACCTTTTCCAGTATAGTTCTAATACCAATATTTTACATTGATGGACCTGTTCGGATCCATACATACCATTAAGTCTTTGTTATAGTGCTGATGTCTCATAGAAGCATTGACGATGCTTCACTAATAAGGCTGCTGACTTAATTGATTCACTCTGCTAATGATGGTACATGAATATAGACAGTAACAATGGCTCTCTTGTGCTTATTGGAATTTTTATTGATGCTTATGTTTTGCGTACATGCGTCTGTTGAAGTCCCGGCTTTTGAGAGTTTCTTATACTACTGTTGACTCAAAAACCTTGAAAAACATCTCCATTCCTGCAAAAGTAACAACAGTGGCACTTAGTTCAGCTAGTTTGGGGCCACTGAGTGCTTAAAATAAAGTGCAGTAAGAAGAAAACTGCAGGTTTCTCATTCTACATCAGAATCACGTCTTCTTTACTGGAGTGAACGGAAGAGAAGTCTTTCCCCCTGTCTTAACACCCACCGCTGTCCTTCCTCTCAGTCTATATTATTTAACTAGCAGCCAGGGCTGCTCCGTTTGCAGGGATTCAGAAACCCCACTCTCACCCACGCTCTGTAGAGAAGCCCCAACGTCTCATTTGTCAGCGGGGGCCTAAGGCTTCAGTGACAGGGAGAGACGCTGCCACCCACGCAGGTTCTCCCTGCTTTCTGCTCAGGGGAGAGGATGATGATGAGAGAGAGAGAAAGAGTGTGTGCGAGGAAATAGGAAGAGGATCTGAGAGAGAGGAATAGTGTTTAATAAAGGGGAGACAAGAAAGAGAAGGCGTGTGGCCTTGCGCGTGCGTGTATATGCGCGTGTTTATGTGTGTGTGTGTGTATGTGTACATGGACGTGAGCGAGGGAGTACGTGAGGGCGGATGGAAATGAGATGTTCCTGATTCTGCAGCGTGGGTAGAGATCCTACTTTTACGTCGATTCTGGGGAAACCTGTCTCTGGGGAACTGCTGCAGCTACAGAAACATGTGCAATAGAGAGAGAGAAAGAGAGGGCGAGAGAGGCAGGCAGAAAGTACGAGAATATTAGGACAAGCCATTCTGTCAGCAGCAATATATACCCCAGCAATGAGGCCTTCCACTCCCACTCGTGCGAGGGGTGAGAGGAGCCGAAGAAATCTAGCAATTAGCCAATCTTATTGCAGGCCTGTGTAACAGGGCCAGGCAACCCACGCACCCCCTGCACCACGCACTCATCTCTTCTCTTCTCTTCTCTTGTCTTCTCTTCTCTTCTCTTGTCTTCTCTTCTCTTCTCTTGTCTTCTCTTCTCTTCTCTTCTCTTCTCTTCTCTTCTCTTTTTTTCTTTTCTCTTCTTTTTTCTTCCTCTTCTCTTCTCTCTTCTCCTCCCTTCTCTTCTCTTCTCTTCTCTTCTCGTCTCTTCTCCTCCTCTCTTCTCTTCTTGTTTGTTTATTTTTCTTTTGCTCTTCTTTATTTTATTCTTCTTTCATATTTTCTTTTCTCTTCTTTTCATGTTCGCTCATTTTCTTTTGCTCTTCTTTTTTTTCTCTTCTCATCATTTGCTTTTTGGCTGTTTTTTCTATTCTTTTGATTCTTCTCTTCTCTTCTCGTCTCTTCTCTTCTCTCTGCTTACATCTTGCCTTAGTTCTCTTTTTCTTTTCATCCTCCACTTTCCAAATTTCTCATCATTTCTGTACATTTGCTCTGCACAAATGATTGTTTGGTGAATGTTTTGATCACCTTTTCTTCTTTATATCTATCAATGTTAATCTGACTCAAAAGCAGCACACACACACACACATACAAACACACACACAGAGGCACACAAGCAAACCACGTCAGAGATGACAGCAGTACCTTCTGTCGTGTGTCACTTTAGCAATTACTAAGGCAAGAAACACAGGATATATACATGTAAATATATTTTCCTGTTGTCAGGCCATGTGCACCTGCTTTCATAATCGCCAAACGGTGCAGCACACATGATGCAGGCACAAGACATCTACCCCAGCACTGAAACAAACACAGCTACATATAAATAAGGCTCAGAATTCAAAAGAAAATTGACTGGTGCCTGTCATTGGTTTGCGTTAAGCATTTAGTGTTTAAACAAGCAATCTGATTAGCCATGGCTGTCAGGTGTGAAGTCATTCTGCGAGTAGCTCACCAGCAAAGCAGCTCTTTCCGTCATGACCCTGGGCTTTAGCGTCGGGGCCTTGCTCTTTCATCCGCGAGTGGCTGTCTTATCAAATGGCCGTCTCTTCCAGCAGCTTCATCCTCTAAGGCCCATTCCAGGTTGTGTGAATTCCATATACCTAGCCTAACACACGTTCTTCAAAGGGTTCACACCCTGCTCCTTTGTGCCTGTGTCGATGTGCTGACTTGTGTGTGTGCATGTTTGTTTTTATGCATTTTGGGGACAAAAGCATCCTGAGCCAGGGCAAAGAAAAAAGGCCTTAATTATCAGCAAAATGCTCTTGAATTTTTAAAGGGCAAAAAACATCTCTGTGTGGTTTCTAAGGTTAGTCTTAGTGTTAGAATTCGAACAGTGTTTCTACATATAGGAAGGTACACATGTTAAATACATATGGGCCATTTGTATTACACCATGTCCTGAGATTGCATTAAAACAGGTTTGTGTGTGTGTCCATGCCTAGACTTGTGGACTTGTTCCACAGATATTTTCATCCGCGCTCCCCTGCTGAAAGCAGTCGATCAGCATCTTGTCTCAGGCTGCAGTGACGTCGGAGCTGGGGCCGAGTAGGGCAGCGAAGTTTCAGGCTTGATTTGTTAGAGAACAGCCTGTCACAACACTCAGACACACTGCACGTAATCACACACTTCTGAAAAAGACTGACCAGTGCTAATTAGCCTTTACATGTGTTAAAGGATTGGTTGATTTTCAGATTTCCTTACTTTACTTACCCTAGATGTCTGTCAGTCAAAAAAAAAAAAAAGTCAAGTTTGCTTATATGTTGGCTTTAATATAGTTATTGTTATGGGTTTTTTTTAGTTTTTTCATGTCAATTTTTGAGTTCAGGATAAATTAAGGACATTTTAAAGGGACCATACCCTATGTTGTTCCTGTATTTTGTTTCTTTGCCTCATGTCCACTAGTTACTACGCCTTTAAGACTGATATATGTATGTGTTCTGACTGACTGCCCTGTGTTGTGTCCTAATTCAAAAAGTAAACCCTTCCAAAGCCTTCAGAGCTTAGTAGATTCAGAGTGAATGGGTGGTGCCAAACTTTTGTAGGCCTATGTGTTGGTTTTTGTGACATCGCAAAACAGGGAAGTACAAAACAGACAGTTTTTACAGTTTAATTCCCATAAAACCTCTGACTGGTATTGTGAATAACATGGATTATCTTATCACACTGGCATCGTTTAAGGGGCAGCAAGTGAACAGTCAGTTTTTGATGTTGATGTGTTGGAAGTCAGCAGTTTAACTGTTTAAAGGGAATGTGTCCAAATGATCTCATAGGCACCCCTGTCTGTATGAATGTTGCCTTTATGTTCTTGATGTTTAAGCTGTTCACACAACTTTATAAAACCAGTGCCAAATCAATTGATAAAGGGATATAGTGAGCATTAAACCAGCATTCATGTAGTTTGCCCACTGTTTTGAGTTGCCGTTGTATGATAAACTCATAATTTTACCACATTGTGCCAGATCAATTGAAGTTCTAAGTAGTGAGCTGGAGACGCCTGTCATGTGTTAGCCAGCTGGGACCCTACTGCAGATCTATGCAGCTGCGTAATTACACTCATTCTTTCCTGCATTGCACACATACATCCATCGAGCATTTCGACTCTTGTTCATGGGCCATGATTCAACCCTGATTCCAGGACGTGTCTAGGAACAGCCTCTTTTGAAGTCAACTACCTACATCACCTACATCACAACTGAGTCACTGAGAGCTCTGAGGCAGTTTGCTCTGCTTGTACTCTGCACAGGAAGCGTGTCACAGTGCGCTTCTCATTATTTCTTTTTAGAATTACTTTTAGCACTGCTCCAATTCCCTTTTCCTAGGTTTGCAACAATGTGGGAGTTGTAGGTTGACATATTTTTATGTGCACATCTGCCGATGCTGAAAGAAAAAATCAATGTGCAGAAATAGGCACATTTACCTGGATCAGAACCATATACCCTGCACATAGCATGTTTATTTCTATACGCTTTACAAGTTCAAGTTTATTGTCATATACAGGGAACAGTGGAGCATCATTACCAGCAAAGAAATTCTTCAACTTGGAGCCTCCTCAAAATTGCACATTAATATAAATAACATTAATTAAGTAGTAAAAGTGAAGTGAAAGTGACTCTTTGTCATTGTGAACACACTCAAGCACCACAACGAAATGTGACCTCTGCATTTA
>JBBPDA010000041.1:19333769-19345106 GCA_037974385.1 Arnoldichthys spilopterus
AGAGAGAGAAAGAGAGAGAGAGAGAGAGAGACAGAGAGAGAAAGAGAGAGAGAGAGAAAGAGAGAGAGAGAGAGAGAGGAAAAGTATGCTAGGATGGTAATTGTACATACCCCATGTTTTTTGCTGGGGGTTGCAGCATTATGATATGTTATGTTATGGTTATTGTGCTAAATTACTTGACAGTGCACTTTTCTGACTTGCACAGCCTGTGGAATTCACACGTATATTCATATTTCAGTATTATCTATGAAGACTTCAACTTCCACAATGCAGTGCGCTTGCCAGCTACTTAGACTTTCCCAGCTAAGAGCCCAAAGAGGGTGTGTTTACTTGTGAATGTGCAGAGTTAAACACTGAAAAAGAGCTGTGTTTGTTTCTCAAAATCCTTTATGATAGGCATTGATAAGTAGTGCTGTGCCAGAGTGCCAAAGAAAGTTGCATCACCTGCCAGTATTTACAGAAGTGCATCAAACATCGCAGAGGTCTACAGCAATTGAAGCCCAAAATATCCAGATGAAGGACCCGCACAGGTATAAGGGAATACAGTCAGCATTTCAGAACTGGAGGTGGGAGAAAGGTACACTTGTATCCTGATTTTTTTTTACACAGCTTTGCCAAGCATCAATATTTATTAAATATTATTTTATAATTAAAAAGTATATTTAATATGCTTTTATTTATTATATTTTCATTTCTGAACATACACCTACTCTGATAACACTAACGCAAGACCTCGTTCTTCTTGTGTCATAGAGGAAACTGGAAATAATGACAGAGTTGCCAGGATGGCTACATAGACTCCTATATGTAACATCCCATCTACTCAAGTCAGAAATAGTAGTCTATTGGGGCCCAAATATTGTGGTAGTGCTGTATTGTCACCTATCCGCCCCTCCTGTCACAAAATAAACTGAGAAAAACGTCCATTATCTTTTTGAATAGGGAAAGTTAAAGTTGTGAGTATGCGGTGAACCTTTCTGCTCTTTGGTGCATTCTCCTATATGCATTAGATACTATAGCACTGATGTGCATTTTATGGATCAGTTTGAGAGTCGTGGATGCTTATTTAACACTATGAACTCAATATGTTGGTACATTCTGGTTAGATTTGCTGCTTACTCCCTGTAAATGAACTTTTGTAGCTCTGTATACCGGTTGAAGAATGTGTGCTCACAAACTTCTGCATGTGCTCATAAAACAGGAATCTTGTATGAACAGCTGCTTGATGTGCATTTTGTGTGAAAAGCCTTTTGGGTTTTGTTTTGTTTTTTTGGGTGTGGGACAGTAACATGCACTGCGTCACCATTTTGACCCATCACGAAGAGTTATAAATTGACAAAAGGAAATGCGATTTCTGGATCTGCATGGTGCATTAAAATTGTTCATTTTCAGTCAGAAATCTTCTGATAATTAGAAGATGGTTTTGATGATTAAAACTTGTGAACTATCCTGCCGAAAAGTTGTAGAAGAACTTCTCAGTGGGTGGTTCTTAGATAAATTCTAAATGATGTGTGAGTGTGAAGAACCTTTCTATAGGTTAAAGAACCTCCACATAATATAAATATTCAATTGAACCATTTTAGTATGTTAACTAACCTTCGGTGCATGGGAAACGTCTTCGTACCTTTACAGGGTTCTTCACACTCACACATCTCATTCAAAAGATCAGTTTGTTTAGGAACTTAAATGGTTCTTCTGTGGCATTGCTCAAAGAATATCTGGTGGCACCTTTTTGTAGAGTGGTTTTGGTCATAACAAAGACTTTTAATTTCTGAGGATCTCTGCTGCCACACTCCCTGCTCCCTTTCACCTCATTTCCAAAGGCTCTGCCTCTTGCAGCTCTCTTTTCCTTCTTATATTCTTGATGCCAGCCATAAGAAGATAAATTGATATAATTTTAACATAAATGCGGAGCTAACATCACACAAACTCCCCAGGGATGTTATACCTGGAAGCCTTCCAGCAAACAGTGAGTGGTCCAAAAGAGCAATGTTATATGGATAAATTAGATAATATTGCAAGTGAATGAAGGCAATATCAAGAATTGATAAAAATGTCAGAACACCAGATTGAAAATGGAGAAGTGTTTGTCAACACTGCTGTCCCAGCATCATGTTTTTCTATCCACAGGCAATCAGGTCATTCATGTCATAAACCTTTATTCATGTTTACTATTTACTGTTAAGTGGGCAGTGGTGGCCTAGTGGTTAGGACAATGCCTTTGGGACCGGAAGGTCGCAGGTTCGAGTCCCAGCCCGGGCACTACTGAGGTATCCTTGAGCAAGGTACCGTCCCACTACACTGCTCCCCGGGCGCTGATGATAGCTGCCCGCTGCTCCACATGTGCACGTGTGATGGGTTACATGCAGAGGTCACATTTCGTTGTGGTACTTGAGTGTGTTCACAATGACAAAGAGTCACTTTCACTTAATTATTACTTATTGTATTCATATTTTTACCAGTTGTTTTGCTTTCCCCCCTTATATTCCTTCATTCGTTTTTAGAACCTTTTCAGATTTTTGACTAATGTTTTGCTGGTGCAGGTTTGCTGTGATGTCTTTATTTCCTGGCCTGATATTGGTACTGACGATGCGAAAAAAGCTCAGATAAGCTTTAAACCCAATGATTTTTACTCACTCCACTGTCTGTCTCCATTGTGGTGTATTGTTGGTCATGGCTACATTCTGAGTAGGTGTTTTTGAAAGTTATTTTTCAGAAACCGGCAGGTGGGGCGACTTTTCCCTGTCAGTCGTACGTGCATTATTTACTCATTCAGCGCGAGTTGAGTCAGAGTTTGAGATCGTTCAGTGTGAGTTTGCATCAGAGTTTGGGCTGGCAGGTGTTTTTGATGTGGGGTAGCAGACAAAGCAACTATTACGATGCTGCCCACTCTCTCTGTACCTCCCTGAGCTCTGACACACCGCCTCCCACTCCTGCTGGGTTGCTAGGCGCTATTGTCATTCCTAAGTACTCCGCAGAGCTCAGGTACTCAGCAAGGGCCGCAGTGTCTACAGGTATTAGTGCCCGGCATTGGATTCCACTGATGCTCTCCCTTGCTCAACATAAAGTGAGAATAACTTTGCCCATGTTAATGCTGGCAGTCTGTTTCTGTTTTTTAACCCTAATTCTGTTTTAAACTAATCTTAGTTTATCTACATTTTAGTTAAGCCATAAAAAACAAGGGGTAATGCGTTATGGCCGACAACATCATGGCAGAGATTTGGTGGTGGTCACCACCCCTTAGGGGAGTGTTGTTATTTGAATTAACACACATCTATTGATGCACATCCACTGATTTATACAACAGCTGTGCAAAATAAAGAAGCAAATTAAGCAAAAAAAATAAATATTGTGCCAAATATGTTTTAATATTGGCACTTCCTTCCTGAAGTACAGAAAGATCCTTTACATTAAGATTAGAGCCAAAAATGGTCTCCAAGCCAAGTTCAGCTCAACTTTTCCAGGATTTGGCATTTTGTTTCAGCCAATTTGTGAAGCGTTTCAAAGCCTCTTCTGTGTGTGAAATTGTTTTCTGTTCTTCCCTGGCCAGGTCCAGTTCCTTTAGCTGTTCTGCCGTCACACCTGCCTGCCGAAAAGCTTTTTTTTAACTGTAAGGACAAGTTCAGAGTTGGTTGATGTAGGTCTTCTGTGGCACTCTTTCTCAGAACCTGACTGAATGGACTGCAGGTGAAATGTTATCTTATACAAATTCCCTAATGTGTTATTTGATTGTTTTTGAATATGCTAAAATGCTAAAATATGTTATATAGCAGTTCATTGCTAAGCATTTGATGTAGTTATTGTGGAAAATAAACAAAAACGTGCTGTTATCCAAAGTAACAGCTTGGAAGGAGCATTCCTCAACCAGTCAGACTGTACCATCAGAGGACATATAAAAGATGTTTTTTTTTATATTTTAGGCAAATCTGTGCATGTCTGGTAAAACTGTGTTTTTATTATAGTTTGTTTTACAGAGAAATCTGAGAGAATGTATCTTCTGGGCTTATCAGTATTGTCGCTATTTATAGCAAGAAGAAGCATAATATCCACATTTTATTCGAATGAAGAGGTCAGTGGGGTGTAAACTGGAACATTCCCATCTGGTGTCATGGAAACATAAGCCTACTATCAGTTTCATACCCTGGTGTAGAGTATTTCCTCTATATTGCCTGGTCTAATTGACAACCTGTCAGTGGGATGTCACAGGAGTGAAGTGTGATGTCAGAAAGCAGCCTTGAAGTCCATTTAAAATAGCAGAAGTAGAAAAGGATTTGGATGAAAACACATGGTTTCCTTTCCTTCACATTCCTTCACATTCTCTGGAAAATTTTCCAGTTCTAGTCTACTAGTCCTTTAAAGCAGGACAATTCTAAACAGTGTTCAGGGCATTTGCTTTGCAGAAGTGAGAAATTTATATTTTAAACCATCTGGGCAGGAAACATTTGTTTTAAAAAATGTGTATTTTATGTGTATTATTTTTAGTTTTCTCCTCAAGCAAGTGCAGTGTTCTCAGTTGTCACCCAATATCAAGTTTGCCTTAATCAGTCCTTTATTACACAAAATCACACTTTGCTGACAAAATTGAACAAATCTAATTTAAGATTATTTATATAATAGATATCCTGAGAAATCGTTACATAGTTTTAACTGAATTCTTCAAGAAACCTATTATTATTGTTATTTACTTATTTTTTATGTATTTATGTTTTTAACATTTTCCTTGTCTGCCTAATTGTGTTGTGAAAGTGACTATTTGTCATTGTGAACACACTTAAGCACCACAACAAAATGTGACCTCTGCATTTAAACCGTCAGTAGAGTGTTAACTCGAGTCGATTTTTATTGCATTTATTGAAACGTTGTAGTGCTGTCACCTCACAGCAAGAAGGTCCTGGGTTTGATCTCTGGGTCGGCCATGGGTGCCTTTCTGTGCGGAGTTTGCAAGCTCTCCTCGTGTTCGCTTGGGTTTCTTCCAGGTCTCTGGTTTCCTCCCAATGTCCAAAGACTGCAATAGGTTGATTGGATACTCTAAGTTGCCCATAAGTGTGTGTGTGAATGGCTGTCATTGTGTTGCCCTGTGATGGGTTGGCCTCCTGTCCTGTGTGTAACCTGCTTTAGGTCCATAGTTAGCTGGGATTGGCTCCAGCTTCCCCGCAACCCAAAATGAAAGAAGCAGTTTAGAGATTTCATGGATGGATAGATATGATCTTACACTGCTTAATTGTCTAGTCTGTGAAGGAGACAGTCAAGCATGACAATAACATTTTGAAACTTTGTATAGTCTTCGGTTTTCTCCTGTTTTTGTCATTGCAAATGTAGAGTAGAAATAAAATATTCTTAAGCTTAACTTCCCCCTGGTGGAGAGGCTACAGACTGCTGTATGGAACCTATACAAGTAAATGAGAGAGCTCTATGCTTTTTTACCTAGGGTATTATTACTATAATGTTGGGATTCTACTTAATATACATGCACTTTGTGAACAGCAAGTGACTGAGAGCTTATTTTACAGTAAGGGGACTCAGAATGTTCCAGGATGCTAATAATTGATATGGTGTAGATGTGTAAAAGTGCAGAAATGGACAATCATATACTTCATGTGCTCTGGATCAGCAGATGGAATCTGAATCTACACTTATTTATTTAATCTGGATTGCTGGAGCCGAGTAAAACTGACATACTGTATCAACTAATAATTAATAAATATCACACTACCAAGGTCTGGTCCCAGGTACAGTGAGAAATTATGGGTTTTATGTGTGGCGACTTTTCTCATATGCTGTTGGCATATTGGGCAAGGGACAAACTGTGTGTGTGTGTTTGTTTGTTTGTGTTTGTGTGTTTGTGTGTGCCTCATTCACTGTCAAATTAATTACATCAAGCCATGTATCATACACCCCACATTTGACATAGTGCCTGTAAAGATGTGACACAAACACAGCACATTACCAGCCATCACTGTCTGCCTCATGACGGCCTGTGTTAATGTCATCACCATCGTTCTGAGTCATCATCTTTACTAGAACAAACTTTACTAATGGACTTTGAAACAGAACGGCTTTTATTGACATTGCCCAGCACAGTTTGGTTGCTTCCCTCATCAAATGCCCTCACTAAACCTTGCCAGTAACAGGTGAGTTTACCAGGTGTGTTTGACCAGGCGTGTTAGATGCTGTTTTCTCACTTGTGAGTCAGCCTATTGGTTGACTTGGCCTCCAAATTCCCCAGATCTCAAGCTCGTCCAGCATGTGTGACATGAGCTGGACAAACTAGTCCAGTCCATGGAGGCTCCACCTTGCAACATACAGGACTTGATCTGCTTGGTGCCAGGGCAGTGGTGGCCTAGTAGCTAGCACGCTGCCTTTGGGACCTGAAGGTCGCAGGTTCGAGTCCCACTAATGTAACCTTGAGCAAGGTACCGTCTCACTACACTGCTCCCCAGGCGCTGTCGATAGCTGCCCACTGCTCCGTGTGCATGTGTCGTGTTAAATGAAGAGGTCACATTTCACTGTGGTGCTTGATCGTGTTCACGATGACAAATTTTCACCTTCACTTCAGATATCACAGTACACCATCAATTGTCTTGTGGAATCATTCCTCAGTGGGTCAGAGCTGTTTTGGGCCAAATTAGAAAGGTGGTTTTAACTTTATGGCTGATTTATGTATCACATATTATATGAAAATATACCAGAATCATAGCTAATGAAGAAACCAATGGGAATAAATGGCAAAATCACAAACACACATTTTGAAGGTTAAAATGTTAATACTCCTGTAAGAAAGTGATTATTTTGCTTTACTTCCTGGGTATCGATAGTTCTAGACCTGGTTGCAGTTTCTTTTCCACCTTTGTTTCAGACTGAAGGATGTTCTTGATTTTGAATTACACTGTGTTGCATTAGGTCGTGTAATCTGTGTATGTGTAGCACTATCTGCTTTGTAACCACTGTATTGCTATGGGGAAGGCTTGGCATTTGCAGGTCGAGAGGGAGGAGAGGGGCTCAGGGACTCTCTTCTTCCTCCAATTTAATCAGTGTTTTCGCTCAATTATTGATCACCTCGTGTCAGGGCATGTCACTGATTTTTCCCTCCACAGGTGAAATGAGCAAGAGATGCACAGCAGTTTGATTTTTTTCCCCCCTTTCGTTTCCCCTCCCGCTGACACTGGCCTGAGGGTCACTAGCAAAGCACTTCCTTGTTGTTTTCCAACTGAAACTCGTTCACCTTGATTGACTCGGTTTGGGTTTCTGCTTGTCGTTGTGACATTTGATTGCAGATCATAAATATGAAATGCGCAGTTCATTATGTGCCTCTCAATTTTTAAAAGGAGATTGATCATTTTCCGGGTGGTATGGTGAAATTATGACAAAATCGTCTTCATCTCAGTCTTTCTATTGATGTTCTCTCAGAACTCAGAAGAGCAATGAACACTGTAGGAACCCAAAATGATACCCAGTTATTAGTCTGTCATTATGTCTTGGTTTTGTCAACGCACACTGCATATGGTTCATTTGTGTGGATCATAAACGTCATATGTATCATCTGTGTATCACAACCTTCCTTTAGCCATTAACTTAGTCCCTGGTTTCTCCTTATTTAAATGATTGTGTAAATATGGGTGTAATTAATGTCCACATGGCCACCATGTGTTTCGCAGTAAAAGTGTACCAGACATAAAACAGAAGAACTCGGTGTTCTTCAACCAAATCAACCCTTTCAAATATAAACTTAGCCTACAAGAGTTTTTGAAGTATATTAGAGCTGTCAAACAATTAAAATAATCAGTCATGATTAATCACAGTTTTGTAGTTATCCTCCTTAAATAAAAAAAATTACCCTCAAGAAAAATGCTTTAATTGCTTTACAATTGGGTAAAATACACGTTAAGTATTTATTACCCTTAAAAATGTAACATCTTCATATTCATCTTGCGTTAGCACTGATGTCAGCAGAAGGAGACGCTAATCGAGTGATGCGAACACAAAGTAACACCAGCGTTAACATTTTGTGCCACAGCAGCTCTTCTGTGCTTCTAGCAGACCAGATGAGTAACTTTGCTTCCCAAGCTCATCAATGAGCCTTGGGTGCCTATAAGTTAAAAAAAAAGCAGTAGAAAAGTAGAAAAGCACTTTAGAGTGTTCAAGTGAGGCTATAGGTCAAGAGATTCTTGTCTTAACCTGCCCCACACTTAGCACTGTTGAAATCTTAACAACTGTACCACAGTCATCCCAGTAACCCATGTCGATATATGTCCCTGGTAGTGACACATGATCCTTCCCTCCAGTAACTGCTCTTATTGTTTGGCCAGTTGGGGCTGTGCTTGCAGAGATAATGAAAATTATTGGAAAACAAAGCAATAAAAGTAAAGCATGAGAGGCTTGAGACTCAGAAAATGGTGCACAGGGAAGTTTGGCACCTCTGAGGCTTTAAATTGGCTGCGTATTGACATGAGAAGAGAGGGCGCCCCAAGCTCACACAGGCTGGGATGTTTCCTCTCTCCCTGCAAACCCACTGATCCATGGTGGGTGGTTTACGGATCCCATCGAGATTGTGTGTGGGTGGGCAAGAGAATGCCTTGCTATAGATTTTCCAACAAATTAATGAGGGTGCTGAAAGAGAGAAAGAGAGAGAGAGAGAGAGAGAGAGAGAGAGAGAAATAGAGAGAGAGGGAGAAAGCCCACTCTGTGGTGTAGAGGAGTGAGGGAAGCCCCAGCTGTGGGCGCAGACTTAGCAAGCTGCTCCCTTGCCCTTGATCTTTTAGCTGGCTGGTGGGCGTACAGGCCCAGGCATCCCAAAGCCGCTGGGCAACACACCACCACCCCACACCACCCCCCCCACCAGCAGCTGAGGTGGAGGACCTAGGAGACAGAACATGATGCAAATGAAATAACACTAGCATGTACTACTGGTTGGTAGATATAATGACTGCTGATATATTTATCTTATGCTAGGAGTGAATATAGATGCCTTTTTAAACCAAGAACCTTTTCCACTAGAGCAGGCAGAACTAGTTCTGGTGCTGTATACTAAGGTAGAATTTGCATCACTAATTGTCACTGGTCGGTCAATTGCAAGCTAATTATTCAAAGAAGCAAAATTATATATATCGTCATGGCGAACTACACATACGCATAATTTCTGCTTGATAACCACAGGAAAAACCTCACACGGTTCTCATTTTCCATGGGTAATGTACAGGAGAAGTCCTGCACTGTAATTTAAGAGGTTACGCGTGCACAGTGAACCACCAATCACAATCATCGAATCGATTTTTCAACCAATCAAAGAAGGGTTCACCTCCGCTACTCCTCGCCACAAACTGATTGAAACTCCGGGAGGGACTGGAAAGAAACACGGAAAAGAAAGATTTGCTTGCAAAAAGAAATGCAATGTCAGTCGCATAAGTAGTAAGTAGTTGCAGTTGTTGCCACAAGAGGTAACACGACGATTTTGATCATTTAATTCAGCACCATAAAGCTCTGTATGACGAGTGCAAAATCAGGTCTGAAGGCACCATGCAAAGCAAAAACAACTCTTTTTTGCCAGTAATTCACCATAAACCATACAACTTTGTTAACTCTGAACGGTTATCACCTTTGCCTTTATACTCCACCTAAAACTTTAAACAAACACTGAATAGAAGTGTGGAGAAAGCTTGTGTATATCAGTTATAGTATATAATCATCATTGTGTGTAAACATTTCCTAGATTGTGTTAAAAAATGTCATATTGCATATTGTTTAATGCTTTATTTATATACAAAATACAACCCCAAATCAGAAAAAGTTGGGACGGTAAGGAAAATGCGAATAAAAAAAGTAGTGATTTCTGAATTTACTTTGACTTGTATTTCATTGCAGACAATAGGAACACAAATATCTCATGTTTTGTCTGGTCAGCTTCATTTCATTTGTAAATATACATCCTTTCCTGTCATTCAGACCTGCAACACATACCAAACAAAGTTTGGACAATAAAGCATTTACCACTTTGTAATGTTGCCATTGCTTTTCACAACACTTAAAAGATGTTTAGGGACTGAAGACACCAAGTGATGAAGTGTTTCAGGTGTAATTTTGTCCCATTCTTCCTGCAAACAAGGTGGGGAACAGTACTGGGTCTTTGTTGTCGCATTTTGTGCTTCAAAATGGGCCACACATTCTCTATTGGAGACAGGTCTGGACTGCAGGCAGGCCAGTCAAGTACCCTTAACATCTTCCTCCGCAACCAGGACTTTGTAATGTGCAGAATGTGGTTTTACATTGTCTTGTTGAAATATGCATGGGCATTCCTGGAAAAGAGGTCTTCTTGAAGGCAACATATTGTCCTCCAAAATCTCTATGTATTTTTCATCATTAATGGTAATGGTGCTTTTGGACTAGTTGCTGATAACAGTCTTGATGATCCTTTTCTTCTTTGGTCTTCTTTTCTCCCAAAAAATGTTCACTGGACATTGTTAACATAGGGCTTCCTTTTGGCACAGTACAGTTTTAACTGCCATTTGTGGATGTAACTACGTATTGTGGTACTTGACAAAGATTTGACCATGTGGTGATATCACTTATAGATGGATGACGATTCTTGATGCAGTTCCACCTTAGGGATCGGAGATCACGGTTGATCGGGTTAGGCTTGCGCCCTTGTCCTTTACGCACTGAAATTCCTCAAGATTCCTTGAATCTTTTAATTATATTATGCACTGTTGAAGGTGAAATATCCAAATCTCTTCCTATCTTTTTTTGAGGAACATTGTTTTTAAACATTTCAATAATGTTCTCACGTATATGTTGGCAAACTGGTGATCCTCAGCCCACCTTTGCTCCTAAAGGACCAGACCTTTCTTGGATGCTGCTTTTGTACCAAATTATAACTACAATCACCTGTTGACATCACCTGTTTCAAATCACATCATTGTTGAACCAATTTACCTCATTACTGCCCTAAATTGCTCCTGTCCCAACTTTTTTTGGTATGTGTTGCAGGTCTGAATGACAGGAAAGGATGTATATTTACAAATGAAATGAAGTTGACCAGACAACACATGAAATATTTTGTGTTCAGTGTCTGCAATGAAATACAAGTTAAAGTATATTTAGAAATCACTACTTTCTTTTTTCTGTTTTCCGTACCGTCCTAACTTTTTCTGATTTGGGGTTGTATAATGCATTGCACTGTGATGTAAGTACCAAGCTCTGTTTATTCGTATTGCAAAAAATTGCACTGTCAGGCTATTTTTATTATTATTTTGCAGCCCTTATATATATATATATATATATATATATATATATATATACAATATAAAATCAGAAAAAAATAATGTCTTTGTTGTACTGGTCGAT
>JBBPDA010000041.1:19345116-19363603 GCA_037974385.1 Arnoldichthys spilopterus
TGTTACATATAAAACAATAAAGAATGTCCTGACTGTTTTCAGTGTCACTTTTCATAACTGATACATGATCTAGATCTAACCAAACAGCAGGGCATTAAAATCAGAAAAAAATAATGTCTTTGTTGTACTGGTCAGTGACTTGCAGCACTACTCAGTACCTCTAAACAACATACAGCTTTCCTGTATGACCACATTCATTTGAACCAGGCCACTAAAAGCCATAGAATGTACCATGTCACTGGACATTTACACAGAGAACAACAGTTTATCAGTATAAACAGTCTATGCTAATCATCTGTTACCATAGCTGTGTTATTAAAACAGTCATACCTAGAATTAAAAGTAATTTTTGAAGAGTCAAATAGCTGACACTTTTGGAGATGCTCTGACCCAGCCGTCCAGCACATCACATACCCACCCCCCACCCCCTACCCTCCATTCTCACAGTGATGCTTTCAGTATTATTTAAATGTGTTGTGCGGTTCTTAATATCTAGTGTGCAGTAGCTTTACCTTATCAAACATCTTCATTTACTCTTTTTTTTAAGGTTTTTAGAACTATTAAAAAAAATTCACTCACTTTACAAAACATCTTATTTTCCTTGTTCATTGTTTGTTTTATTTGAAATTCATTTTATTTAATTATATAATTGTTATTTAATGATTGCATTTGTATTTCATTTTTATTCTGTATTATTCTAGTTCTTCTTTCTGCAGAACTAGACAACCTGCACAACAGTAACTTATTCAGTCCATATTCTAATAAATTATTTTTCTATAAACAAAAAAGTGAAAGCGGGTAAAAGTTTGATTCTGCACTTTTCACGTTTTCTCATGTCGAACAGTCATGTAAAAGAGGAATGTTGGATGATATTTAGAAGTATGTGCATGGCATCCAGGAGATGGGTGTGCCGTCTGCCCTTGTAGGATGTTTATCCTCAGGAGAAGCTCTTTTTTTCCTCTTTTCTCACCTGATTGGCATGATCTATAGCTTCTTACCTGGGTCATGCTCCACTCATGCTCAAGCTACAAAAGGTCACATGAAAAATGTATGGCTGCTCAGCACCGGGTAAGGAGCTTAGGGAGAGAGGCTGGGGGGTATGGGGGAGGGGGAGGTAGAGAGAAGGAGACAAGCTAAGGGGGAGGTATTGAGGTGGGGAGGGGGTCATGTTCAAGACTAGACTGAAAAATGATTCTTCACTGGCCACTCATTTGAGCATTTCTAACATGGTGACCACACATTTGACCACTTCTTGGCAGAAAAACTCTGAAAGAGAGGAATTTTAAAGGGGAGGGAGAGAGTCAGAAAGAAAGGTAGTCAGAAAAAGAGAGAGCCAGTCAGAGAAAGCGAGAGAGAGAGAGAGAGAGAGAGAGAGAGAGAGAGAGAGGGAGAGAAAGTCAGAGAGAGACAGCGACGTACCCAGACGCCCACTTGTCCATCTGAATGATTAAGGATGAAAAGGACTCGGCATCAATGCGCACGTCACTTTCCCACCTCCACATCCAACCCAAAATAAAACCTTTTCCACTAACTTTCATACTACTCATCTACACGTTAAGTTGTATGCGTGTGTGCAAGGGTGTGTGCATGCTTTCAGACACGTGCTTGTGCTGAATTAACTCGGATGTTTCAGCAAATCTCTTTCTTTCACCCATCTCTCCAAGGTGACAAACAAATGGAATGGTATTTTGTTACCATGCCTGTGGCATGCATTTTATTTGGTTTCTCTCTCTCTCTCTCTATCTCTCTCTCTATCTCTCTCTCTATCTCCCTCTCTCTGTGTCCCTCTCTCCCTTTTTCTCTCTTTCTGTCTCTTTCTCTCTCTCTCCCTTTTTCTCTCTTTCTGTCTCTTTCTCTCTTTCTCCCTTTCTCCCTCTTTCTCTCCCTCTCTCTCTCTCCCTCTTTCTCTCTCTCCCTCTCTCTCTCTCTCTCTCTCTCTCTCTCAGCAGTCTATGATCTGCAATTGTCATCAATGCCCACTAGGGCCTAAGCAACTGGTTATCCCGCTCCAGACTGGTAGCTCTATGCACCAGTCATTCTTCCCTCTCACCTCTCAGTGAGGCCACCCTGACATTAGTGCAGAAGTCCTGAAGAATCTTGGATTTTTTCTGTTCTTTCTCTGTCACTGTTGTAGTGTTGTTTGGCATGTTTAGAACCTATTCTTTGCTTTGCTGTGTTGCTCTTAAAACTCTAAGTAAGTTTAGACGTTGGAGGCTGACGTTGATGTTCTTCATTTATCAGAGCAGGCAAGAAATTGCCATTTGCTGCACTTTGATGACTTTTTAAAGCATTTTCCTCTTACACCAAATATAATCAGTTAAAGCCTTCAGTGTCCAAAGTTCACTGTTATAGTTTTGCACTGGAGCTAATATGCTAATGCAGAGAAGTGATGGAAGCTTACACACAGGCATTTACTGCTTTAACCTTCAGTCCTTTCAAGTAGACACTGGCACAGCAGGTCGTAGCAGTGCCTGAAAAGATTGCAGCCTCTTTAGAACATCCTCAAGTGTTAAAGTATGGATTTGTTGAGCCAGAGTTGTGTTTTTCGGAGTGAACCGAGTTGCATCATTGCAAATTTAGGAATTATTGAAAATGTATTGTATCACTGGCTGGAATAATCAGATTGGAGCCAATCGTGAAACTTGTGATTTACACCTTTACTACTTATCAGGGTCCGAAATGATCAACCAGCAGGGACCAAAAGTGTGTCAATTTCTTAGACTATCCACCACAATGGCAGATAAATATGCCAATGCTGAGTCTCTACAGCATTTTCTTCTATGGCACTCTGCTGTGTCAGAGTTTCACACACACACACACACATACACACACACACACACACACACACACACATTCCAAGACCCACACATACTCACATGCCTGTGATTGGCTCTCTAAGCCTTGCCATCATATCTCAAACCACTCTCACATATATCGTCAGCCTAATTAAACGTTGAATATTATGTGAGCCAACACTCAAAAAGAAAACCAGCTGAGGAAGAGGACAAAGCGCCTGCCAAAAGAACGTTCTATGTAAGATGAAGGTTTGGAGAGTTGAACAATGGTGACCACAGTATAATGCAGAGACAAAGGTGCTAAGTGGTTCTGTGTGTCTCCAGTATGTGAAAGACAATAACAGAAATAAGTTATTTGGAAATGAACCATAAAATAATTTAACCTGATATTTTATCATCTCTATATGTATATATGACACAAAAAGACAATTTATGATTTTGGCTAATAAAAACATGCTTGGCCAGTGGATTTTTTCTGTTGCTGTCTATGGTACTGTGTACATTTTAGCACATTTTCAGACAGCAGGATCAGGTAAACACATTGAACAAAACCATTTCAGGCTAAGTGGCTAAAGAGACCGGAGCATCCAACAGTAAACATCATATGGCGTTGTCATTTCTGATTGTATTGCTAAATTAATGACACTTTAGTGGCCAAATGAACAGTTACAGTATACAAGTACAGCAGTAAACTACAACTTACACTGACCTGCAAAAACAACTACTGATGTAAAAATGCAGGGGGTGAGGGGAGCCCCTTTGCTACAGTGAAGCTTCACCTTGCACATTATCACTATGTAAATCTATGTCCACTCTAGAGGTAGATTATGTCTAAAAATAATTATAAGGAGGGAAATGTAATATTATTGGTAGTAATAGTATCTGCTAATGCTTCTGGACACATTATCTGGTTACAAACATGCCAGTTATTCTAGATGTTACAAAAACAGCACATTTGTATTTAGATTCCATTTAGTTTTTGTGTGAGATCTTTTTCTACCATTCTTTACAGTTAGCATAGAGAAACATTTTTGGTTTGGGGCATTTGTGAAGTGTAGGCTTGGGGTATATGAATTGAGAATAATTTGCTAAGCTCTCAGGCAGTGTGTTTAGTGTTAGATAGTTGCTCAGTGATATGTACAATATAGACTCCGAGACAGAATCAGTATCTCGTTCTGTTTAAAATAAAATCCCATCCTGAATCATTCAAGGTTTCTGTCCACAAATTTAAACCACTCATGCATATCAGTGAGCATTCATTAAAAGATATGACAAAAATAGCCAGTGTGGCTAGTGTACATAGGCCTGCTAGGAAGTACAGTTTTGTGCCAGAACATGACTCATAGATTGATAAGCAGGACACATGAAGCCTGAAGAGAAATAAGCTCTCTGTGACATGTCTGTAATTTATTCATTCTTCTTTGGGAACAAAATAGGCCTCCTAAAATAATAAAAGGCCTACTAGGAATCTGATATTGATAATGGAGGCAAGAAAGGTGTTTTTTTTTTTTCTGTTGGGAATTTCTAGGCACCATATAGTTACGTTCAGTTTCTTTTCAAAGTGCCAGGAGGTGATAATTAAACATTTCGCTTCGATGCGTTTTATTTTTACGTATTATCCATTATAACATTTTTTTCACAATAGCTTAATTAAATTTCAACCATTTACAGTATATTTTATATTTTACATTTTATATTTAGAATGGTTTTGATCCTTCATATTTACAAAATATTTGACCACAAGGGGTTTCATCACAGTCCAGTCCTGCATCTATTATTATAATTGATGCTCTGATCATTTTTGATACCTTAACATTTGCAGCCATGCAGTTTGGCTTGATACTGGGGTCTGCAGTCATATGATGAGGTTTCACACAATCTGCTACATTTCCAGCAACTCACACAGGCATAACATAAACATAGACTTCGATTTGTATGTCACGTCAAGACATCAGATTGTGCTCTATTTGGTTCCATACATTGATACAGATCAGTTTGTTACATCCATTTTACAAACATAAATTAATTATATCCTGGATTCTTTCCCCCTTCCAAGCCAGAAGGCATGTACATTTATTTAATAGTAGTGGAAATGTTTTTTTTGTCTTTCTAGAGAGTATATTACTTGATTATTATATTACTTTTCCCCATATTATAATAGAACAGTTAAGGGATTTTCCTAGTTTTTCCCTTAAACCATCCATGGAATTGCAGGTTAAAGCCCTCTAGCACTGTCCACTGCTAGGATTGCTTTGGCAGATTGTCCTGGACAATACTTGTGACATACGTACGGGTAAATCATTAAGCAGCAAACTAAAACCAGAGGATTTTATTAACTGTATAAGATGTCATTAAGTGTATAAGTGATATGGACTCTCATTGGTTCATTCAACACTAATGTAACAGGTGATGCCGGTGTTTAGATGATGAAAATAATACACACACTCTGAATAAGCTTGATTTTTTATACTTTTATGGCTATAGCATTAACGGCTATTGAATTGATTTTATTGAATTTTTTTTTACAGTTGCATGTGAGTAAATAAGACGTGACGTAAATGTGATGAATTTCACATGTTTAAAGTTTGGGATGCATTTTTTATTGTATTTCAGACCTAGCTATAATAACACTAAAGCTTTACAAAGATGTCCGCTGTAAATCGAAAATACTTTCAGCCATTTCTGCCATTTCTTTCACTCACCTTCCCTTTCTTTGTTTCTGTAGAGACCAAGTGAGGCCAGTGCTCGGACGCTTCAGCGAGTTGAAAGAGTTGCTGGTTGGGCTCGGCCTGAGGAACGGGAGTGTGGATGCTGCCCTGCTGGATGCTGGCTGCTCTTCCATGCAGATGGACACAGCAGACAGAGGCTTCTCCCTTAGCAAGGACGGGCCTCTGGACATGAGAATGGATGGAGACAGGTGCCATGACCTTCAAAAACTATTGATAAAATAACTCACATCCTCAGTTATGTTCTTTCTACAGCTTCTGCTTGCCTTTCTTTTGATTAGACAATCGTACTTAACCAGAAATTATTAACAGCGATCTTTATTACACACTTCACCTCCATGGTATAATTGTCACAGTTTGTACAATAAAAAATAACACCTATTACTTACCTACTATTATGATATACTTAAAATGTAGGTTATCACACTCCTATACATGAAAATCTATTGAACAATAGTTAAGAATGGCATAAAACTGGAATAAAATACAAAGTAATACACATTTTTCAATAAAATATTTATTTTAAAAGTCAAAATTAAGATTTTTCTACCAAGCAATGAAGCTCTCTAATCATCAAAACTTATGAAGCATAAATTGTACCATGTCATGCCATCTAATCAGATTTGGAAACTTCCCAAACTACTGTAAAACCCCAAACCCAGCTGTATTAGCTATACTAACTCATCTAGATACCTGTCCAAATAAATACGGTTACTTCATATTTGCTTTTGTTTTATTGGGTAAATGTCTATAAAAAATTGAAGGCTACATTTTGCAATACAAAACCAAAATACTTGCACTATTAAAGAGCTCAGAAGTGGCTAGCGGTGACTGCTGAGCATGTTTTACCGGCTAAGGAAAATGGGGCATGTCTTGAGATTTGTCCAGTTGACTTCGCATCTGATGTTGGCTTTCTTGTCTTATTCCTGCATTGTACTGTGACCAGTTACTTCTGTGTTATGTGTGATACTACACTAAATTACTACAAAGAGTAGCTTGCAGTATACAGTATTTACCAGTCAGCCATAGTATTAAAACCACCTTTCTAATATTGTGCGAGTCCCACTTGGTATTGCATGGACTCCTCCAGACTTCTGAAAGTCTGCTGTGGTACCTGACACGAACATGATAGCTATTTGAGTCCTTTAAGTTGCAAGGGGGATCCATGGATTGGGCTATGTGCCCAACACATCCCAGTGATGCCTTTATCAGACTGAGATCTGGGGAGTTTGAAGGCAAAGTCAACACCATGAACCCTTTGTTATGTTTCTAAAACCTTTTCTGAGCACTTTTTGCAGTGTGGCAGAGCACATTATCCTGCTGAAAGAGGCCATTGTCATTAGGGAACACTGCTGTCATGAAGAGGTGTACTGGTTCTGCAACAATATTTAAGTGGGTGGAATGTGTCAAAGTAACATCCACATGAATGCCAGCACCACCAGTTAAGCAACGCACACACACACACATGATTTCTTCCACATGATGTAAAAGAATAAGTGTAATTCATCAGACCATGCCATTTCTCTTCCATTGCCTCCAGCTCTGACGCTCATGTGCCCATTGTATGGAGTTTGGGCATAGGCCAGCGTGGACACTCTGGCCGGGGTTGTCATTGTGTTCTGACACCTTTCTGCCAGATTCAGCATTTACTTTTTTCTAAGAAGTTTCTGCTACAGTAGGTCTTCTGTGAGATCTTCTGTGGGTTTGGCCTTTGCTGTAAGTGAGCCTTGGTCAACCATGACCATGTCACTAATTCACAGATTTAACAGATTGCCTTTCTTTGTTCCATGTTGGGTAGGTTCGAAGTATGAACTGCCATGGCCGAACTGAGACTGCTGTATGTCTGGAACAGTATACTGTACAACTTACCACAGCACACAGAGAACGCCCCTCTCTCCCCAAATTCGTCCTTGTCAAGGTCACTCAAATTCTTACGCATACTCATTTTTCCTACCTTCAGCACATCAACTTCAAGACCTGACTGTTCACTTGCTGCCACATATATCTCAGCCCTTGGCAGGGACCGTTGTAACAAGAAAATCAGTGCTATTTACTCCACATGTCAGTGCTTTTGGCTGATTAATGTATATTGTGTAGTGTGCTGTCTTTAAAACAATCTTTGTCTGCATCTGTCCTCACTTGGGCTGTATGGCAGACTTTGAAGTCTGTACAGGTTGAAGACATTAACTGATTAAAGCTTGTTGACATGCATAGCACTGTAGAGAGAAGACGTTTAGAAAGCAGGTCTCTAGAGTCATTGAGAGTTCAGGTGCAGTTGTACGAATAGGAAAGCTCACCTGCTCAAAATTACATGTAGATCGTGTATAGCGAACACCTGTTAAAGGAATCGGGAGTTTTGGCCTTAGGGAGACCCCTAATGCTTATCAGGGATGTTCTCGTCAGTAGGAGAAGATGAGATAGAAGGAGGAGGGGATGGAGAGGAGCACTGAAAGAGCGGAAGAAAGAAAATGTGTGTGCGCTCGTGTGTTTGGGTGAGTAGGTGTGCGAGTGTGATGGTAATCTCCCCTCATTTAAACAGCAGGGCTGTTTGGGTTCAGACGTGTTTCAAGGTGATCGAGCCGCCCACACGCGGGGAGATTTCTCTAATGGAGAGAAAACACCATCACGAAAATGAGCTCCATCCTTCGTCACTCCAAACTTTATACACAGGCAGGAAGCCACAAGACAGTAAAACTTATTTCAGCCAATCAAATGTGCCTGAAAGTTTTCCCAAAACTAACTCCAATCGTCTGAAAGACTTTGCTGTATGTGACTTATAGAAAACATGTACTATTTTCTCTTAACTTTTTCATTTTGAGCACATTTTAGAAAAATGATGAAGAGAACACAATCAGAAATATTGGCCTTGTACCAAATAGGGCTGACTCAAATGCATTAACGAGGATAGACATTTCACTAATTCACTTTTAACGAGGCACACATAGTAATTAGGATGATATAATGATTGCCATGGATGCGGTTCAACATTTTCCAAATCAAAGTTTGACGAAGGTTCCAAATGACAACTACAAGTTGTGTAAAAGACATCTCTTACTTTATTCATACGCATCAACTTCACTGTTTACGGTGCCATTCAGAATTGTGAAATCACACCTTTAAAAGTCTGGAATCAATGCTATTAAACCAGTTTGGTTTTATATTTGGTAATATTAAACAAATGAATAAAATACAAATATATGAAATGATTGTAATATTCTGGTCCTGTGCAAAGTCATATATTACATTAGTAATATCATTAGTTCATACATTAGTAGAACCGTAGGAAACTGAATAACTGAACTGGGTCATAAAGCGTCTAAAGTAAATGAGAAGTATATCACTGCAAACTCATTTATAATCAAAAGAGTATCCAGAATTCATCATATCTCAGAAGTGGAAGTCAAATCTAAAGGCAGAAAGTGTCACAAAAACACTGTTAAGCAGTAAATACACTACCTTATTTTATTTGATTATTATTTATGCTGATTAAGTTTGGCATAGTTGCACAAAATTAAATTTAGCTTTGCCTAAGTGCGTCAAACTAAGTGAAGGTGAAATCATGTGTGTGTAGTGGATACTTTTCTTAAAGTGACTAAGCCTGTCCAGACACAACAGCTGAAAATTATGCAAGCTAAACAGGCGCATTTTCTGACATATTTATTACACCATTTAAAAATAACACCAATTTTTTTTGGTAAAAAGGCTTCAGTGCAATATATAAAATATGTGTTCAAAATGTGTTGTTTACCGCCCAGTCTGTAGACCCCATAAATGTAAATGAAGCTGCAAAAACAGCTTGATTTAAAACTTAAAACTTGAATTTAGCTCTTGTGATGTCACAAAAACCAACACATTTACATATATATCCACCTGTTCCACCAACAGCAGCTTAGTCCTGCCCTGAAAATCAATAAATACTTTATATTATTAATCATTTTATTTCATCCTCAGATTTTTATTTTAAATATTGAATTAAACACCAAAAAAGTGCATTTTGGTGAATAATTTGTAATAGGTTAACCTTTAAAAAAACAGGTAAAAATGTTTCCAAACTTTTGAACAGTGGTGCATTTACAGATTTCTAGCATTTACTCCTTACCATTCTGAAGAACACTGTCCATACTACTGATATTGTATAACTATGATGATTGGAGACGAGCTGGTAGGAGATTGACTGTACTGAAGTGTGAAAACATGCACACTGAACACAGCTGGTACCGACAGGTAAAGGAAAACAAACAAAAAACACCAGGAAGAACAGTGCTCTAATGTCAGCCATTTGCTTTGTTTACCTATAAACAATGGTGTCCCCTGCGGCGGCTTCTTTTACCTGCTATAATTAATATCTATTCATCTAACAAGCCCCTCATTACTCACCCCTTTAATGTTCCCCTCGTTATTTTGAAGAAAAGATAGAAGCCCTTCTGTAACTTCTTTTAATCAATTCAGTGAGAAGTTTGTGGTGTGATAATGAACTGGAAAACCCACCCACCATGACTGACTCCAGAATTATTCTAAGGGTGAGATGGAGTGGTGAGAGCAAGGGAGAGGGAGAGAGAGAGAGAAAGTTTAGTCATTTTAAAGAGGTCGAGTGAGGCTCAGCCCACAGAGTCGGGACATGCTAATCCTTATCTTTACATCACCTATTACTAGCAAATGCAGCTATTTTTCCCCTGATGCTCTCATCCAACTGCTGCTGACCTTGAAAGGGAAGAAAGGCTGGTTTTTGTGCTTCTTGGTCCATGTCTGAGTAACGCTTCCCCTGTTCTTTGTTGTGCCCACGTAAACTGACGAAATAGTGATGCTAAAGCCACGGTGAACTTCCTATTAAGCCGCGAAAGAGCAATCGGTTTGGAAAAGGAAAGGCCATGGAGTGACCTATAGCTCAAGGCTTCTCAGGAAAGCATTGTGTGACTGACTTTCTCATTAGAAAAGCTATATGGTGAAAGAATAGTGAATTATTGTCATAATTGGACATTTGATTGGTATATACAATTCTGTTAACACATAGAAGAGTACAGAAGAGTTTAGCAAGTATACTTGGACACGTTTCACTCCTGGCTGAGCAAGGAAGGTTCAGTTGAGCCTTTTATTACCAAAACCTTTTTTCGAGGGAAAACCACCAGTGGTGTTGAAATGGTTTAAGCTTTGCTTGGGTGCCTTTCACTAAAAGTTCCGGAGTTTAAGGGAAGGTGAAATGATTTGTTTGATGTAGTGTATACTTTGTGTAAGATTTTTAGGTCTGCCCTGGGGCTTCTGTTGAGAAGTAGACAGGCTAACCTGGCACATTTACTGTAATTTTTATTAAAGGGACTGTTCAATGGGGAAAAAAAAAGTTTTTTCCTCATTTTTTGGAAGCAAAAGATTTCAATATACCTCATAAACATTGTAAAAGTTTCAAAATGTATCATTCACTGGGAAGTGGTGTCCTAGTGGTTAGGACACTGCCCTTGGGACCTGAAGACCCTTTGAGCAAGGTACCGTCCCCCTTCGCTGCTCTCTGGGCGCTGTTGATAGCTGCCCGCGGCTCCACGTGTGCACGTGTGATGGGTTAAATCCAGAGATCACATTTCACTGTGCTGCTTGAGTGTGTTTCCAATAACAAATAGTCACTTTTACTTTCGCCCACAAGTCTGGACACCCCACAACTGAAGATGAAGTTGCGGAAGCAGTTTTATTCAAAAGTTTTCATTCTAAAGTTTTGGTTACGTCACAAAAGCCACACACTTCCGCTAATTTTGCCTACAAAAGTTTAGCTCAGTTCATTCACTCTAAAGTGCTAAGGTGCGTTTCAGTCCGGTCTGCCTTTTGAATGAGACACAAAACTGGGCAGTATTTATTTGCTTATGTCAGAGCTCTTTTACATATGTAAGTCTTAAAGGAACAGTTTAACTCTGGGAGAAAAAGAGGATGGACCATGGTAGAAGTGAACAATGACTGCCTCAGTGACATTAAACCCACATAAATGTCATAACTGCTTATTTAAGTAGAATAAAAACAAATAACCTGACAAAGATGTGGGATATGGCCTCTTTAATAAAATGCTCCATCACTGTAAATCTAAACATAATGAAGGAAGAGCTTTTTTCTTACGCCCAGGTTGAAATGCTTTAAATAGTCTTTTTTTATTATTATTTTCGTATTATTATAATGGAAGATAATAAATGATGTGGAAAGAAGGGGTGGGGCCTATGAGGTGCACTGTTTCATCACAATTGCACACAGTGGATGTGAAACTTTGCTAATTTTATTTAACATTTCACAGTTTTCATTTGTTGTGAGCATGCAGGGGTTTTTCTTTCCCCCCCCCCCCCCCCCCCTTCTCTCTCCCTCACTTCCTTTCGTTCTCGGCTATAGGTGCCGTAATGGGTAGCACTACCGTTTAAGCTCTAAGACGAATAAACCAAGTTTTTTTTTTTTCTTTTTAGACTTTTTGGGTCTGAGATGTATATATTTGCTACCACTTTCTCCCCACCACCAGACACCTCCCCCCACCCCCGCTTTTTCATCATATACACACACGCATACACACACACACTCTTTTTATAGATCTCGAGCCCACATCTCCCAGAGTGGGATGGGGAGGAAGAGAGGAGGAGGAGGAGTGAGCGAGGGAGGGAGGGCTTTTTTTTTTTCCCTTCTTCTTCTTTCTTTCGCCGTGTGTCTAAGAGGCTGTCAGCCTTTGGCTCCTGTCGGCGAGGAACCCGTGACGTCAGTGGGCTTAATTGGGCTCCTCTTTGTGCGTAGGTACCCCGGCATGCCCTGCGCGGCTGACGCCGTCAACGCCTTGGATCAGCGGGCGCTTGCGTCCATACTGGCCGCGTACGGGGAGGAGCGGCGCGCCGGCAAAATCGCGGCGGCCATCGCACGGGCACGCACCATCCAGCCCATCGCCCGGACACAGCAGCTGGCCAGCATCGTGGCAGGTACTAAACCCCCCCTACACCACTACAACCCGTATACAACCTAAAATTAATTTGTTCCCCTACGCCATATTCTCACTCCTCTCAAAAAAAAAAAAAAAAAAGGAGTGGCGAGACACAGAGAGGCAGAGAAAGGGAAATATTCATCCAATTCATCCAAAAGTCCTCCCTCTGGGACCTATTTGTCCTGGAACGAGGGAGGAAGCAAGAGAGAAAAAGAAAGCGGTGCCAGCTATGAATCTGAAACCTCCTGTCCTTCTCTTTTCCCCCTACTCATCTGCCCATCGGCTTCTGTCTGACTTTGTGATGAGAGCCTTATTAATAAAACCATGGCAAGCGAAAGAGCCGGAGAGAGGGAGGTAGTGAGGCTACCGGATTTTTATTTCTATTTTTTCTAATAAATATATGTATTTTTTTATTTATTAGCCTGCAGGGCTTTTTTAATGAGCAATATCTTATTTAGACTTGTGCCCCCTCCCTAGACTATCCCTTTTTTTCCCTTCCCACCCTCCTCCACCCTCTTATGTGTCCTTTGTTGCACCCCACCACCACCACCATTGCACTTCACATAACACACGCATCTCTGGCACACGCACACATAAACACATGCCACATTGCGGCAGCGTCATGATGGTATATGATATTATATTATCATCTGCTTTGGTTTTTCGCCGTCGTCGTTGTTTTTATTACTCTGCGCTGTTCCTAGTAAGGAGGCGAGGAGAGAGGGAGGGAGGGAGGGAGGGATGGGGCGGTACAGCCGATGACGGTAGCGCGGGGTGAGCACGTGCGTCACGGCTGGAGAACAGGTGTGAGTGAGGGCAGTTGTTTCATCTCCTTTGAAGAGCCGAGCGAGTCAACACCAATGTTTATTCCAATCAATCCGGAAGGTCCCGACTCGCACGGGTCCCATGGGAGCACCAGTGGGGCCAGCAGCTTCGCCCGTTGCCTAGGGAAGCGAGTGACGGGCTGGAGGGAGGGGAAGAGGAAGGCTCCGAGTATGTACGTGCATATCAGTGCGGTTGTAATAAGGGTCATAGACACCATAATGATATGTATCAGGGGAGTTCTCTCATTTTTTCCTTTTATTTTCTTATGCAGATCACTCACACCCCCCCACCCCCCACCCCCAACCCCACCCCAATGTTTGGGTCTTCAACATCCACTGCATTTGCCTCACCATACGCACAATTAAGAAATAAAGATTTCTTTTTTGCCTCTTGTCCATTTCCCATTGGTTGCAGTGTGCTGCTGGGTTTTTAATTCATGTCTACCTCTTCATAAATGTGTTGACTATCATAGTTCTAATGCAGACATCTGCGATTTCCCCCCGTTTTGTGCCGGAGTCTTCAGAATGTAAACCATGAAAACTCCCTAAAGCATCCATATATACACCTAAACAATGCCTCCCTCTCTTAACTGAATGCCTTACATATAGTTCCATAGTAATTACTAGTCATTCATTTCAGTTAATGAATCATAAAACCTAAGATTAACAACTCAGCCCAAATAATTAATACATTTAAGCCCAGTATAATCTATGAATAATATATGAATCGGCCTATTTCCACCAGGTCCATACGCACAGACAACAAGCAACACCCCTATTACCAGCTGCTGCTGTTTAATGGAACATGCCGTAGAGGGGCTCCGTCTGCGCAGGTCTAATATTCTCATCAATATGGACCCAGCTGGCATGACAGAAGATTACACAGAGTCCCGCAGGAGAGTGGCCCCGTGCCCCTCCGGGGCCCTGCTCAGCTCAGCGTTTGCTGGGCCAGTCTGAATCATAATGAGCTCCGGGCTAAAGCTGGCAGCGCTCCTGCAGCTCATTCACACCCTCAGTGACACTAACCAGTTACACACCCCCACCCCCAGCCCACCATCTCACATCACACATCTCCCGGTATTATTTTAATCAGCAGGATACTTACCTCACAAAAAAAAAAAAAAAAAAAAAACACTTCCTTTATTTTTACTTCTTTTTAGGGCAGTTGGTGATGAATGTATCACAAATCACCTCTCATGCCAGAAGCTTCGTCAAATAATAAAAAAAAAAAATACTAATTTATGTTTATTTCTTGATTTAAATCAGAATAATGTGATGGGGAATTACTGCATTTTCCACCAATAAGCCCCATGCAGCTGTATATCAGAAACTATCCAGTTTTCCTGAGATGGCAGCTTTGCCCTTTGCTGGAGTGAAACAGAGCAGCTAGATCAGCATGAGATGGATTTGCTAATGAGTGCAGGCAAGTTTGCCCATTGAAAAACATACATATACATACTAACTAAAACATCATCTGATTGATTTGGGAAAGCTCAAGGCCTTTGCTCGGTGTGGTTAAAGAATCATTTAAGCCCGTGGTCCTGTTAATATCAGCGGGGCCCGCTAATCAGCGCCGTATCGATCACTGGCTACAGTGCAACCTTGTTGTAACTCTGATGAAAATTGATCTTTCAGTTTCTCTTTAAGTTTCTCAGGCCCCCCCAGCTCTGTTTGGGTCCTTGTGACATGGCTTGGAGCCTGCGTTAGCAGAACAACCTCTCCAAGGCCACACTAACCTTTACAGTTTTGCTACAGTTGTATTTTTTCAGACTGTGCTTCTTCCCTCTGGTGCCTGCTATGGGCTTCCTGTGATGATAATGTAAATACCTTCGTTGACTTCAGCAGTGTTTTCCAACTCAGTCCTTCGGGCCTTAAAAGTTCATCTTTTTGCTTTATGCTCCCAGTATAACTTTGACAGGGTTACTTAATTGTACTAGAGCTTGGATAGTGCATGTGGGCATTTGGGCCCCAAGGAGTATGTTGAGAAACACTGGACTATAAAAATGATTAGTGTATTTGTTTATTGGTTAGACTTTTATCGTCTCAACTAAAAGTATATTTCAGCTTTGAAATTCTGTGAAAAGCTAATAATTTGTTTTTTGAATCACATGTGCAGTATTGTGGTGTACTATTATATCAGCAAACACCAATATGTAAAAATACTAGCAACTTTCCCCCAACGACCCACTGCGCACCCTCCACTCCACGCCGCCCCAGCCAATTTTTTTTTTATGTCTTGACATCCTTGCAGCTCGTGTGGACAAATTTGAGAAACCGAAAAACACTCCACAGCCATCACGTTTCATCACATCAGCTCCATGCAGAGTGATTTGTCACTCTGCTGTAGTATATATGAATGTTTAAATGACTCTTTGGGTGTTTCTGTTACAATTGTGTACTGCTGTATATAGTATCCATTATGAAGAAAATCTGGATATAATTCTTTAAAAAAATTCTTTACAAATGGTTCTATATAGTAGTGGTCCTCAAACGGGTGCCTAGAGACCCCCAGACAGTGCACATTTTTGTTTGATGATAGCATCCAACACAGGAAAGGAGGTCTTTGAGAACCAGCTTGGCTTGAGAACCTCTGCTATATAGCCTCAGCAGGGTTCTGCTACTGTTCCTAATCATAGAACCATCTCTACATTGTTGCAGCAGGTCCACTGAAGATTCTCCATTACATTCTTGGACTTCAGTACAAAAAAACTACACCTAAAGTAGTGCAAATAGATAGTGAAGAGCATGACAGTTTTGGACATGACATTCTTACTTACTCCTGCTGGGAGTCACCTGGGGAAAGCAGGCAAGGCCTGCGCTACTGTTGGCAAAGGCATTGCTACTGTCCTGATGTGAAGCCCCCCTATGCTTAATCCACAGCTGCCCCGGAATTTTCTTTTCTTGCAGGGAAGCAGCGACAACAACCAATGATCTACATGAGCCTAGCTCCACTGAGAGTTCCTTTGCCAGCCAATGGTGGTGCAGCGTTCAAAGACCTGGACGATATTTGTAATGTAGCATGTCCCCATATGGCTTGTTGCTTTTATAAAGGGGGATTTATGAGCTAATAATGAAGTATTACTCTCAACACCATTGTGCATAAAACTGCCTAATGCCTCTGTGACACATGCTAGCTCTGCCACTCGCTAAAGGCCCTTCCAGGACTTTCTAAGAAAGCAGCATCAATCTGAGCTGTCGAAAGATATTAGACCCTCTGCGTTCCGTCTCACGGGCGAAAACAACAGGGATCACGCCAGTTGAGTAGATAATGTTCACATTTGAGGTAACTGCACAAGGTAAATGAGAAGATGGAGGGCTTTCATTTTATCTCTATCCCCCTCATTTTTTCTCTTTTCGTCCCCAGACGGAGATGAGCAGAAATATGTAACTTCGTCCATGAGACACAGTCACCGCAGATGACTCATCAGTTTGTTGTCATAGCAAGGGATTCAGTTCTGTGCTGAAGATATGCAAACCTCCAACAGAAATAAAACCAAACCAGAGAGGAGTAGACTCGCTTCAGGTTCAAATTATGAAATTAAACGAAATCTTAATTTAGCTTATTATGTTCAAGTTTGAGATAAATAAGTATTTGAAGTGAAATCTCCTAATTCTTTCAAAATGTCCACACAACTTAGCCATTGAACTGAGTATTCTGGGTGGTTTGATATAAAAGTGCATTGTAGAGAAGGGTACTGACTCTTTATGGTGGATTATGGTGGGGGGTGATCAAAAACAGATATTATTTTCCAAAGCCACCAGTGAGTTTACATGTGTTTTGAAGTCAAGTGAAAGTGAATATTTGTCATTGTGAACACACTCAAGCACCACAACAAAATGTGATTTGCATTTAACCCATCACACGTGCACCAGCAGGGAGCCACCAACAGCGCCCGGGGAGCAGTGTAGTGGGACGGTACCTTGCTCAAGGGTACCTCAGTAGTGCCTGGGCACTACTATATGTAATGTTGATAATGGTACCGTCTGAAAAAAAGAAAACTCACTCAAATTGAGTTATGCAGAAATTTCTATTTGGCCTTAAAAAGCACATATATATGGTTTGAATCAACATCATATATAAAAATGTTCTACCTCTTTTATATACAATTGTGACTTGCTAGGTTTCTCCAGGATGTCAAACCACCTTGAATGTCTTTGTGTATATTGCGGTAATAGAATTATGCAGAAATGTTAGTAATTTGGTGGAATACCCATTTGTGTAATTGGTAAAACATAATGACAAACGCTTTTCTTCACTTCATCTGTTTAAGTGTTTAAAATAACACGAGATATTCAAAACACTTACAAAACAATACTATACGATCAACAATAATGATTCAAATATTTACCTAGCCTTATGATGTATAGAACACAGTCCTAACGGCATGGTAGTCGTGTAGATGTCACCTTGGCACAGCTCTTGATCAGAGAACGGTTTTTTCCTGGCTCTGAACCTCTCATCTGTCCATTTTGACGGGCTGTAATTGGAACGATTCAGCGGAACAATTTTCAGCTCATCCACCTCACCTGGACACCTGGTGTCAGTGACACAGCTTCTTGTTGAAGAGAGTGTTAACCAGGGATTGCGTGGTGTAACAGTCACTCAGAGTAAGAGTGCTGAAGTAGGACTGTTTCTTGTCTTTCTTGTCCGAATGAATCCCGCTGCATGGACAGGAAGGATCATGGCCTCCGCTGTGAGACAGTAAATGCATACATAAGGTGCTCTGCAGGACCTGTACGACTATGTCACTGTCCCTTTAAGAGCTGTACGGTAAGCACCTCTGGAACATAGCACCATGGTTCTGCTCTGTCTCACATTCAGCGGCCTGCTTAATTCTGACGTTCCAGTTTTGTCCATTCTGTAGTACGCTCTGTCTGTTCCATGCCCAGCTGAACTTCAAAGCCATTTTTATGTTAAAAGGGAATTTCCTTACTTTTTTAATGAGTTTGCTTTGTAAATACAGTTACATTCAAAACACAACCTCCTGGTCCATATGTGCCATATATGTAAACCAAGCTTCAAAAATGTTGAATGTACTGAGTGGTTAAGCAACATGTGAAACATGGACATACAGTACATTCACTACTTGTGAAAGTGACTCTTTGTCATTGTGAACACACTCAAGCACCACAACAGATGTGACCTCTGCATTTAACCCATCACACGTACACACGTGGAGCAGCGGGCAGCTATCAACAGCGCCCGGGGAGCAG
>JBBPDA010000041.1:19363703-19378519 GCA_037974385.1 Arnoldichthys spilopterus
GTGCCCGGGCTGGGACTCGAACCTGCAACCTTCAGGTCCCAAAGGCAGTGTCCTAACCACTAGGCCACCACTGCCCATTTTGTACAAAAGTTTGGGCTCCATGGTCAGAACTATTGATCATGTAAACGAAAAGTTAACATCACCTCTGCATGACACAGAAATGACACATTTATTCAGTTTTAGCTGGACAGTTATTATTTGATGTTTGTGTCTGAATTTAACACTCCTGGACTTTATTTATTTTACTTTTTTGCTTTTTGTTCAGATTTTAAACATTTTATATAGATTTTTCAATAATCTTCAAACGTCTGCTATTTATTAAGGTAGTTTAAAGCTGATATGTATGAAATGTGTTTTTGATCATTGTCTTGTTGTAATACTTAACCTCTTTTTTCTTCAGTGTCTTCACTGGGACATTGGCATCTAAGATTTGGTACGATTTAGTACAATCTTTTTGCAATCTGTCTTCAAAACATTTCTAGTGCCACTGGCTCCCAAACAGCCCCAAACATAATAGGTTTCCTCTTCAGATCACTCTGTGAAGTCCAGCAGTGATTGTAGTATCTTAGGCTGGGATTTTTGTGCTATCAGATAAACAGAGCACAGTCAGTTCTGCAATTTGATAATGTGTCCATTCTGGCCATTGTTTGCACCAGCTGAAAGAACACAGGGCTAATGATGGTCGCTGTAATGTAGCCTTGAGTTTCAAATGGTGTTTTGCCTGTAGTTCGCTGCAAGGGGCAACAGGGGATGATTAATAATAGAACACTATTACAAAAGGAAAGAGGTCATTCAGTCCATGGGTTCGATTAAGAATTAGCCTGATATTCAGGGTAAAATGTGTGAGGGCAGGTCCTTATTTCAGAGTGCCTTCACTCTTCATTATAGAAGGGTGTCACACAATAATCAGCCTGACCCAAACAATACATACTGCCAATTATCAGTTCCACAAGCAGTCGGGTGTTGCCCAATAATCCCATCTCTCTCACTGAAGACAGCCACTTAATTAGATGCCCTCAATAGAGCTCCACATAACAGAGACCGTGACATACGCCCTGTGTAGCCTGTCTGCTATTTTTATTTTATAATAAAAAGATGCTGAAATTATTGTTTTTTTTTACTAAAAGCTAAGCTGAAATAAAAGTCTACTTTAAATCTAGATCAATAAATGACTGTGTGTCTAATATTTCAGTTCCAAGTCTTTGTTTTGCTTTTTATTAATATCTATTTATTTATTTCTTTTTATCATTTGTTTAATTGAATTATTATTTTAGGAACTATTACATGGTAAAAAAAATAAAAAGATTCGGTTTTGCTTTGTGAGGCATGTTTTCTCATAGAAGTGCCTCATTCTGACCCCATGAAGCAAGGGAAAAAAATCAGTTTCATGCTTCCCTTTCGTCTCTGAGTGTCTTAGACAAATAAAGAATGACACGAGCACCTTTGCCAACAAAAAAAAAAAACAATGAAGAAAGAGTTCTTTCTTCAAAATAATACGAAGCCTTGAGTGACTCGCATGCCGACGTCTTTTTTAGACTCCGTTTTGAATTCTAAGGACGTTCTAAGGAGTTTCTCTTGGTGCCTGCGCCTCTTAATTTAGGAAAACATCAATTTCACGTCAATATCGTGATGGTAACAGGAAGCTGTGGGGTCAGATTGATACGCTGCAGAATGACAACGCAATGGATCTTCATCACAAACTTTTCTGCAGGCTCGCCGAAGTTGAGCTCCTGCTTGTTTGTTTGTTTGTTTGTTTGTTTGTTTGCGTGCTGTAGCCCACACCCTCGACCGGTCGTATTTGTTTGTGCGTTCGCACCATCTGTTCCAGCGTGGCATTCTCTGCTCTTCTGTCTCTTATTTCTCTCTCTTTCTTTTTCGTACATGCACACTAGCTCCTACGAGTCCTTAATTAACCCTCCCTCACTCTGTCCCTCTCTCACTCGCTCTCTCTCTCCCCTCTCTCTCTCTCTCTCTCTCTCTCTCTCTCTCTCTCTCCCTCCCTCTTGCTCTATCCTTCTCTCTCTCTCTCTCTCCCTCTCTCTCTCCCTCTCTCTCTCCCCTCTCTCTCTCCCTCTTTCTCTCGCTCTCTCTCTCCCCTCTCTCTCTCTCTCTCTCCCTCCCTCTTGCTCTATCCTTCTCTCTCTCTCCTTCTTTCTCTCGCTCTCTCTCTCCCCTCTCTCTCTCTCTCTGTCTTTCACTCATTTTCTCTCCCAGTGCTCCTTAAATCCCCCATGCTCCTACATAGAGTACAGTTTTTATACCATATAGCACATTATAATAATTATAATGATTAAATGATTATATCCGTTATTCTAGTCAAAACAATGTAAGAAAGTAATGTTTTATTAATCTGTGTATCTATGCTGTAAGGAACATCTCCTTTAGAATATTTAGCATTATTACCAGTGTTCTTACATATGTATATATATATATATATATATATATATATTTAGTATCTACATATAAAATCACAAAGCAGAAAGTTCCACTATCACAACTATATACTATAGAATGTTCGACACGGGCAGAACTCGGATGGACATGTTAGTAGCTGGGCAATATGATATATTTATCGTTTTGGTGGTAAACTGTGGTCACAGTATGCTTTTCTGAGCATTTCTTGATACCGGTAGTACTAAAAAAACACTGTCAGACTTTGTGTAGTTTTAGGGAGAGCATCTTGAATCCTGCTTAAGAACATGTACTGCAGTGTGAAAAACACTGAATAAAAATGATTTTTTGGGGGGGAAATTCTTGGCTCTAACTCTTGGCTCTTTTCCCTTTGTTCCATCTTAATGCATATCATGACATATCGTGACAAGATATTTTTTTGCCATATCGCCCACCCCTACCTGGTAGTGGACCTGTCAGATTCATGTAGTTAAAGTCAACGTGAATGGTGTATTTCTGAGGTCTCTGAGCTTGGGGATAGGTGTGTATGTGGTGTAAATGACTGTTTAACCTCGGTTTTTCTCACTCGCTGGTGCACAGGGAACGTAGCCAAAATTGTGTTTTCAAAGCAAACAAAAGTCACTCAATTTTGATGAAATTTACAGAAAACTGAATTTCCTCTAATAAATAAGACAAATTGTTCTTAATAGGACCAGGGTCATGAACTATAAAGGGGAAAAGGTCAATTTTGACTTGAGGTTGACTGTCCTGCTGATGAAGACATACAGTGCCTATTATTGGATAAAAAGTGCTTAGTAAAAACAGCTTAATGTTCACATTTTGTTGGGCTACCACATGGAACCATATGGAGAATTTTGCTATTTTTCAGCACAAAGTACTCTGTAAAAATGATTATTACTTTACATTATTAATATGCTTTATTAGATACACTGTGTGCATTAAATTCTACCTTTGGTTTAGAATATCAAAAGTGGCTTCTATGCCTGAATTACTAACAGTACTCTTTAATCGCTTTTCTGCTCTACTGTACTGCAGTCTTCTGTTTTTGATTGTCATCTCTTTCAAATACCTTTGCTTCATCATTTCCATCCTCATTCCCACTTTTTTTTGGTAGAAACGGGGTGTGAATTCATATAGCATTGCCCTTAGCCTGTGCTAATCACTTACTGTGATGAAATCGGCCTTTTTTGCACCGTGGGAACCGAATCCTTCTCTGAGTATTTTGATTTGATCCAGCGTCTTATAAAGTTGCATTTATATCAGCTGAACCAGAATCCACCCTCAAGATCAGCAGTGAACAGACTATGAAGTCTATGAATACACACTCTTATTCAACAGCAATCATAAACCGAGTGTTTTCAGAGCCTGCTGTGAGGTGGTTTATAGCATACGATAGCATCTGATTTTCTGAGCTATGAGCTTTGTTAGTCAGCTGCTTTAGTTAGTATGTGAGCCCATTTCACCCATGCTGAGTCATATTTATGCAAAGTGTGTCCTCTGATTTTTTTTCTTTTCTTTTTTTATATTTTTGCTACTTTGTTTGTATCTTAGTATTTGGCATCTTTTGTTTTCCGTTTTTTTTTTTTTTTTTCCCTTTGCTTTTTATTCCAGCAGCACCCCAAGGTCCTGTGCCCACTGTGTGTAATAATTGGCTTTGTAGAGTCAGAATAAGTGAAGGCTTTATATAATATTTATATAATATCTTAAGCCAGAATTGTTTTAAATCTGAGGCTTTCAAACACATGTTGTGCATCAATTTCCTCACAAACTGTTCAGACGCTTTCTTTAGTTCTCCTTTTACAATAGGGTCAAGAAAGGTGTTGCTCCGTGGAGTTAAAGGTTCCTATCGTGAAAATGCAATTTTTGCTCACTTATTTTGTAATAGAAGATTTTGATGTAGGTTGTGCAATTTTGTATCTCAATACATTTTTTAAAAGTACCAACTGAAAACTCACTCACATTTATCTGCCTATTCAGCCTACAGCAGTAACGTCCTGCCCACTCATGATGAAGTTATAAGGTGTGTTTTAGCCCAGAGTGCTTTTTGAGGCAGGATGGAATGATCATGCTCATGTTTTACTCAAACGAATGTCAGAGAAAACAAAAAAAAACAAGACGTTTTATTTCTTTTCTGCCTTAAAGTAGGTGATTCTAATTTAATCCGTTTTGTTCTTTTTTTCATCTCCGTAGTCTCAGGCTGAGTTGGGAATCAGTTAATGGCGAGGCCAGGCCAAGTCAGTTATAGGCAACTGTAAGTCAAACCACGCATCGGTTCTTTAAAGAATCATTGAAGACAAGTCTGAGTCAAGACCCCATTTAGTCAAAGGCAAGTCTGAGTTGAGGTGCGAGTTGCTTAAAGGCAGGGGTGATCTGAGACATGAATCAGTTTAGGGCAGTTCAGTTAAGGGCAAAGTCAAGTTGAGTTCTGAGTCAGTCAACATGGGACACAAGTATGACTTGAGTAGAACTGCCTGACTTGAGTAAGTCTCTGACTCAAGTGCTTAACTCCGCTGTGAGAGACAGTGTTGTCTATAAAAATGGATAAAAATCTGCTTCTCTTGTTTTTATCCACGCAGCATACTTTATATGTATCAAAAGTCATCCAGTGTCAGAAACTGCATAAGCAAGTCTGTTTGAGACTCAAACAGGTTTCAGGCAAGTGTGTGAATATGTAGGCCGGCACTTTTACACAGTGTTAATTACTGGAATGTAAACTTTTACTTTACTAATTTTATTTTAATGTTTTTATTGTTATTTTATTGTAAACTATTACTTGTTAGCGACGTTAGCTTCATAGCTCCAGCAGAAAGAGGAAAAAAAGGCAAAATGATGTAAATCAGATTTTTTTTATAGTGTATTTACAGCAAGGTGGCTGTTTTCACCGAGATCTAAGACAACAGCCTCTACTCTCCAGGTCTCGAACAGTTAAAGTAACTCTGTACAGGTCTCCAAGACCCCCCTCCTCATTTACAGGCTATAAACACTTTTTCCTTCTCCATCCTTTATGATCTGTTAACCAAAGCAATGCCATGATAAGTGCTACCTTCATCCATTGCCTCTCCCTCCTTCCTTCTCCTCAGGAGCGTTCTCAGACTCTGCTCTGTACTCTCGACGGGACCGCCTGCAGAGGCCCTCGCACATAGCCACTAAAACCTTCCAGGCATTACGCGTGTTTGTGAACGATGAACTGAACGAGCTGGTGGCTGGACTGGAGGCTGCCCAGGCCGTCCTCCGGCCCGGGGGCCGCCTCTGCGTCCTCACCTTCCACTCTCTAGAGGACCGCATCGCCAAACGCTTCCTCCGGGGCGAGGACCTGGCCGCTCCGCCGCGCCGCAACGTCCGCCAGTGGGCCCGAGACCAGCTCCGAGAGACAGAGGTGGAAGAAGATGAGGAGGAGGAGGAAGTAGGAGAGAGAGGGAGAGAGAGCAGCCACTGGGTCAGCCTGCAGAAGAAAGTGGTGGTGCCCAGTGAGGAGGAGGTGCAGGACAATCCAAGGGCCAGGTCGGCGAAGCTGAGAGCGGCCGTTAGGCGCTAAAGGAAAGCCTCCGGCTTGTATCGGTCTGATAGTAATCTCAGAACATTGCTTTAACAGAGCAGAGAGGAGAGCTGGACTCTTTCGAGGGGTTTTTCTTTAAAGCAGATCTGAGATTAGCCCCTTAAACTGCAGGCTTAAAACGAAGTTAATGTTTGTAGTTTTGTAGCCAGCACATGATTAGTAACTTCAGCATGAATTTGGCTAAATAAGGCTAAAAAAGCTCAAAATCAATTGAGATTATTTTCTGCCAAATTATCATTGCTTTTCTTTTTATTGACTTATTCCACTGTGCCATTAGCAGCAGTAAATTAACTTTTATTACGTTTTGCTACATTAGCCTTGTAGGTCCATGATTATTACATCTGTAGCAGAAACTATAAATTGAAGTGTGCTGGGCTTTGCAGTTTAAGGAGTTCATGACAATAAAAGTCAAGTACATGTGTAATATAGAGAACATGGAGACACAAAGACTCTTCTTACTAATCTCAGTGGCTTAATCTGAGTTAAATATGCTGTATTTCGTCTTTGCGTCATGGTGTGCTTAGAAATCAACACTGGGAACAAATTCAAACAATAAAAAAAAACTGGATTTTTTTTACTTACAGAACCAGTGTTTTTACTTTTCTGTTCTTGCATTCCAAGCCCAGACTTACATTTCAAGACTGATAATAAGAAATAATGCTCCTGTTCTGACGGTTAAGCATTGCCTTGTTTTTCTGTTCTTTTTTATTCCAGGCAAAATAATGATTCATTTCGTTTTTTGTTTTTTAGCTCCCTGTACCACTTCATAGCCTTGCTTCAAAAATATTTTAACTGTTACAAAACCTCAGGAAAAATGCATATGTGTGAAAGGAGGGGAAAAAGTTACTACTAATTTTAATGTAGTTTAACGTGCATTTCTCTTGAGACGCCTCAATATAAAGGGCAGCTGGTGGTGTGAGTGAAGTTAAAAACAGAACGGTGGGAGTCACAGGGTTTTGCATTTATTATTATACACGCCATGCATGTGAGCGGTAAAATCAACTACTCCACATATACCCTCGCTCTGAATTTCAGCTCAGAGGAGAACACCTGTAAACAAAAGCTTCTCCAGCTCGCACAGCCGCCCGGCAGAACTTTCTCATTTCAACATGACCAGTAATAATAAGATACTGTGTGCTTGCCTTCTCTTAGCAGGTAGAACAGGTGTAGTCCTGTTCATATCCTGTTCATTTCCCACCTCAACAGGGATAAAGGCTTCACCACCATCTAATAAGAGACTCCAGGAGCTTGCATGTGTGTGAGGGAGAGAATTTCACTTTCAATTTGTCCCAACGAGTGTTTGTGCGCACCATAGCGTGCGTGGGAGTTCGCATTTGCGAGAGTCAGCATGAGAGGGAGTGTGCGCGTGTCGCTGTGCCTTAAAGAATGAGACGAGTGTCGAGTGGTATCGGAGGATCGAACGTCGTGATCGATGGGTGTTTTGCATCACTGCAGTACGTGCGGAAGTGGCGGTGAGTGAGTGTGTGAATGAGTGCATGGGTGTGCGGTGTGCCCACATGGAAGTTGGCAATGCGGCATGTGTCAGAGAGAGGGAGAGAGATGGAGAGATTGCGTCTCTATGCGGTGTCCTCTGTCTCTTTGTGGAGCTGATGGGTGAGTCACACACCTGCAGGACGCGGGTGGGACTCTGGCTGCCATGGTGATGCTCTGCGCCTTGTGTACTGTACTCACTCTCTCCCTCTCTCTCTCTCGCTCTCGCTCTCTTCTGCTCACTCACACACTCTCTCTCACACTCAAACTCTGAGTCACATCAAATCTGATTAACTTTGCATATACACTTTATTCGGAGACCCTCCAAACAACCCCTCCGCCTGTTTAGAATAGCAGCAAGATGAAAGCGTTCCATGAAGGCGATGAATAATAAGAATTCTTTTTTTTCTGCCTCTCTTCAGAATAAGACGTTTGTGTTCTGAGTGAAGCTCTGTTTCTTTGCCTTTTTTTGTCATTGGGCGAGTTTGGGTCTGAAGAAAAATGTTCGCATAATGTTTAATAGTGTAGGTCTTAGGATTCATACTTAACATCCTAATGCTTAATATTCAGTAATGTCATGAAATGCAATGAACTCTTAGTTAGAATTCTAAAAGTGAGGGATAGAAGTCTGGACTTTTGATACCTGCATATTTAAAGCAACGTCATGCTGGTCGCATGCTAGCTAAACACCCCCATTCCATTGATGGTTTGGATAAATGTGAAAATGTGAAGGAAAAAATTCTACAGGTGGCAAACTCCTATGTTGAATACTTTTTTATGCACTTTTATCTTTTTAAATCAACATATTTGGGGAAAAATGAACCAAAATATAAAATGACGTCACATCTCTACATTTGTTCAGGTTTAATGTTTATTTTCTCCAGTCTGTCAAATTCAGCCAGTAAACCATAATCCTGTGTGTTCTCTGTAGATCTGTACTTATATGTACTTAGAAAATCAACAAAACCTTTAATTTAACTGGATGCACCTAAATATTTGCATAACTGTGTATTTGTGTATATAAGTAAACCCCATGGAAATAGTTGTGGAGTTTTTTTCATTGAGCAAGCATTTTAGCCTCTGAGACAGTGCCTACAGATAAAGATGATATACTTGGAAAAGGAGCTTTTTCAATTATTTATTTAATAAAAACATCAAAAGAGAATTTTCTTTTGTAGAGAAAGAAAATACACCCTTTGTCTCAAAAGTTTGCATTGCCCCTTTTGTGAGAAATAACTTTTCTAGGCCTTTTGGAAATGTCCACCAGTCTCTGACAATGTCTTGCTAAAACTTTTGACCATGCAAAAGTTCTTCAGATGACAACCGGAACAATAAAATTGTTATAAACATCACCCCGTGCAGCGACAGGTCGAACAACATGACAGAAAAGTCACATTGCAACACAGAAACAGCACCAAACACTTATTATCCACATAAAACAGCAATAAAACCATAAACGTGCTGCTCACTGAACCAAAACAAACACCGGAAATCAACGTGTCATAAACTGCAACGGCATTCAGTAACAGCTCACCCACACAAAACTTAGAATAAAATTTAAAACCTGGTCCCATAATGTGGTCATGCTACTTCTGTTTGGATCAGTTTGCAGTTTGAATGTTGTGTCTGTGACCTTCTGATCTGAAGTTATGAAGCTTTATGTGCAGCTGTACAACTAGACAGGAATTTGCGAAATTCTCCCTCGTTGTACATTATATGACAAAACTATAAAACGATCTATTCTATCACTTTGGAATTGGACAGGCACACAGAGGACACATGTGGGATGAACATAATAAAAATTGGAAGAGAGCCATAGATTATTTTTGGATTTATTCAAAAGTAAATAGACTTTTTATGAGGCGGGTTCCTTATTTTCTCACAAAAAATACAAACTAAACTCAGAATAAAATATATAGTAAAATATTAATTTTGAAATTAAACTCAACTTTCTTCTTGGTGCACTTGTCTTGATCCATTTTCAATTTAAATGATGTTTCTGTGACCTTCTGATCTAAAGTTATGAAGCTTTAAAGACAAACTAGGCGGAAATGACCAAATCAACCCACATGCAGAATAGGGTTAAAGATGTTTGAGTGTTTTCCTGCCTTTTTTGAATCCCACACATTTAAATGAGTTAAACAAACCCTCTTTTGTTCTTTTTGAGTCATCCATTGGCGAATTTGCTAGTGTTCTTAGGATCATTATCCTGTTCAACAGCCCACGTCTGATTCAACTTCAACTTTTAGACAGATGTCCTTCAAGCACTCTTTGAAAAGATGCCAAATTCTAAGCTGAATCAGTGACTGCAATCTGCCCAGTCCCTGAGGCAACAAACAATAATATTTACTGGAGGCTTCTTTTCACATCAAACAATCAGCTCTCAAGCTGAATTTGCTTAAGCAGACGGTCCTTGACAAAATAGCAGTTGTTTGAAATCTACACCACTTGTAGATTAAATTCCTTACAACGGAATGATTTATTTCAAATAATTTAGAAATCCTTCTAATTCCTTGCTAGATGCACACACAACCCTTCTTTCTGAATGCCTTTTGTTCTTTAGATCTTGATATAGCAAAGGCGACACCGGACCCTAGATGTTAGGTTTAAGACACGTTCCACCCGCAGGAGCTTCTAATCAATGGCACCTAATATAAAACACCTGAGACTAATTTCAGATAAGAGATAAGAGAGATAAGTATTTTTATGGTCCAGATCAGGGACTATGTGAGGGTAAGAATCCATTTGCCAATGTAGTAAGTCTCAAATTTTCCAGAATTAAACCATAATGTGTTCATGCTACTTCTGTCTGAATCAGTTTGCAGTTTGAATGATGTTTCTATGGCCTTCTGATCTGAAGTTATTAGGCTTTAAATGCAACTGTACAACAATTTTTTACAGGATCTTTGCCAAATTCTCCCTGGTTGTACATTGTATTATGTAAAACTATGAACTATTTATTCTATCACTTTGAAATTGGACATGTATACAGAGAACACATGTGGGATGAACATAATAAAAATTGGAAGAGATCCAAAGAGTATTTTTGGATTTATTCAAAAGTAAAAAGACTTTTTATGAGTCGGGTTCCTTATTTTCTAACCAAAAATACAAACTAAACTCAGAATAAAATATAAAAGAGGTACTTATTTTTCAAAATTAAACTTCATTTACTTCATGGTGCATTTGTCTTGATCCATTTTCAATTTAAATGATGTTTCCATGACCTTCTGATCTGAAGATATTAAGCTTTAAAGACTATACACAACTAGGCAGAAATGACCGGATCCACCCCGTGCAGAAAAGGGTAATGTAAGGGTCTACTTACTTTTTCAATTGGACTGATGTGATTGTTGTTTATTTAAGTGATGAAAAGGTCTACAACATGTTTTAACACTTTTAATGATGTTGAAATATTTGCTTGATCAGTATGAGGAAAAATGGAACAGTTTTTACTGGTTACACTTACTTTTTCACAGGGCTTTAGTCTTGGCTGTTGTCTGTAGCAGTTGTCCCCAAACCTTTGTCCTGTAGCTCTGTTTCCCTGCAGAGTTTAGTTTTAACCAGCATTTAAATGAGCCTCCCCTGCCTTTTTCATGCAATACAGCCATTTAAGGACTTCTGAGTAAGTTCAAAAGCTGGAGTATGCATTGTCAGTAGTGGCTGGATCTACACCCCACAGGATGGCAGATCTCCTAGACCAGGGTTGGTGACTACAAATGACAATTCTGACACTTTTCTAACAAAACCTGTTGAATTGAAACACCGGAATGTTCTTAAACACTTGCCCATTGACTTCTATTCTAGGTGTATTTTAAGCCAAAGGGTTTTCTCTTCTTTTCTATGTGAAGGGTTATGCATTGCAAATATTATCCATGGAAATAAACTATACAGACATGACAAATGGAGATTAGGTTGAAAAATGTTGATGTATTCCTTTACCATGAACTGTGCCCTAATGATATTCAGTGCAGGGCTGAAAACCCTTAAACCCTTTATTTTAAAGCTGAATCCAACCCAATTAATGTTTTGGGGGTTTTTTTATGCCTGTTGATCTGTCCTCCTTCTCCGTTTAGGTTTCTGAGCTGTTTGAGGTGCACGAGGGACTTCGAGTCACTGCTGCCTCCATCTGGCTACCATTCACAGCCCGAAAACACAAACAACAGCTCGAGATTCCTAACTAGCAGATAAAACGCTGTATCAAATGTCCACTCGAGGGAGTTGACCGGCGCCGTGTGCGTTCTCGTGACGTGTGCGCATTTCTTCGCGAGTGCTAAGCTGACATTTAGAAGTGGGAGAGGTAAGAAAAAAAAGAAAAGAAAAAAAAGTTGACTGGCCTTAGTTCGTACTGTTCTGCTTGGCATGAATCAGTTAGCGTGCTGATGCTTTAAATACTCAGTGACTCAAAGCATGTCAGCATCTCTGCGGGAGTCTGCGACATCTCCTCATACTCTCTTACCAAAGGCCCAGGCTCCTTCTCCTCTGCCTAATTGCATCGTTTTGTATGAAAACCTGGATACACGGCCAAAAGTTTGCACATATCTGCTCATGTAGTGTTTCTTCTGAAATCAAGGGTCTTAATAGGGTGTTTGTGCCCTCTTTCTTGCAATAACAGCCTCCACAGTTCTAGGGAGACTTGCTAGATTTTGGAACTTCAGTTGAGCCACAAAAGGATTCGTGAGGTTGCTGGGATGATTAGTTGTGGATCAGAAAATCAACGCTCCATCTTAATCTAAAGGCATCTAATGGAGCTTCTTCACAGCTCCACAGTTCCACACTCTCTAATGCTGGGAGCTTTGCCCTCTCTAGCCCACAATAGGTATGATGACCTTAGGCTCACGTGGAGCTGCTTAAGAGCCCATTGTATTGGCTATGCCTTTCTATGGGATTATACAAGCTGTAAGTGTGCAGTTGAACACCTGTGTCAGCAATGGGCGCGCCTTAAAGTAGCTAAAATGTGTCCGAACACTTTTAGAAACAGAATGATATGGGATTTCATATTACAAAATGGGGGAAAAAAGCACAAAATTATAAATAACCTAGATTTTCTTTTCAAAACTTTTTTTTTTCTGGTTAATTCCTCATAAAATGCTCATGCAAATAAAATACATCATTTTCAAATGTTGTATAATCAAAAGAAATATAGCAAAATTAAAAAAAAAACAATATACAACTTTTTTTTTAATGCATATGATTTGCTCCTCCACTGTGCGCTGTGGAGCATCACATCCCCCCCCCACCCACCTCCACCACCCGCTCCCCCCGTTTATTTTTCTCACCCTCCCTTTTTTCTCTCCTCTTTCCTTCGTCTTCAACTCCTTATCCTGTGGGCTCTAAATATACACCGCCCCGTCGTTGCCGTGGAAACTAAACGGCACATGTAACATTGAACTTAATGGTGTTTAAGTGTGTTTTCTGTTCTAATCGTGGTGTGATCGGCTGCAGCCCCTCCCCTTCCTCCCGCTCTCCTCTTGCTCCCTGCTCTCGTCCTCCTCTCCGCCTCTCCTCCTTCTCTCACTCTGACGTCACAACCCCCCAAAGCCCCACCACCACCACCACCACCTCACCCAAGCTGCCTGCATGTTAATGGGAGGCTATCTGAGCGGCCTGCGCGCGAGGCAGACGACGCCGTGGGAATTGTGATCATTCGAGTGCTAATTATTTCTTATCTCGAGCAGCGTCCACCTTTTTGTAAGGGGAGTTTATTAGGATTACGGAGACAAGTGTCATAGTATGGCGCTCGGAGGCCGGGTTGCTATACAAATGAAGTCGAGTCTCAGGATAAAGATGATGTTCAATAGACCATTGACGGTTTAATTTAGACATAATAGTTCGTAAATCTGTTCAGTCAATGGCTAATTTTCAGATAATCGCTGCATTATATGCCAGTAAGCAAGTATGCCAGTAAACAGCACTGGCCCACAGCAGCCTACAAACCATCATGTAAAGGACAAACGGATATTATTTACAGAAGCAAAGATGCAAGATGTATTACATTAAAGCTATAAATCTGTGTAGACTTGATCTTTCCAAACAATTGAAATGTATGGCTGTTTTGGCATTTTTACTCCCATTTATTTGCTTTTCTGCTTGGAAATGAAATTGCTGAATCTCTCTTGTTTGGCCTAATTCATTTTCCTCAAAGCATTTATCCCTTAGACATTTTATTTGTTCCTTAACGAGGTATTTTGTTTTCATTTTTGTCCTTCCACATTTCTGTGTGTAAACAAGAGTTATATTGGCACTGCTAAAATCACTGAACAAGAGAGAGAGCGAGAGAAAGAGAGAGAGAATGTGTGTGTGTGTGTGTGTGTGTGTTGGCTTCTTTCTTGGCACTGGTGCAGGTTTATTTCTGTCTATGCCTCTCATGGCGTGAGAGTTGGCGCTGCTGGTAGTCATGTGAATGTGACACATCAAACTAACCAACAAAGTTTTGTTACATCTCTGATGTGTATTTTAGGCCTCTGATGACTTCATTACTTAATGCACTGAAAGCGACAGCATTGTATCATCATGTTTAATATCTGTATATGTACTGATCAGCCATAAAATTAGCATCACCTGCCTAATATTGAGTAGTTCCCTCCTGCTGCTGAAAGAGCTCTGGCTGTGGTGCACTGTGTGTTCTAACCCCTTTCTATCAGAGTCAGCATCACTTTTTTTAAACCACAGTAGTTCTTCTGTGGGATCAGACCAGATGGGTTAGTCCTTACTCCCCCCATGCATTAGTGAGCCTTGGGTGCCCATGACCAATGTCGCTGATTCACCAGTTGTCTTTCCTTGGATTCATTTTGGTTGGTACTAACTACTGCATACCTGGAACATGCCATAAGAGCTGCGGTTTTGGAGATGCTCTGACTCAGTCGTCTAGCCATCACAATAAGGCCCTTGTCAAAGTGGATCAGATCCGAATGCTTGCCTATTTTTCCTGCTTCCGGTGTTCCAAAAACTGACTGTTCACTTGCCAAATATATCCCACCACCCTGACAGGTGCCATTATAATAAAGTAACTAGATAGTCAATGTTACTCACTTTACCTGTCAGTGTATGTTCTGGATGATAGGTGCATATACATTACCTGTCAAGTTTTAGAACATTCAATTTTTCCATTTTTTTTCTGAGTGAAAGACCTGGGCAAATACAGCTTTCCTGAAGCAGAGGAACTAAGCAAAGCCCTAAAAGTTCATGCAAAGAATTCCTAGAGGTGCCCTAACTTTTGCTGCTTTTTTTAAACCACCTTTTGTCCAGGTCATCCCAAACCAGCTTGAGTTTAAGACTGAATGAACTGAATCTACATCCGAGTTCTCTTCTTTAAATGTTTTCAATTTAAGAACTTCCTGTCTGTTTTTGTTTCCTT
>JBBPDA010000041.1:19380462-19397376 GCA_037974385.1 Arnoldichthys spilopterus
AACCTCTAAGGCTTTCTTTAAATCCTCTAAATCTCTCTGTTTCTCTGGATTTATTCTGTTTGCTTATTGGGATATTTAGAATGAAATATGCTTGTCTTCTTTAGAAAAATTCATTTTGCTTATATCAGCACACTCTTATAAACAAAGTTGCCTTCAGTGGTTCTTCACACAAATCTATGAAGGAACCCACTTTGGAGTATTTTCCACTGAAACTTTTTTTGTGTCTGACAGAAAGTTGTAAAGTGAATGTAAAGAAACGTATAAAGATTTTAGATCCATACTAATGTCCCTTTAAAAAATCTTACATTTTCAAGCGGTTTTTTCAGGCAATCAAAACTGTGTTAGTAGCGTAGCTAGCATGAGTTACAGCAGCTTGTATACATGCCTCTTAAAACTTTCATTCATTCACAGCAGCGAGTGGCTTTGTTTGATGTGTTATATTCGATTAGTAGGTACTTTATTACCTTATTCTTATCATTTATAAGAAAAGGGGGCTTCTTCAGGACAGTTTAGTAGTTTGGAGTAATTGCGGATTCTTTAGTATAGTTTAGCTTAGGTTTTAAATCATTAACGGTATCTGTGACATCTATAGTGCTGCTGAGCTCTGTTATGCGAGCAGCATTACTGAAAGTGCAGGGTATCTCTTTCATGTAAAGCCTCACTTGGTCTGACTAAGCTACTGTATCTGTGTGCGCAGAACCCCCACCACCACTACCACCAATTTGCCTTTGTAGAGTCATGCCTGGCTACATAATGCAAGGAACAGGAAGAACTGTATATGTGTGTGTGTGTGTGTGTGTGTGTGTGTACACACCCTCTGTGTGGAGAATCACCCTGCTGCATGAATCTGTCAAAATAACTGAGTGTGGCGGTGTTGGAGACAGCTAATGGGTTTTAATGCACTCCTGTTGTCCCCCTCCCCTCCCCTCACACTGCTTCTGATTAGTGCCACCTCATCTGTCTCCCAGCAGCCTCATCTGCCTGAGTGTGTCACAGAAAACCCACACCACAGCTTACACACCCATGTCCTGGCTTGGGCAGTCCTCAAGTTACTCAAATTTTCCTTCCTCTACTCAAATCTCATTCATTTTCTCACATTCCCTTTGCTTTGCTGAAATCCCATTCTGGTCCACTCCACTACTCACATCCCAATTCTAATTCCCATTTAATATGTGATATACATGTTCCTGACACTTCACTTATTTCAACTTTCACATGTCTTCACTCTTCAAGAATGCCAGAGGTGGTTCTCCTCAGAAGGCCTCGTGTAGATGTGCCATATTTGATGAATTTCAATTTCACCCATTAAGAGATTCGTTTAGTAAGGTTTGATAATTAAACGAGCTTAAATCATTTATTTAGGAGTCCTCAACAGAAGTGTCATCCCCAGTGGGCTTTTTTACATCAAATGAAGCAGGAATGAAACCCTCCCCTAAAGTGCAATTCATAGAACTCTCACACCAGTAATACGTGCATATGGCTCCATAGTCTCATTCTAATATTACTTAGCTGCTAAGTAGATGCCTTCAAGGCCATGGTTGTCATTAAATCAGAATGATTACTGCAAAATCATGGTAAGCAATCATTTTAAATAATTTTCCTCTACTCGTTGTGTAGCTCCAGTATGTATTTTGTCTAGACAGGCTTTGATTGCATTTGATCTCTGTCCAGGGACTTGATTTTAAATCGCTCATATGGTTTTAATGTCTCCTTTGGCAGTAGATAAAATATGCCACACACTCTTTATGTACTTTATGTACCTTAACCTTGCTGGTTGAATGTGTTTTTGTCGTCATTTTATGTGGCCATTTGGCTTAAACAGTTACAGCAGAAATAAGGCAGATGATCACTTTTGAGGTTGCATGGTGTGAGTATGCACCCCTCCCTGTGTAAATCATGTATGGATTTTGCCTAGACAGGCTTTGGAAAGCTCAGGCCATGGTCTTGATTTTATAATGCAGTTCAACAGCTGACAGGGTCCTAATGACACGTCTGGCGAGAGATATCATACATAATATTCAGTCATTCTTTTATGCTCATCCCACTCATCTTGGTAACACTGCTGAAGGGCAGCAGTCATACAGTTACATGACATCACAGATAAGCCTTGCAGCATGGCATCAATAACATATATAGGCGTTCATAAAGGCTAATTCCAAAAGGTGTCAATGGCCAGAACACCTGCTGAGGTGAAATGAAATTGCAGCCGATGACAATTGAGAGATGTTGCAAATATGTATGTGGATGCATGTAATGAAAGGCTAATAGCATATGTCATGATCCATTATGAAAGTCATATGGATGTTCACCATGCCACTATTCCCCAATGTATGTTTTGTACAGGCAGGTATTGATTGCAGTGGAAAGCTCTTATTAACAGTGACAACTAGGCTGCATGAGACCTACATAAGCCTTTCAAGATAACAGATGTAACATTATAACATTTAGAAAACCTTTTTCCAACCCATGCCAGTTATCACAGTACTCCTCTGGTATGAAATTACCTCAAAATAGACCAAAGAATCCTATATGACATCTGGGTTTAGGTCAATTGTCATGAAAGGTTAATGGCTTATGCATACTTTTATGAGTTTTACCAGTATTTATACGCTTATTGCTCTGTTCTTTATGTTACATTATGTCTCAGTGTCTGTTTTGTTCACACAGGCTTCAATTGCAATGGAAAGCTCTGATCAGGGCCTTCATATTGTGCTGCTTATGAGGTTTGTAGGAAGTATAATACATCAGGCCATTCCTATATGTACAGTACTTCAGCCAGATGCATTGTCATTGCGGTTCTGCGGTCCTGTATCTGTGAATGAGGTTGCTGTCAGTGATGAGCACTGTGACGTCTTTACTTTCAGCCAACCAACTACTTCACACTCATAAGTCAACGAACAGAGTCAAGTCCGCCGTCCAATCAGCTTTGTCCTTGAGACGGACAGGTGTGGCTGCCAATCAGGTGCAGAAGAGGTATCGAGAGGCAGAGGAGAGAGAGTCTGTCATCAGGTACTTTCTAAGGAGCTCCTCCTTACTTTCTGTCTCTCTCTCCCTCTCTCTCCCTCTCTCCCTCTCCCTCCCTCCCTTTTGCTGCCTCTCTCACTCTCTCTCACCCTCTCTCTCACACACATAAACACACACACCTCCCCTCCCCCTCCGGACCTCCGCTCCCCTCTTTGCACACTCCCCGTTCCCTGGCACAGCCCAAGCTATAAAAAGATTTCTGAATGAAGGCGAGGCTTTGAGGTCGAAGCCATTTGAATGATTTTTGTGAATGACGCAGGGCCCCGCGGCCTCATGGGAAGCAGATCAAACCCAGAGGAGGAGACAGCCGTGTTTGAGTGCTCAGTCGGGAGCCCCTCCGCCTTTCACTGACTTTCAATTAAAACTTTGATAAGGGAGAGAGAAAAGGGGGGGAGACGAGGGAGAAGAAAAGAGACTTGGGCTAAAATGAAGCTAAATAAAACAACGCCGGGAGGAGTGCCCCGCGTGAAGGCTCGAGCGACGCGCTCTCCATCCACATGCCTTGTTACGCCGAAATTTCTGCGTGTGATCTTTTATTGAACAAACCAGCAGTGTGGATCACTCTCGCAGGCGTTGGTATGGACAGTACAGAATGTTCTGTCATTTTTAGTGTGTGCTGCCATCACTCTGATCTGCGCATGCTCTCTTAGGTCATATGTCTTATTGGCATATCAGAAAGGCACAAGAGCTGTGTGTAACATTGCCCTGGGTCTTTACAGGCTTTAATAACAGTTCTGATTCATACAATGCATTTACTTTCCTCATTCTGTTGACTTGCCTGCTTATGGAAAGTACAGGTCACTTTTACTAGGCAATCAACTGATCCCACTGATGATGAGCTTTATTAATTTTAGATTGTTCTTTAATTTGATTGGTTAAGCTATGTTCCAAGTCATTGTACAATAGGCTGAGCTGCATTCCAAGCAGTTTGTGAAAAACTCGTTGCAACACATATTGTCCCTGTCCTAAATATGTTTGGCTGAGCAGCGTTTAAATCAGCTATAAAACTTTTAACATAGGCTACACACACCTACAACCACCTCACAACAACTGAATTCATTTTAACGCACTATTCTGTAATACATTAATATTCTTTGAATATGAATTTATGTTGTTTGTATGGACCACAGGGTGAAATGAGCACAAGAACAGTACGAAATTAAGTAAGCTTTTGCTCTAACCATCAGAAGAAGGTCTAAGTGGCTCAGATCCTTAAGCTTGCCCATTTTTCTTGCTTCCAGCACATCAGCTTCAAGAATTGACTGTTCACTTGCTGCCTGGTATATGCCAACCCTCTGACAGGTGCAATGGTAATTAAGTAACTAGACAGTCAATGTTATTCACATTGCCTGTCAGTGGTGTTAATGTTATGGCTGATTGGTGTATACTATACATACATTGCTCTATGGTGTAATGTTCATTATTATATGACAGAAAGGGAAATAGTTAATGAAATGGCTTCAGTACACAGTGATGGGTGATTTGTCCACCCAATCATTGGTTGCTTGGTAACAGTAACATGCTTAAATGTTTTTTTTTTTTTTTTGACAGCAGAATTGATGATCGTAATTATTAGCGATGGTAAATTGTTTCTTGGAAAATTGTGTGTTTTGTCATATTTTTCCCCCACAATTTTATAAAAGCAATAATCCACATGAAGCCATGTGTTACAGTGGTTTTATCACAGATAATAGGGTTTAATGCATAGTGCTTCATGTCATGCCTAAGAATGCCCTTATCCATGATCAAATGTAGGGCTTATTGCATTGTTATACATACGTATACATATGACCACATATACTAACAGAATTGTGCGTTAATGTGCCAGGTTATTAAAACCATTGTGCTGCTTTTGGAGTAATATTCACTTGTTATTCACTTGTCTCATCTCTTTAAAGTAATTAACTTGACTATCTCACCACATAATTTCAGTTTTACATTTCTGTTGTCATGTTTGGAATGTTTTTTTTCATAAACAGTCATGCCTGCATCTATGGGTAAATTATGTCTGTATCTTTAAAAATTATTTTAAAATATGTGTCAATTTCATTGAATAAAAGAATTAAAAGTCATAAAATATCAGCACTTTATTAAAAAAGTGCAAAGAAATAAAAATGACCACAGGATCCATGATCTCATCTTTTTGGCAGCTGAATGCCCATTAAATGCAGAGGGCGTGGAGTTGATGGTACACTGCAACTATGCGCATGTTTAAAGAACTCCCTCTGGACGGTCCGATAAAGACGACCAGTACTTACTTGTGAAATGTGTTGTGGTTTACGCTACACATTTCACATTTTATGGCTTAAAATATCCCAGTCTTACAGAATATGCATTTAATGACACACGCATACCTGAGTTATGAATGGTACATTAGTACAAATGTAAATGCATACTTCTAACCATGAGGGGATTCTTGCATGTAAGCACAGGTGCACCCCACACTTCTCATCAGAATTCAGCAGGTTGAGCAGTTACTGGGCAGCAGGTGTTTCTTCGCTTGCTTTGGCTGCAGGGAGGAATGAAGTGCAGCTTAAGTGCTAATGAAGCAAGATAACTAGTATGAAATCCACTGATGGTAGTGAGAACTGTTGGTGTGAATTTTCATAGCCTTTAGCACGTGTCAAAAAATTTTCATCCGCAAGATTGAAACGAAAGCTGCAACTGTTATTGAAATTTTCAGAACGTGCTAATTTCGAGGCGTGCTAAACGCTGTAACTGAATCTGCCCCTCTGTGCATTTTGGCTGCTTCCATCACCTCTTCTGCAAAGTAGCCAAAGCCACACACACACAACATGGACCCACCTTGGAGGGATGCAGCCACAGGGACTCCCCGAACGACGTCATAGGAAGGCCTGCATGTTTATGAGTTTGTGTGTATGTGTGTGTGTGTGCTCTCTCGACACAGAGGTTCCTGTTTCCATTCGTAATAGCTCCATACACTCTGAGACACATGGTAGACAATACAGATAAATAGTAATAATAGATACAGCAGTCAGTTGTTTATCTGTTTCTAACTTTGTTCATGTGTGTATAGTTAGATAGATTGACTAAAGAGTGAGTTACTTCACCAAAAGGAAGAGACTGCATTATTGTGGTTATGAATGTGAATTTGCACAAATGTCTTGATTTGTAGTTAGTTACACATGTATACTGCATAAAATACATTGTAATTGCATATACAGGTGCATACATACATATGTAGGTTATTGCATATGTGTAATACTATATACGTAGATAGACCTATAATACATTAACCCTTCAATGCATAGCAACACAGATGTACGGACTGCTTTCCATTGAAGTGTACGTCACACCTGTGTGATCTGGAATGTTAAACAATGAATATTCTAATGCAAAATCTGGATGCAGCAATTGATTACATTCAGTATGCTGTCAGCCTTACACTTTTATACTTACTGTTTTTTAAACATTTGACAGTCAATCTCTAACTAAATAACAAAACGACAGAGATTAGGAATGCACTTGTACTTCAAAGCAAGCTAGAGCTATAGACTGTTAGCTTAATCAACATTTCAGTCAATTTAGTTGAAGTAAAAAAAATTCTAGTCTCATAAACACTACTGAATCTTTTACATCTAGGGTTCAGATTAGGGTCCCAAGATCCTGGGTTCGATCCCCGGGTTGGCCACAGGTGCCTTTCTGTGCAGAGTTTGCAAGCTCTCCCATTCGCATGGGTTTCCTCCGGGTGCTCCAGTTCCCTCCCACTGTCCAAAGGCTGCAGTGGGTTGACTGGATACTCTAAATTGCTCATAGGTGTTAATGTGTGTATGAATGGTTGTCTGTCTATGTGTTGCCCCCGATGGATTGACCTCCTGTCTTGGATGTATCCTGTCTTGGGCCTGTGGTCAGCTGGGACTGGCTCCAGCTTCACTGTGACCCAGAAACAGAAGACGTGGTTTAGAAAAAGGGTGGATGGATGGCTTATGGTCCCTGGTAAATTGCCAATCTCCTGAAAGTACTGTTGTGAAACTGCTGCTCAATGTTTCTGCAGTCACACAGATGTGTCCTGTGTATTGAAAATTAATCAACCTGAGCAAATTTAATAAAAAGTAATAAATTCTCAAATTTGGGTGTGGAATGCTGAAGGGTTAATGGCATGTTACATATTGCCCCACAAAGCAAGTATCTCCAAATCTAGTGATTTTACACAAGTGAGCAAAAACATTATGTACTCCTAATGTAACTCAATGTAAAGACTTTTTAAAATAAGTAACTTTGTAGCATTTCTATTGGTTCATTGTTCATTAAAATTTCACACACTTTAAATAACAGCTTCTGTGGTAAAATGTAGGTAAACAAACTAAAAAATACTTTCTAGACCATGATAAGACATAACTGCATGTATATTTAGTTGTATTTAACACATATAGTGAAAGTGACAATTTGTCATTGTGAACATACTCAAGCACCACAACGAAATGTGACCTCTGCATTAAACCCATCACACGTGCACAGGTGGTGCAGCAGGCAGCCACCAACAGCACTGGGGAGTAGTGTAGCAGGACAATACCTTGGTCCTCAGTAGTGCCCGGGCCGGGCCGGGCACTCGAACCTGAAACCTTCAGGTCTCAAAGGCAGCGTCCTAACCACTAGGCCACCACTGCCCACTTTGGTACATTGGTATTACATATGTAAGTAGCTACATATGTATAAAACCTACAAGACATTATTACATATAGGCAATACATCATTATAGCACAAAAGGACACAAATATGACCCCATGTCCCATCACAGTATAAAAAACAAAGTTTGTGTGTATGTGAAAGAGAGAAAAAGAGAAAAAGGTTGTGAATGTAGGTATGTGTGTATGTGTATGTGTGTCAGAGGGAGAGGGAGGAAGGGGGAGTGAGACGGCAAGAGAGTGGACTCTTAAGCACTCTAAAAACCAGTCAGCGAGACGGTAAACACTGCTAGGCGTGTGGCGGAGCCGGATCGGAATCATCTCCCTCACGGCGGGAGCCTTGCTTCTCTTCCATTATCCTTCTGCAGGAAAATTACCCACCGGCCACTGGGGCCTGTAATATTCCCAGCATCCATCTCACTCTTCTCTCTCTCTCTCTCTCTCTCTCTCTCTCACCCCTCCCCTCTCTTTACCCACTCAGGAGGCTGACAGTATGGAGGCTGGGGGGTGAATTGGAAAAACACGGGGTGCAGCCATAACAAGTGCCCTCGGGTAATGACAGCTTTGCCTGGGCTGTAATTTACCCCTCGTGTCGGACTCGCTCAGCCGTGGAGGAGAACAGGGCCTTTGCCAATGAAGCCGTTTCGCTCCGCGCCCGCCGTTTTTCTCCTGCCGTCGCCGAGGCCTGTGCCGCTTACTAACAGGGCCAAAAGCACGAGCGTGTTGGCTGCCTGTAATGGTTATCGCGCCTGTCTCTCATCGTTTGCCTGGTTAAGCACTAATGTAATGGAGGTGTTGGGGGGGATAGGGGGCCATTCTATCAGAAATAGAGCCAGAACTGTAAAGCCTCAGATGTTGTGAAGTGGCTCTGAGATGTTTAAGGACCCTATAGCAGCACTGTAAGTGACACACTAGCATTTGTTGGTCATGTTTTTTTGTTTTATTTTGCTTTCCACATGCAATATTGGTTTACAACATTACTGGGCAGGGCTTGGGAATTATATAGAAAATTTAAGTAAAACGCATCATAATTGGATAAACATTACTGCAACAATGTTACTACTTCTGCGCTTTAAGACAATAGCTGCAGGTGTTTAGTAAATATATATATACAGTATATATACCCATCAGCCATAACATTAACACCACTGACAGGTAAAGTGAATGACATTGACTATCTAATTACTGCATTACGATGGCACCTGTCAGGGGCGGGGTGAAATATATTAGGCAATAAGTGAACAGTCAGTTCTTGAAGTTGTTGTTCTGAAATCACGAGAAATGTGCGAGCATAAGGTTTTGCGACACTTAGACAAGGGCCTTCATCCCACTATAGAGCTACTGTGGTTTAAAGACTGACTGATAGAAAGTGTTCTGAACACACAGTGCACCACAGGACCTACACCTATCCTGGTATATGTAAATGACCTTTGTTCTGATTGGCTGCCTTGTACTGTACTGCTTTAACTGCAGTCTAGGCTGAAATGCATCATAAAAAAGATGAATTCAAAAATGGCTGTTTTTGCAGCTCAGTTTACATACAATGACCGTATGGACTGGGGATGTCCAAAGTGTTGAATGTTGCATCCTGAACCATCTCTTTTATTTAAATTTTTTTTTATTTTACATGAAATGTGCCCTTTAAACAACTGGCCAGTTACCAACTGTGTTTTTCTTATTTAGCCCATACTGAGTGTTGGCCAGTACCATCAATGCTAAGCATAGCTTTTCTGTTGATGCATCATAAACATATCAGTTACTGTCTCATTATACACACAGCCTGTAGATGATGTAACTGTGCACTACAAGACCACATCTCATCCATCCCAAGGCCAGTTCCAGTACACATCTGCGTGCTAGAGAATCCCGTAAACTCTTCAGTGCAACCCTGAGACTCATTTGTGTGTGTATATGTGGGCAAGAGTTTGTGTGTGTTCCTACATTAGCACATTAAAGCAGCGCAGACAGGGGACAGGGAAAGAGGCCAGCAGCGGAAACACTGCCCGGTTCTTGCTGGCTGGGGGCCAGTGGGGTTTCTAATGGCTGACCTGGCCCCTCATTACTGCCTGTTAAACCCCTGACCTGCTTCTGACACCACCCCACCCCCACCACCATCACGACAACTCACTCACAGCCTGTACTTGGCGGCCATGCAAGGCACATCCAATCAATTTCTCTTAATAGGTGTGTGATTGTGTGCTGATGTTGTATATTAATGTGGGGAACACCCTGGAAAGTGGCCATAAATCAGATGGGGACAGAGATAGCACATCTGTTGATAGGCGGCTGAATTAATGGATGGATTTAGGGATGGAAGGATGGATGGGCAGATGGATGGGTGGATGAATGGATAGGTGGATAGATGGATGGATGGACTGAGTAAAAGCCAAACTGGGTGATTAATCTTTAACACTGTGTAGAAAAGACAGACTGACAATTTGTTTGACCCCTTTGGGGGAAATGCTGAAATGTTTAAATGCTGACTCGGATTGCAAGTCACAGTGCAGTGACAAGCCAAAGGGGTCAGTATATAATAAAAACAAACAAAAGCGAGAATGTCCCTGTGGTTGACCGTGTCAGTGCGGACAGATGGCCAGCTGACCTGAGATCAGAGTGGGCCTGACTCACTGCATAATCGAGCAGCTGTCTAACCGGACGTCAGGCACACACACATGACCCACAGGAATTTCTGTCACTCACACCCCCCCTCCAATTCTCTCTCTCTCTCTCTCTCTTTCTCTCTCTCTCTCTCGTATGTCTGTTCTCTTTACTCTTCCTTTGTCTCTCTATTATCTCTCTCTCTCTATTATCTCTCTCCCTCTCTCTCTCTCTCTCTCTCTCTCTCTCTCTCTCTTCCTCCTCTTTCCAATTCTAATCAGAGAAAATTTGTGAGTTAAATCAAATTTAAATATCATGAGGCTCTGAATAAACTCGCCATTATCCAATAGCTCATTGAATGGAAAGTGTGTGCTGAAGCACTATTAGCCTCCAGTTCTGGCTTCCAACTTTGATAAACCACTGTGACAAATATGCACTCTAGGTACAAGGCCCCAATGCCCTCATCACAGTGTCCAGGATAAGACTGACTGCTGCTGTATGATGTATGTATAGTCATGAGCTATCTGCATGTTCATTCCAGTCTATATGATGCTTGTAGAAAGCTTGGAAGGGTTTGATATGAACAGTGTAAATGTTTCTTTTACCACAATACAGGTCACATATCATTTTTCTTTATTCATTTTTCAATCGTGACAGTGACCATTTTCTTCTTCTACTCCTCTTTTTGTTATTGTGTCTCTAACACTGTTATATGTCCATTCTGACTGGTGGCCCTGGATTGACAATATATGTAAAAGTGTGAAATCTTGTTTGTAAAATGCAATTAAAACAATATTTAATTTTTACATTCTCTTGGACTTTTATAACAAAAGTACAAAAAATGTATGTACAATATGTAATAACACATTTTTAATATAAGGCCTGTTATACACTGAAAAGCGTTGACACGTGCAAAATATTAGTAAAAAGTTTATAGAGCAGTGACATCATTTTAAAACATTCCACAATAACAACATGAAAGAGTAACAGGTCATGGGAACATGACTGGGTATAAGAGGAACATCCACCAAAGGATTAGTCACTTTGTGCCAAACTTTGTGTGAAAATTCTCAGTCAGATCAAAAATATATATTATTTTATTATTCTCAAGAAAGAATTCACTTCAGCTTGTTTTGGGAAAACTTATATTTCAACAGTATGAGTATGGGCCCTTAAAGCAGAACTATCATCTCTCTTAGAGCAGAAGCATGAACATGTCAGTGTGGCGTAGTTACAGCGTTTACAAAAGGGATGGAATTAATGTTTAAAACAAATCTGGAACAGGAGTGTATAGCTACAGATATACCTGTCCTTCATGTCAGAACTAATGAAATGTCTGTAAATGCAATCCCCTCTCTCTCCCTCTCTCTCTCTCTCTCTCTCTCTCTCTCTCTCTCAGCCCAGCGGCAGGACTCAGGCTGCCCCTATCAATTATTAACAAACACAATTACCATCCAGTCAGCCAGTCAGTTATTTCACCTCATGGTTGACATTTCGAAACAGAGAGAGAGCCAATCATGAGCGAGCGAGCGAGAGAGAGAGCGGGGTGAGAGAGATGTATGTGTGAAAGGAAATTGCAGTGAACACACAGCACCATGGATGGAGTGAGTCAGAGTCAGAGTGCGGCCACGCTATTGAGCCCCTTATTCTTTCACTATGAATGGTGGCCCGTCACGGCTCCCTCTAATGCACCTGTTTCTCGAGCTCAGTTTCGCAGTGGGGTTGTGTAAACAAAAATGTATTCGTTTATTAGTGTATTCGCTCTAATTGTGCCCTGTAAAAAAATTGTGATTTTCTCAATTATTTGCCTATTCATTTTTTGATCGCGTCTGATTGTTTTTGAAGAGAACAAATCTTACAGACACAGGCCCGGATTTGATTTGAAAGCGCTCCACTACTCCTCTGCCCGGTGAACCTCAGGCTTATTTGTTGTATAATAAGCACTTAACATGTAATTAGAAGGCTGCCGGAGCAGCTTCTCTCATTTGGTTTTTGATTTGTAACCACCTGAATACGTCCACACTCCAGCAGCACTTAACACGCAGTAACACATGCGTGCATTACCTGCAAGCTTTCTCCTCCCGGTGCCGCTCACACACAGTCTCGGAAAAACAAGTCGCGAGCGCCACCGCAATTACCTCTAATGGATAATTGCACAGGCGGGATAATTATGCACAATTCTGAATGTCTGAAGGGGACCACTTATTGAATTTGATCATAATACTAGCGCTGAACTTAAGCCTGCTGCCTTGATCTTCCCCATCAAGCTTTGTTACGTGTATTTTTGTATTTTTGAAAGGCTGATGTCTCACTCACATATGGACGCAGATACAACGCATACACAAACATATTTGGTCCAAAAATCAAGGATCAAACACTACACACGATGATTTGAACCACTCTGTGTGTACTTGACCAAAATGTTGACTTGTGTAATGAATAGCTTTAGCACAGGGGTGTCAAGCTCCAGTCCTGGAGGGTCGGTGTCCAGCACAGTTTAGTGATTTCTCTGCTCAAACACAACTGATTCAACTTACCTGCTAAGTGGCAGGTTTAATGAGTGTGTTTTAGGAGGGGAAGTACTAAGTAGTGCTGGACACTGGCCCTCCAGGAGCAGAGTTTGACACCCCTGCTCTAGCAGAACGCTACTAATTGCAGCGTTATTGGTGGCAGCTGTGGCCTAATGGTGGGAGAAGTGGGCATGTTACTGGAGAGTTGCCAGTTTAGTCCTGGTACCAGCAGGGATAATGTGGGTGAGTAAACAGGTGTTCTCGACCTATATCCATGGCTAAAGTGCCCTTGGGCAAGGTGCCTTATCCCCTAGCTGCCCCCTAACCCACCCCACCCCACCCCCGGTCATGGGTGTGCTGTGCAGCCCATTGCTCCTATTTCTGGTTTGTGTCTATAGGTGTCACAGATGGGTTAAATGCAGAGGACAAATTCACTGCTCACTATCCACAGTGTGTGAATGCCACACTTTCACATCATAAAGGATCAAAACTTCCTCATAAGCCGGTATATAAATTCACTACCTGTTCATGAGTTGTTTTTCAAGATTTTTCCTGGTTTTTTTGGCCCATTATCTAATCCGAAAGCTGTCATTTTGAGAACCTCCTCAATCAGATCTGATCCTTTTTTTCATACATGATGCATAATGCAGCTATATTGTGTGTAATATAGGCCAGTTATGCTAGTCTGTGAATAAATACTGTGGTAAAAAAAATCAGTATGTCTTTTATTGTATGCATAATGTGTTATAACAATTTAACAATTACATCCATTTTTGTTATGAGTATAGTGTAATAGAATGTAAAATTAAATCTTTTGTTTTCTGTGGACAGCTCATGTAAAATAACTGTTTAATAGGGATGCAATAAACCTTGATATTTAAAAAAATTGATATTGCAATGCAAACATTTGATAATATGTATTGAGCATTCTGTTGTTTAGGATAACTATTGCATTGGTCTTGTTTAAAGTCTGAAATTGATCAACATTAATCAACAGGACTCGGTTCATATCACGCACCACGCTCTGCCCACATTCCACCTCTAATTTCATCAGTAGATTTTGCATTTAGTTATTTTTCTTCTTTCATTTTTTCTTTCTATTTCTTCTTTCATTGTATCTTTGAAGTTGAACTGCATTTGAGAGATAGTATTGTTTTCAGCCAATGGCAATAAAAAGGAGTGAAACATTTGTTGTGGGTCTATTTTGTACATGCTTCTAGTGGCACACTGCTAGTGACAGCAAGTAGACTCAAAGCATAATAAATAAAAATAAAAAAAATGAATAAAAGTGCCAGGAAGCTTTTTTTTTTTTTTGCATAATGCCATGGAATAACCATTGTTAAAGAAGCTTCCGATAGATTGTTCTTAAAAGAAATAATTTTGCAATTATTAAAGGTCTGAAGAACCTTTCTAAATGTTAACCCTTAGAACTCGATCTTGATTTTTGTGTCAAGTACAATTGCTATTAAAATCATAAAGCATTTACATGAGACAGTGATGCCATGCATTGTTTTTTTAAAGATACTTTAATCTACTTAAATATATCATCATCTGAACCATTCATATTATTATAAATGTAACTATTTTTTAAATAAATTATTTTTTTAAATATTGCACCTGTATCCCATTTTTTTAAGGAAAGTTGGGACACTGTATAAAATAATAAGTAGCATGCAATGATTTGCAAATTGTGTAAACCCTTATTTAATTGACAAAAACATTGACATAATATTGTTTATGAAACAATATTATTTATAAAAAATATACACTAATTGTTTTGGGAAAGGGCAACAAAGACTTGAAAATTCATGTAATGCTTTAGACAAACACTTGATGGGACATCTCACAACTAATTTCATCATATATAATACATAATATCATTTAAAGATTGAGAGAATCTGGAGAAATTTCTGAACACAAAAAAAAGCCAATGCCAATGTTTTATGACAGCTTTCTGGGACCTCATGCAGCACTGCATTAAAAATTTACACACCTGCAATAGTAATCATTGAATGGACTCCGGAACACTTCTACAAACTATTGGATTGATTATTTGTCGCTGAATCCATAAGTGCAAGTCACTGAGGTGCTGGAGAAAACTCCTTCTAGAATTGCTACAAAGTTCCTCTTTTCATCTCCTCTCCAGGCTTTGTGTGAGGGTTTAATGTGAAGGGTCTATGGACCTGCAGCTTTATCATCCAGCACTCTACTGCTCAAGCTCTCACCTGGCCTTCCTTACACGGTAAAAAACCTTTGGCTAATGAGAAAAAGAGGCTGGTGTCACTTTGCCCTCAGTCTAGGTGCACAAGCGGACGATACTGTGGTTTAGATTGAATAGAAAAATCGACTGGGTTTCTTATTCCTATGGACTCCACTGCATTTCAGCTCTTACTCTTGCAAATCCTTTGCACAGCATCTGGGCCTGCCTGAATATGTGAATTGCCTCACACATGTACAATGTTGACATCAGATACGTGCGATCAATAAATGATCGTTGAAGATTTGTGCCCTATCATGGATAACTGCTGTTATGGAAATTAACAGTAACATTGACAAGCCAGGAGAGGCAAACAGCAAGCAGGTGCTGTGTTCAGTTCTCAGGGAGAGTGAACAGGGTCCTTTCTATGGGGAGTTTGCATGTGTTCCCTGTGTCTGTGGGGGTTTCTGCAAGGAGCTCCAGTTTCCACAGTCCAGAAACATAAAATCCAGGTCAATTGGAGTTGTTAAACTGTATCTAGGCATGACTGTGTGCCTGACTGTTGTTCCAGTGTCTTCCCAGTGATGGAATGGCGACCTCTTCAGTATGTTTCTCTGACTCATACCCTATGAGTGCTGGGCTAGGCTCCATTGATATTAACTCTATTGATTGAAGTGATATTAAATTGGTTCAGGATCCAGGGTCAGACAATGTATGCTTCAGGGTCAGGGAGTGTATAAAAGCCATCCATACAGCAATGGATCACCCAGAGCCATAATGGAGCAAAGTGTACACTAGCATGGACTGAACTCTCTTTAAACCTCTTTAAACTCTGTCTTGACTCAAACTTGAACCTCTTTAAACTCGGTCTTGACTCAGACTTGAACCTCTTTGAACTTGGTCTTGACTTGGACTCAAGTAGTCCTGGTCTTGAACTTGTCTTGGACTCCTCAAACTTCTTGACTTCGGCTCTGATTGTGATTCTGGAAGCAATACAGTTCATCATGAATTCTCAAATTGCACTTTGAATTGATTTGCCCGAATCATTTTTATTCAATTTAATCAGATTCTGAGTCACATTTGAGTGAAAAAACTCTATCCTGTATCTGGTTATAAAAGCTGACAATCTTAATCTTAGTGTCTCTTCCAGGGTCAGACAATGTATGCTTCAGGGTCAGGCAGTGTATGAAGGCCATCCCTGCAGACAGTGGCTCACCCAGAGCCATAATGGAGCAAAGTGCACACTAATTCCTCAGCTGCCTCATTATCACAGTGTTTGCCTGTCATGAGCAGCCGTTTCAGCTCTGAGTGATCTAGCAGGGGTCGAAGGATATTAATCTGAGCCTGGTTAATGGAGGCGAGAGTGAGTGTAGGAGGGAGTCTGTCTGGCTCAGGATTACTGGCTCCGATACAGTGGCTACGCTAAGTGGCTACACTAAACCTTTGGGACATATAGACTAAGTACATGTTATTTATTTATTTATTTATTTATTTATTTTTAACATGTATTTATGGAAGAAATCCCAACTGAACAGTACATTTGTTTCTAATGGTATATTTAGCATAATTATCCATTAGTCTAGCATATATTTGGCATAGACTCTGAATTACTGGAATGTGTAAGAATCTGTTACTAGATTATTTGTTCCTGTTGCTGTTTTTGGAAATATTTCACTTGTCGGCTTTCAAAACTCAGCTATCATAAGCATAGGTCTCAGTATTTACCTCTAGCACTATGCTAATGGATCCCAAACCAATCTCAGAAGAACCCAAGCCATATTTGTCATATTTCTGCTTTAGATCATATTGAGCCAAGAAGTCTGCATATTTTCTCAGAAGCTGTAGCTCATATGCCAAAGGACAATTTTAGAAGGGTCTGCTGTTAGGGCTGCAAATATGTAACTTCACAAGGATTTAAACTGGTTATGATCAGTGCTGG
>JBBPDA010000041.1:19430129-19444162 GCA_037974385.1 Arnoldichthys spilopterus
TGTGTGTGTGTGTGTGTGTGTGTGTGTGTGTGTGTGTGTGTGTGTGTGTGTGTGTGTGTGTGTGTGTGTGCATTTGTGTGTGTATTGGCTTTAATGAAGGATCCTAAAAACAGAAAAATGAGTCATTATTGACTTATAACTTCTTTAGTAAAGTACTGTAACACTTTGGTGTCTAAGAATGTGTGTCTATGTGTGTATCTCTCCACGAGTCTCCATTTGTGTATATGTGAGTATGCGCACGAGTGCGTTTGACTGTCTATGTTTGTATGCTTGCATGGAGTGTTTGTACTTTGATTCTGACATGAAAAGGCACTTCCATGCCCAAATATTACTTTCTATAAATAACATGATGACGTCAAACAACATTTATTTCAGTTGGCCAGTTTGCATCAGCCCTCCCCTGCCAGTGAACACTGCTGAAGCGTTGGGGCATTTAGGGGCCAGCTAGAGACTTCTTCAGATCATTAGATAACCAGTGGATGTAAGTGTTATGGATGTACATGTTACTTCTGTTTAGTTTCATTTAATGACTTTATGCTGTTAGCTTAGTAAGAAGTATTCAGGTGGGTGTGAGCAGATGAGGCATTAGGAAAATGAAATACAGCAGATAAATGTGTAGAAAAAAATTATATTTTAATTATTACATTTTATAATTATATGTTTGAAACTATGAATCTGTAAAAAAACAAACAAATGTTGACTTACCCCACATCAAGTCATTCAGTCCAGACATGATTTGTGTTCAGAGTTTGCTTCTTTAATTTTGCACTAAAACTACTAGGCTAACATAGCTTAAAGGAAATGGGAGCTTACACTGCTACTCCAAAGTTTGTGCACCCTTTAGGATTTTCTATATTTCTTCATAAATGAGATGAAAATATGACACTTGAACATTTATTTATTGAGCAATATTGTCCAATATTGCATATCTGTGAGTATAACAGCTTTCGGCATCTGATTTGACCCCCTTGTGCAGCAACAACTGAAACTACACATTTCTGATATCTGTTGATCAGTACGGCATATCGTCTTCTATGCAGTTTTCTCAATTTTCCATACAGAACAGCTTCCACTTTGAGGTGCTTTTTTTTTTTTTTTTAGTTTTACAAAACTTTAACTTTATTTTTCTTGTGTGCTTAGGATTGTTATATTGTTACAGGTGCTATTTTTCTTAAGAATCAGTTCAGGGAAAGATGTCCAGACATTTCCCATTCAATTTTGCTTGTATAATTCAGAATTCATTTAGATTGTAGGTTAGGTGTCACGAATGGAGGTGAGTCTGGAAACCAGTGCGGTTAACAAAGAGTCTTTATTTTCAAAACCAGCAACAGAGGAATCGGCGCTCCGGCACTCGGGAGGAGAAAGCTACGAGAGGCGCTCAGTAGCAACTGCCCTCGCTGGAGCTAGGCTCAGCTCAGTTCGTTAAAGTTCAATACCGTATCCTAGAATGGAGGCGCTTAACTAAGCGTCTTCGGTGCAACACCAACCTGGTGCTGCGCGTTCAATACTTGTTCCTACAATCGTTGCCTTTTGGACAGCACACAACGAGTATCTCAGTGCTCTCCCACGTCCCGGCCCTGCCTATATCGCCAGGTGATGAGGGGGCTAACTAGCCGCACCTGGATTAGGTTGGGCCAGTTAGTACTCGGGGGATGGAGACTGGCGCCGGCTGCTGGGTGGCAGTAGCCCCCCCTCTACTGTCTTACCTGTTCCCTTACATTAGGTTATCAATAAAAATGGAAAAAAATCTATGACATGACATATACTGATAAGGTATCAAAAACCACATAAGCAAGGCTATTTAAGATAGCTTATCAACTGCATTTAGTTTGAGACAAGTGTGTGAAATTGTAGGCATTCAGTTTGCACTGAGAGAGGTTCCTAATAATGTAGCACCTGTTTAATACAAAAGGGACAAACATATAACAAAAAAAAACTAACATATCTTAGCTGATTAACTACATTTGGGGAAAAGGGAAAACTGTACATTTAATTGATCTTTCTACAACCTATTACCTTTTATTCAGTAAAAGGTATATTATAAGCACAGGCAGTGATTTTGGCAGAAGGAAATGGCAGAGTAGATGTGAGAATTGGAGCCCTTTTTGAGATCTGTCTGTAGAATGCCAGGATTGAAAATTCTGTAGGAATGAACTCATATAAAAAGATATTAACATTTTAATTGTTAGGGGTCTTATTATTCTTTCTCTTATTTTGAATAGATATACATGGAATAGTAAGTAAAAAAACTGATTTACAAATAGAGATGCATTTGTACAAGAAAATGCAAGATATTTTTGCACAGCATAAGCAATTCCCAAGCGGCTACTATGGTATTTTTAATGGTTTTTAGGGTGTTGCTGGTTGGTTGCCATCGTCTTCCACATGGTTACAAGGGTGTTGTTGGGTGGTTACTATGGTATTGCAGGTGGTTGTTGGGGTGTTGTTATTTGGTTAGTATAGTATTGTGGTTGGTTGGTAGGGTGTTGCTAGATGGTAGAGATTGGTTGAGTAGTTAATGGTGTAAAAATTTTTGCAAATTTAGAAAAGAATATCTGGTGAGTCTTATCTTAGCTACCTAGTATTAAAAACAAAACTCTGTTTTGGAGAAAAGAGTCATTTGCAAGGCATAATCTTTAAAAATGTAGACCTCACTGAAAGATACTGACTGAGGCTTTAAAAGAACAATTTATTTTCTCTGCAATACATCAAGTACACAGGTATTCATTGTTCTGTAGCACTTTCTTCAGTTCTCCAGCAGTGTGGTTCCTGGAATAGCACAATTGCTGTTACTTCTGCCTTAATTTGGGTAACAAATTGAAACTGGGATTAAAAACAAATTAGTGCGTCTAACCATTTATATTATGTTGGCTGTAATCACTTTATAGGTTATTAGCTTCAGAGATGCACTCTTTCAACACCTAAACAAGTAAATGGCAAACAACTAATGGAAGTGATCCAGGCTTTCCAAGAAAAAATTATTAGACACTTTGCTTTTTTAAACTAAGTTGTTGTTTCTTAAGCTCATGGGCACTGGCATACACACAGAATGCGTATTATGTTAAATCTGAACTCATCTAAAAACTGAAATGCATTAAATGATGTTAAATCCACCTCTGCAAATGTTTATATACAGAAATGTATGTAGCAGCTGGATGATAATATAGAATGATCCTGGGAAAACAGGGTGAAGACTTCAGCTTCCTGAAGTTAAGTCAGTCATTCATCACCTGGAGGAGTGTGAAAAGATCCATGTTCCTCACAGAAGCATAGGGATTCTGGCTTGTTCGGAAGAATGTGGAGAGTGAGAGAGAGAGAGAGAGAGAGAGAGAAAGAGAGAGAGAGAGAAAGAGAGAGAGAGAAAGACAGAGAGAGAGTGAGTAATCCTTTTAAAGTGGCTGAGTGGTTGTTGACATCTTTGAGATATTGATATTTACACTTAAGTCATGGAATATAAACCAGTGTCTTAAACTAAGCATAACTTATTGACCGTTGTGTAAGATCAGAGCATAACTGCAATTCATTATGTTTCGTGCCTAAACCATCATTTATAATGCTAAAATAGCTCTAGCCCCATTTGCTATTGCATAATTGAGAGTCATTTTTGGAAAGGTTAATTTCTGTGGAGATTAAACAGAGAAAACACTGTATTACTTCACTGCCAAAAAGGTTATAGAGCATGGAAAGGCAGGATAAACAGGGCATTGAAAGCTTCAGTAGTTTTATAGGCCTTTTACATATAGAGTTTGGCACATTTTACATAGTAAGTTTTGTGCCAAAAATTTTTAATTATAATTATTCATTATCCCTATAATTAGACAATCTTTGTTTTGCTTTGTTTTGCTTTTTGTCTTTAGCTTTATTTGATATCTTCTTTTGCTTGTGGAATCCAGTTTTCCCTTCTGCACTTTCTCATTTCTCTTTTACAACAAGGCTTTTAACTGATTGTGGAGTGACGAGTCCACTCAGTGAACCGTGAATCAACCTCCACCTCCCCCCAACATGGCAGAATGCGTTGTGCCAAATGCATGTCTTATTTCAGCAGTGTTAAAGCAATAATACACCAGAGGCCACATCAAGATAAAATATTGAGTTTTTTAATGCCTATTTTAGGTTTTGTATTGCTAACATTTTTTCAACCAACAAATGTAGTTCATTTACAGCATGTTATGCCAGGCAACCATAGACTACCAAAGGAAGACAAAACAATCCAGGCTGGTAATATAGTGTGATCAGTCTTGCACATAAGCTTACACATTTGTTAACCCTTTCCTCCGTACAGAACAGTGTCAGCTCTAGGCTGCTGGTGGGCAATTCCACAACTTTTCTTTGGCTAAGGTCAGGACTTTGATATGGCTGTTCAAAAACATTAACTTTAGTTTTCTTTGACCATTCCTTAATATAATGAGTTGTGTGCTTGTTTTGCTACATTTTCTCCTAAGATTCAGTTTATAGATTGATGTCCTGACATTTTCCTTTAGAATGCGCTGGTATAATTTCCAATTAATTGTTCCATCAACAGTGGGATACTACCTTGGATGCATCAAATCATGATACTACCACCACCATGTTTCACCAGTGGGATAATCTTATGTTCAAATTCCAATGCTTTTCTTTCTACAAACATTGAAATTCTCATCTAACTAAAAAGTTCTGTTTTGGTGTTATCTATCATCAAAAATTCCCAATAGCCTTTTGGCTTGTCCACTTAATATTTAATTTCTTTGTGACCTTGTGGACTATTACCCACCTTGCTCTTAGATATACATTGGTTGGTTATGCACTACTGGATAGGGTAACGATGGTCTTGAATTACTTTGAATGTTACTAAACATGGATTGGTGTATTCCAAACTCTTAAGCAATGGCCAATGAGCATCTACAGCTCTTTTTTATAGGTCCTCAGAATATTGTTTGTGCCATGATACAACAAACAACAAGTGTTTTGAATAGCAGATTTGCTAATCCTAGAAATCCACATACCTTTGCCACTGACAGATAAATAATATTGGATCATTGTCTTTGTTAAATAAATTGCCAATTAAAATATTTTGTCTCATTTGTTTAATTGGGTTCTCTTTATTTACTTTTATTTACTTTAACACCACTGTGTAATACTTACAGAATGAAATATCAGAAAATATTTGTTATCACACACACTTAACATACATGAATCAAAATCAGTGCAAAAAATATCTTTACCTGTTCTCCCTTTTTATGATTCATTTTTTCAGATTCACTTTCCATGAGCCAAATGGCCAAACAATGGGGTGTTTTGCTTGTTTGTGATTTTTGTTGTGGTAGCCTATAAAAAGTCAAATATTTGAACAAGGCTTGTGGACAATGCTGCTGCTAAAAGAATAGGAAAGCATGCTCCAGCCAGTTGCAAACTAGCCATGGGATTTGTGGTTGATCATCATTCAATTCTTTAATGCACATCTAAATATGGGTGGGGGTTTCATATTTGTCAAAACAGACATACCTAAAGAAAATGTCTGATAACAGTAATTGCTTTTTCATATAGTTATTAAATTGTTAAATACATAGGGTGAATGTAACAATATGCTGCCTGGACTGTACGTTCAATTGTGGTGAATGTCAAAGCAAAAAAACATGCAAAGTTTGAAGTCTCGCTACCAGCTATCTGTCTTTACTTTCAGCAACAGATCAAAGGTCATGAATGTTCTCAACTGAAGGGTGAATTGAAACCAGTCTCTACAAGCATCAATACATGCAGTACGCACTCTTTATCTCTCTCTCTCTCTCTCTCTCTCTTGCTTTCTCAGCATGGATGGTGGGTAGCAAACTCTATAAGGGCATGATTTATGAAACCTCACTGGAGGTCACAGGGTAGATGTTGGCACAGCTGAACATTTCTTATGTAAATCTATCATTGACCGCACTGTGGGCTAGCTGTTTCAAAAGCCAGAGGTCGTGAAGGTCGGCACCAAGAGTGCTAGACAAGCCTCTTCTTTGGGTAGTTTCTTAGATGACCTTGGAGAGTCGATGAAATGGACTGAATATAGCACGGAAAGCAGCTCTGGGTGATTGGCTTTCTTGTGAAGGAAGAATAAAACTCAGCAGAATAATCACAGTGATCCTAGCAAAGCTCAGGAGGTGGAAATGGGACAATGGCCAGAAACTTCAAAAGAGTTTTCAAAAGCTGATGGGATATCCGCTGAGCAGGTGAAGGTCCTGAATGCCTTCTAATTCAGAAAGCAACTAAGGATGCAATGCAGGACTACTTTCTATATCTGGGTAGGACTCAAAATATCTTTTTTAGATTACAAATCCAAATATCATGACATTTTAAAAAAAGTATTGTAAATGGTAACCAGAAAAAAATGTTAAAAAAAAAAAAAAACCTTAAATGGGCAGTAAATCATACATTTCAGTTCACTGAGTTTAATTCATTCAGTAATTTCCATTTTTTTAATTTATATAGCACTTTTCACAACTGACATTGTCGCAAAACAGCTTTACAGAATCTGTGTCTGAGCCCCTAATGAGCAAGCCAGAGGTGATAGAGGCAAGCAAAAACTTCCTAAGCTGGAGGGAGAAACCTTGTGAAGAACCAGGGGAACCCATCCTTGTCTTTACACTGGATAGCAATAACACACTGCAGAGTCTCTGTGGCATTAGTTAAAGCCTGTAACTTGGAGCAACAGCCCTTATTTTGGCTAAGGGGTGGGTAGAATATGAAGCACTACTGAACTGGTCTGAAGACAGATGAGAAACAACTGTTTAATTAAAACTGATACCTTGTTTGTGATTGTATGAGCATTTTATTATGGATCAATGCTACTTGTCAAGTATATGTAATAAGATTATCACTAAAACAGCAAAGTAATATTATGGTGTGCCAATGTTATTACACACTGTTAAAGTTAATATATTACTCAACCTTGTACAACTTTCAACTTTAATTCATCTAGTCAAAAAAAAAAAAAAAATGAATGACAGGCTGCTGTAGCCAAACAAATCAGTGAGAAATGTTCACATCCAACCTGTAGGTTTTTATAAATTATGAATTATGTGTGGTTAGCAAGACAGAAATCCAGCTGCCAGAGAAAAATTATATACAATTGTCTTCTGTGTTGTAACAGTTGCAAGTTGTTTGCAGAAGATCAGAACTTTCCGTATATTACCTGCAAAGTACATATATATAGTTTATCCATATTCATATCAGCTTAAAAGTCATAATCTATTCAGTTACATTCTTTAATCCAAGGCTCTCTCTCTTTGGTTTACTGTACATGATCCCTGGTTTTGGCTGACTTCTAAGCCCCTGCACTGGTTCTCTCTGCTTTATTTGCCTCTAGTCGGTGGTCTCCCTGCATGGTGGACTTGGCAGAGGTTGTTCTTTCTGCTTGTCTGTCTATCTGTCTGTCTATCTCTGTCTTTCTGTTTCTCTCTCTCTGTCCTACATGCTGAGCTGGCAGTGTATGTTTGGCACCGAAGTCCCCTCCTAACGGGTGCAGTCTATTTTGCAGGCTTCACTTTTCAATTTCAAACCTCCCTGTGTGTGTGTGCGCAGTGTAAGCTGTTGGAAGTTTTATTTATTTATTTATTTATTATTTTTTCACAAAGTCACACACTAAAACCAAAACTCATTCACAACAATGCACACATACACACACAAACCCACAAATGCCCACTCACCTCCTTGGCAGCTTTTCCAGGCCATGAATCACTGTAATTATTATGCTGCAGATACCTGCCACTGCAACAACCAAAACGAAACTATTATGCAATTCTTTCAGGGCTGATTCATATTTATGGTCAGTCAGGTGTAATAATTACATACTGTTGCAAATTATGACTGTCATATATATATAACAATGCCATAACAAATCTGACCTGTCAAAGCATTGACTCCTTAAGACCTCTGGGATATATACGGCAAAGACATTTGCAGCAGAACCTTTAAGACCTGTAAGTTGCAAGGTGGGGCCTCCATGGTTAGGACTAGTGTGTCTAGCACATCTCACGCCTAATTGGGTTGAGATATGGAAAATTTGGAGGCCAAGTCAACACCATAATCTCTGTTTCTCAAATCATTCCTGTACAATTTTTTGCTGTGTGCCTTACGCTGCTGAAAGAGGGCACTGTCATTAAAGACTAGCATTGCCATGAAGATATGTAGTCAGTCTGCAACAATTTTTGGGTACAATTGTGTAAAAAAATAAGTACACCCCATGTAAATTGTTGATCTTTTCAACATGAATAAACAAGCAAACATTTCATCAACATTTCATTCACACAGTTCTTCTTTTTGCAGTCTTTTATTCAACAAAAATATCAATGAAATATTTTCTTCTGTGGAGAAAGTAACTACTCCTGTGGCCTCAGAAGCTTGTATTTTCCCCCTAAAATAATATTTTGTAGACATTTGCCATTAACGTCCACTAGTTTCTGTCAACAGCTTGCTGAAATGTTTGGCCACTCTTCTTTATCATCTTGAACTCATTCCTTCAGCTGAGTTCAAGATGTTTGAGGACTTTCTTGCTGTACTGCCCCACAACATTTCAATGGGGTCCAATAAACCCTTCTTTCTACTTTTTGAGTCATTCCATTGTGGATTTGTTGTGTTCTTAAAATCATCTTCCTACTGAAAGGTCCACCTTTGGTTTAGCTTCATCTTGGACAGATGGTCTCACATTATCTTCTAGCAGTCTTTGATATGATGCAGAACTCATGGCTGAATCAATGATTGCAAGCTGCCCAGTCCCTGAGGCAGAATAGAAAACCATAAGCTGGTCCAAAATATTTTTGAAATCTAATCCACTTGTAGATGATTTTCTTTACAGTTGAATGATTTATTTCAACTTATTTAGAGCTTTTTAAATCCATTGTCATCTGTAGCTCATACTGTAGCAACAACCTTTCTTTCTGAAGGCCTTTGAGAGTTCACAGAATCAGGAACACCTGATTGCAATTTTATAAATGAAATGATGTGCTACATGTAAATGTGTACTTACCTTTTACATAGGACTGATCAGTGTTTCTTTATTTAAGTTATAACATTAAATATAAATGTCATTTGTTGGAGTACAATTACTTTTATCTCTGGGTACAGGGTAAAGGATGAAATGTGAAAAAATCCACAATTTCCATGACAATATTGGTCATCATGGCCACTTTGATTGGTCTACAGCTATGCAGCCCCATATGAAAGATGTTGTGATGAAGGATACACTGTGTGTATTATTTTTAAGTGCTGAAAGGGCAAGGTCAGGAAACCACTGTTGAATGTGTGTTATCTTCAAACCTTCAGGCAGCACTGCTTAAGAAACCATCATGATACTATGACAAATGTAGTCATCTAGACTAGGGAGTACTTCAGAAAACCTTTGTCACTTAACACAGTCTGTCACTCCATCAAAAAATGCAGCTTAAACTGTAAATGATGAATGAAGCCATATATCAACTCTATGCAGAAGTTTTCTGGACCCGAGCTCATCTCAGGTGAACTGAAAAACTGGAACCCTGTGTTGGAGTCAGATGAGTCCACATTTCAGCTTTTTTTCTGAAAAAAACATGTTGAGTTTTCCATGTCAAAGATGAAGAATATATTTTGTCAGTTTGTCAGACAATAAAGGTTGTGAATTAACATATCATAGATTTTTGTTTTTATTGCATTTTGAAAGATGGGAAAAAAATTTTTTTCTGGAAATGGGTTTTGTATAAACTAATGACAAGGCAGGTATCAGCTTTGTGGCCAGCATACAGGCAGTTCTATCAGATGGTTTTCTTGATCTTCCAGATCTTCCAGTGACATGCACAGTTCCCCTTAACATTTGTTTCTTAATGGCTTTTCAGACAGTGTAACATGTGAGCTGGAAGTTCTTTGATATTGTAACAGCCTCCCCTCTCTCCTAATTTTTTATAGCCTTCTTTAGTCTGTAAGCATCTGTTATAGTCTTTTTTATCAGCTAACAATTCCTAATGACATTTCTTGACATGCCAAGAAGTGCCCTAACGAGTCAAACAAAGCCTAACTACTTCATTAAGTTCTGGGACTTTACAACTGGGATGGTGTTGGCAGTCTTACAATTACTATTTTAATCAATTATTTTTTAACTTAATTCAATTTGCATAGTAAAAGAGGTGATTTGCAGCAGATATTTACTCCTTTTCAATTTAAAAATCAACAAAATATGTCATTTGCATATAGCTGCATAATCTGCATAGTTTTTAGGTAGTTTTTGACATGCTACTTTTGTACTTCTCAAGTTGTACCTTTACTTTAACTTGAGTTGTTATTTAACAAAATTTGTAACTAGAGTACTTTAATCATTCACCTCAGCAGGTTTATACAATTGAAGAAGACAGTGTGTACATTCACAGTGCTTTTTACAAAGGAACTGTGCAGACCTATCTTCAGCAACTGCTTATTGAATGTTTAGCATTTGCTGACTGGAGAAGTCTATTTTTAAAGTAGTAAAGAAGCTGCTCTTAAGCTTTTAATGTAAAAAAAAAGCATACCTATGTTCCAGCACACCACATTTCATGCAGTCTCAGAATCTGTAGATTCATATACTTATATTAGCCATAGGGTCTCAAATGATTTGTATCCAGACACACCTATGCCAAATGTATTTTGCTATTCTGATTTTAGCAGTACAGTTTAAGCTAACTACTTTACATATTCTATCATAGTTCAGTCTGTGAGCCATAAATACAGACAACAATGTAAACCAAGGAATATTTTTGGTGATATGACTTATGTGGCAGCCATTTTTGTCTGTTTTTGCTGGAACCATGTCAGGGAGACTTTTTTTTTTTAGGAATTTCCTCCCCTGCCTCGTTATTATTTAAATATTATCATCTTAGCTAAGTGAGGGCTGGAGATTCCTTTGCTGTTACTCACCAGGTTACACTTACCCCACACCATTCATCTTCAGCTCACACGAGGATCACACTCAGCTAACCCTCGAACAGTGATTTGGCCTTAGTGTATGCTCACACCACACACAGACCATGACCTCACCAGATAGAGCTGAAATGTTGAAACCTCCTGTTAACAGGAGTGATGATATGTACAAAATTTGTGGAATCCCACCAATAATTAATAATTTAATAAATCTTTCTGTGGGTTCAGTTACTGGAAAAGTTTGATGAATGCCTTACAGATATGATACATTTTAATCGTCAGTGCTGAATGGGGTGTTGTTCCTTTTACTATCCGAGAGATTTGACATATTTGTTAGCTGTTCAACATTCTGGTTCTAAAAATGTTGTAGTTTTTTTTTCAGAAACTGAAAACTAGTTTGAGAAGAAAATCAGGACATATATGTTTGCTTGTTTATGTAATTACTATGATCTGTATTTATTTCAGTGATGCTTTCTCGGTCACCAAAAGCTAAACAATTTGAATTATTAGAATACATGAACCATCTTTTACAAAATTGTATTAACGGGAGCATTAGCAAATGTGTAGCCATCAGTGACGTTGACTATCTGATATCTGTTACATAGTCATAAGACTATGGTTTTAAGAGCCATGTTTGAAGCCACTGTAAAATATTCATACTCACACACATATAACCACACACATCAGTTACTAAAACTCTGAGTAATGAAAACCATTCTGTTGTTTATGAAGTAATCTTTGTACAGAAGCATGTAGAAGTTGCTAATTTGCAATTATTCTTATTAATACATTTAATTCTTAATGAAACACTAGTGTTATAAAGTGTAATAGTGTTATAAAGAAAATGTAAACCAGATAATGTTGCACATTACAGTGATTTCTCCATAGTTAAGGGGCAGAGTGTGATTCTATGAGAGGAAACTGTATCAAACTGTACTTTTAATATTAAACCAAAATATAATACTAACAAGTAAATATTGAAATGTAAAGGGGATTCAGATTACTTCAAATGCAAAAGGCGTCAGGCTAAAATGCGTCACCACTTTGTGCTTTACGTCTAAAGCTCTTTTTTAAGGGGTGGGTGTTTGCGGCCTTTTCAGATTTTCTTTCTAGCAGAACAAAGTGTACCACTGCAGCAGTTTACCATATTAGAGTGTGTTGCTTGAATGTCTTTGACTTTACCCTATGAGTGATTGCTGCTTTCTGTAAAAGCCAATGCAGAAACACGTAAGGTATGAGGCGTATAAAAAAAAAACGTCTTTCAATGACCTAAAATGAAGCGTCCTCATTTGGGACAGGACATTAGGGGGATGCCTTGCATTCCGGACGGCTTGCTTTTATGATATCATGACATTCTCCTTGCCTCTGAGTGATGACCAGTCTGGAAAGAATTGTTTTCCTTTCTCAGGACGTGCTCTCTGTCTTGTTCTCTCCTTCTCACTTGCTCCCTCCCTCTGTCCACAGGTCCTCATGTTGAGTCTGCAGGCCCTTTTTTATGTGACGGAGGTGCAGAATGTAAATATTGTGACGGTTGGCTGTCGGGCCGGTGCATTGGGCTGTTGGCACAGCGTGGGGTGAGTTATGCAGGGAAGTCACGAGTGTGTGACGGGGGTCAGGCCGATAATGGTGGTTTACATTCCAGCCATCTTAGTGGCATTCTCCTGAATGAGGCAAGGGTAAACACTCTTAGAGGCCTTAACGATGGCTGAGGCTGCACTTATGCAACCCGGATGGTTTGTTTGATATTGTGCCTGTAATTATCACTGTAAGATTTGATTATTGGATTAATCTCACTTGAAAATTGATTTCCCAACAGAGGCTAATTCAAAAACGACATTTAACGAGGAGTCTAACACCCCTTGGTGTGCAAACACACATCCGAGGGGCTGTGATTTGGATAGCGACAAGGCAAGAGTTGTGAATGAGACTCTGAACCGACGTCGTCCAATCACAGGGCTGCAGGGGTGCAGTGTTATTAGAGGTGGGCGGGGGTGGTGGTGGTGTTCGTGTGCTGCTCCATTGAGAATCCGAGCATGTGCTGCAGAGACAGAAGCTGACATCGGAAACTCACAAATTTCCTCCCCATTCCTCCTCTCAAGGCCTAGAGCACTAATACGTGTGGCAAGGTCTTCTAGTTTTCTTTATGGATCAAGCGATAATGTATACTGTCATTTAGTGCCTCAGCCCTGAAAATTAAAACGTCTGCATGCGGTGTCATCCATCCAGTGCTCGAGCACTTTTCTGGGGGAAAGGGAGAGGAAAAGAGAGAGGGAAGAGGGAGGGGAGAGACGAGAGAGAGAGAGAGAGGAGAGAGAAAGAGAAAGAGAGAGAGAGAGAGAGAGAGAGAGAGAGAGAGAGAGGGTGCGGACGAGAGACAGATGAATGTAAGCCGTATTTTTAGAGTTTCATTCACAAAATGCTGAGGGTTATTTTTAGCTTTTCATTCAGAAAATAAATGGAGGAACTGCAGCAGCCTTGTCGGCCCTGTGGGGACCAGGCAAAGGTGTCATACTGGAACTAACAAGGCATAAAAAGAAGGTGAAACAGCTCTGCTTTGCTCTCTAATTTCTTCCTATCACTTTGCAAATTAATGCACTGCAACAGCACTCATTAGGAACATGCTAAAACCTGCTGAAAATATCACTGGTGATGACACACCTTTTTTTAATCAATCAACAACAACAAAGAAGCACATTCAGGATCTGTTCTATTCCATTCAAAACCAGATTTTCTTATTCAATATACATGTACCAGTATGTTTCCCTTAAAAGAAAGCAAACATTAAACCACACAGTTATGAAGCCACAGTGGGCTACATGAAAACATTCACTTGTCTCCAATTGATTTAAATAATAAGACATATATGCAAAACTGGCTATTTCCTACTTACTTGGACTTACATCTCACAAAAACATAGTAAAATTAAAATCTTAATGTTGTAAGATTTTATTTAAGAACCAGTGGTGGTGCTGCGAGGATTGCCGTTAGCATGCAGACCATAGTGAGCAGGCAACTGCTATATCCAGGCATTTTTCAATAAGAGCACAGCAAAATAAATCACCAGAAAGATCTAAAACATCCATCCATCCATCCATCCATTTTCTAACCGCTTCTTCCGTTTCCGGGTCACGGGGAAGCTGGAGCCAATCCCAGCTGAC
>JBBPDA010000041.1:19459015-19482144 GCA_037974385.1 Arnoldichthys spilopterus
GAGAGAGAGAGAGAGAGAGAGAGAGAGAGAGAGAGAGAGAGAGAGAGAGAGAGAGAGAGAAAGAGAGAGAGAGAGAACGAGATAATGTCAAGGCTGTCAGGAAATACACAGGAACACAGAGAAATAACACTCTACAGGGCAAAGTGTTATCAGGCTGTGATCGCATTATCTCTCTTGCTTCAGTTCCTTCTCTCCCCCTCCCCACTCTCTCACTCTCTCTCTCTCTCTCTCTCTCTTTCACGTACACTTACACTGAAGTCAACTAGACTGAGAGGCAGCTGAAATATCAGGCTGATAAGGACATGAAAAAGGCCAATGTATATACCGTATGTGTGTGTGTGTGTGTGTGTGTGTGTGTGTGTGTGTGTGTGTGTGTGGTCATGTGAAAGAAAAGTACCTACCATAAAAACTGTACATTTGTTAACATATGTGAACCTATCTTTTAAAAGTGGTTGAAAGGTAATTTTAAATACTGAAGATAAATGTCCACAAGCTGTTAAAGCAAAAATCCCTCATTATTTCTGCAATATTTTTTGTTGTTGTTGTAATGCATCTTTAGTTGCAAACTGGGCAGTCCTGATGTTGAGTCATGCATACATTTGTTACGTTGGTTGTTCTACTCACACAGCTTTAGCAGAACTGTTTCCTCCACCATTTCTTTCTCTATTTAACTCGAGCAGAGCGAATGCTCACAATGCAAAAGCTAAACATATGTCAAGCTCGCTGTCTGCTAGTTGTTTGTCCATTTGTACCTTCAAGCAGCATTCCCTGAATGCACATCCAGCAGCAAGTGAATAAGAGCCTTGCCTTCTTTAAGACGTCTCAGTATAAAAGCCAGAAAATGTGTTTTGTTGAGCCATGAACATGAAATGGTAGTCTACAATGCTACTGACTCATGTAGCGTCTATTCCACTTATTTCTCTCTGCTTCACTGAAGCTGATGTGTATAGCTCTGCTTCACAGGCTGGGAGTGGTGAACCTAGGGCTGTCAATCAAGCATTTTATTTATAATATTAGGATCACAACCAGACAGTACTCTAGTAAGCCATTATTAAGCCATTTTTAATTCCATTTCTTTTTTTAAATTAGTATTTACTTTCATACACATGATCATTTTGACATTTTCCCAAGAATTTTAAAACATAATTGAGCTTTGTTTGGATTGGCTGCCCTTTTTAGTACATCTTTAAATCAGTCCAGGCTCTCCTTTATATTTTAATGAATGGTTGGGGCTAAACTGCAGTAGGCTGAATAGGTGGTGCACTGGTTTGGTGGACATCAAAAAAGCAATGACTTTTGTTTTTGCAGATTTGTTTTCATGTTAAAAGTGTAATGAAAATTATGATTTTTTATAATGCACTTTAGGCTCTTCAGGGAGATGAGAATCAGAGATGAAAGACCAAATAAAGATAATTAGATAATAGATATAATAGATATTAACTCATTAATATCATCAATATAAAACATCATTAACATTTTGCCAGGTTTCTGTAAGTTCTCGAGATAGAACTGGACAATGCTGGAAGCTCAGAACTGGACATCTGATTTAGAAGGTGAACTGTAACTATTTATGTAATTATGTAAATACATTAAAATAATATTGTAAGGTAAATCAAATGTATAGCAAAACCCCCACTGAAAACAAGACTCCTAAGAGTTAAATGACTTTCCAGTATTCAGTGAAATTTTCCCAGTATGCTTATACCCTGATTCCTTATGCAGTCACTAATCCTAATCTGTGTCTTAATTACAGTTTTAATAATTCATTATCCGGGCCCTGGGCACTGACAGGAAGACTAATATGAGTCAAAAGTCTGCTTCTAAATTTGTTGCAACAATTTCCTGAAGAGAGTAAAAACCAGGGGCTATTGTCATCAGTAAGAGCCCATTCATACTGAGCTGCAGTCGTAGGCTGCTCGTAGTGTTCACGTCATCAATAAGTCCTTTCTTAGTTGCATCCCTTCTGGGGCTGTATTAAAATGATCCCTTGCAAGGTATATCATTTAAATACAAAATCTGTAAGGCACACATGTGCACAAGCATACAGTACTCAAAACACGCTGCCTGTCAAAAATCTGGACACCCCTTGCCTGGTGAATGCTATTTATTAAATTTTTTTTTATACTTTTGCCAATAAGTAAAAATTGCTCTACCAGGTGTACAATGGTAATGCTTTGAGTGTATTTTTACAACAGCTTCATGTTCATCAGTTCTGTCTTGCCATGAAAACAAGGTAATTTACTTCACATTAATTTATTAATATTTAAAAATTTGCTTGTAACAAACCAGAATTGGTTAGTTGGATGCATTCAAATAACAAATGAAATTAAATGATTCAGCTAACCAATCACAGAGAAGGACAGAACTAGCCAATCAGGCTGTAACATTCAGCTGGGATTTAACTAGCCAATCGCATAGCAGGAGATTCCACAGGTCAGTCCAATTTCAAAATTCAGCAAGCCAACCATAACAATTAGGTTATAGGATTCCACATAACACATGTCTTTTTAACTTGCTGAGTGGGTTGTCTGATTCAGATACCCAGTCAGAATTCAACATTCTATTAGCCAGTTAGGCTTCAGGATTCAGCCAGCCAAGGACATAATAGCATAGAACTAGCCATTCAGGTTGTGAGATTAAGCTAGCCAATCATAGAGCAGGACTGAACTTGGCCATCTGGTTGTGAGATCCAGCTAGTCTGTCAGAAAGAAAGACTGAACTAGCCAGTTGGGTTGCAGATTTCAGCTAGCCAATAAAATGCAGCATCCCCACCCCCACCCTACACAATAGAAGAGTGATGTTGACCATCTAGCAGTATGACCTTGATGCTGCTGGACTTCATTTATGTCAGATTTAAGGAATGTTTCTACACAGATATAGTGCTCTGGCTTTGGCCAGGCTGTAGCCTAGTGCTAGCATAAACCACCACATTCTGAGGTGACAGGTGTTTGGTGCATAGCGGAGCTAAATGGACTTTTTGATTGAAACTGTTTGGATGACATACTGGAAAGTAGGACTGGAAATTGTAAAACTTCATCTTTTTTTATTCTGTTATGAGATTATTACATTCAAAACACTGAATCACATGTTCTTGGTGTTCACATTCACAAGCTTGTGGTTATATAAATGAATTTATATGAACATGTATAGGGTATTCTGTTTATGTGTGTCAGAAAAGCCTGTGATGCTACTGTTTATATTCTTGATGTAGTCCAAGAGCACTTACTTTGTTTGACAGCTGAGCCTTGAGACCTTATAATCAGTTACATTCTTTGTGCTGTGTTCATTTTTTGTGTCTGGGTATTTACCGTATATTTCTGGTATTGCACCGGTCTTACTTAATAAATGACAACTTGTCTTCAGAAATATTGCACAATATTACACTTCTCAAATATTTTTCAGCATGTTTACAGTGTACAGGTTGCAAAGAAAGTTTTGATTATTGATTACCAAGTTTACAACGTGAAATTGCATTTCTAAGTGGGTATGCTCTAAAGTGTGGCCAATTCTGAAAATGTGATCTTGAAGGAACTAAAAGCTGTTGAACTGTACTGATCTAAAGAACCAAGGCCTTTAGAAAGAAAAATTGTGGAGGCCTGTGAGTCTGGCAGAGGATTTATAAAGATCTCTAAATTATTTTAAATAAATTATGTAATTTTAAGGAAAATCATCTACAAGTGTTGTAAATTTCAAATGACTGCTAATTTGTCCAGACTTCCCCAACAAATGCAGCTCAAGAACAGTCTATTTAATGCAAAAAGAAGTCATAGATTTCCATCACTGGATGGGCAGGTAACTTTTGCATCTGTTGCATCTGGTGTGAAAGTGTATGCATGTACAATCAGAGTGAGACTGGACAAAATTGTTCTGCATGGGAGGCATGTTGGAAGAAACTGTTGCTCTCTATAAAGAAAAATACAGCAGGTCTACAGTTTGCCAGAGAATATATAGGCGAAGATGATGCCTTTTGGAATATTGTATAGAGTACACATGGGTGGCATCGACCAAAGAAAGCTTCTCATGAGAATATCCTTTAACTAATGTCTAGCTCAGGACACTGCAACATACAGGGGAAGCTACACATGACCACATTGATCAGAATCACATTGACCAGATGACCTTTTATTTCATCAAAAGCCTAAAACAGTGAATACATGCACATAAAGGAAATCAAACAAAGATAGAGAGAAACAAAAAGAGAGATAAGGGAAATGGATGGTAGATTCTCATTAGCAAGCTTGGTCAGCCTCCTTAACTGCTCTAGGCCAGATAATGATTGGCACGAAGAACACCTGTTCCCACATCACCAGCAAGAGTCACAGGCAACACAGGAAGCCAGGCAGAGTCGTGGCAAACCCCATACCAACTGTGAAGCATGGTGGTGGAAATGTTGTGGTTAAGGCTGCTTTGAATTAATTCAGAACTATTCCAAAGTTGTACTTGTTTTTTCCACTGAGGAGTATTAGATGTTGATGTTTTTGTTGAATAAATTATTAAAAAGCAATTTTTTGTTATAGTTTTGTTTACATATATTAGCGTATCTGAAGGCACTGCAATAAAGAGGGTTAAATGTTTGCTTGATCACTTACCATGGGGCATACTTGTTTTATCACATTGACTGTATGTTCGAAGAATGTAAGAATGTTTCCTAGTTGCAAGTCAAGTGAAAGATAATTTGCCATTACAAACATACTGCCAGGCAATAACAGGAATAAACTTGCACTTCACATCGTGAATGAGTGCATGTGCATGAGTGTGTGCAAAGGTATGAACGGTCGGCGAGGCGTCAGAAAGTGCGCAGTGTGGCGTGTCTGACTCATCCTCCCCGCATCACTGCAAACAAAGAGGAGGCAAACTGTGTAGTGAATGGAGCGCAAGCACGCTCACAGCTTCTGTTTGGTTTTAGTTTGTTGTTATTTTGCAAGGCCACATAGCCCTGCTGTTCTTACAAAAAAACAGACAAAAAATCCAAAATCCAGCCTGGGCCAGGTCTCGGAGCGCGAGGATGATGACGGTGGAGCTGAGTCAGTGAGGAAGAGGAGCGGTTGTCAAGGCGATCGGAACAGAAGGAAGAGTCCATTGATAGGCCGGTTGGCATGGCGACTTGAGAACAGCCGGAGGGAAGGTTCATTATAAGCAGCGTGACGCAAGCCAAAAACAATGAACTGACAGAGGTGTTTGGAATCTAATAGTTCTGGCTGCACTATGAGAGAGAGAGAGAGAGAGAGAGACAGGCTGTGTTATAATAGTCACTCTATAACACAGTTTCACCTTGGCCCAGAGAGATGGTCCAGCCATTTGAGTTTTTATTTATTTATTTGTTTGTTTTTAAATCCAATTTAAATTGGCATTTTATTTGACGTTTTTCAAATTGTGCCGGGTCCAAAGCCCAGACAGAGATGACATTTTGCACTGATTTGTGGTGATGTTGGAATATCCAAGTGTGTCTGAGGATGCCTTCAAGCAGTGATTGCACACAATAATTTACATGAACGCTAATGTATAGTTAGAAGTATTTATTTACATCTGATTCTAAGCATACGTTCTAAGTGTCTCTGTAACTTCTTGTTGTGCAGAAGCATCACAGGTGTTACACTGTGAGAGATTAATTAGTTGCCTTGGATACATGCCCCTGCTGTCATTTGTTAGGGGAATGTAAACGCTGGCCGCCCACATGAAGTCCTGCAAATATTTGACGGATCAGGAATCTTTCATGCTGTGGGACTCTGGGAATTGAAGTCCAGGCCCAAAGAAATTACAGTTCCACTGAAGCATGCGGTACCATGCACCAGTAAAAAGGATCACCTATGCTGGCCAAATTGTTAAACTGCATATTATTGCTTTTGGAACAAACCTTTTATCTTTACACGACAGAGTAAAAAAAAACATTTAATTTTTATGGAATTAAAACATTTCATTTTAAGCCATTCATGACCATTTCTATTGGTCTGTTTGCCTTAAAATTTTGACACTGTAAAGGGCACCAGATCTTTTGAAATTATATTAAAAAATTGATGCAATGTTTTGTCTGACAGTGACCATTTGTTGTACTCTTTGAATTTAAACTGCATATTATTAAAAAAAACTATTTTAAACCCTGCACAGACCAAAGTCATTTTCCACAAATATTACCTGCTCCCTGTGGAAGTTTTAGTATATTTCTAAGAAATATCTCAAAACCTGTCAAGAGGAGAAGTTCTTTGCATTATTTCCTGGAAATGGTAGACTGCAAAGAAGCAATGAAAACCAACAAGATATCAAACCCTGAGAAAAGATTGACTCTGTTTGATCAGGATTGTGTCATGCTGAGGGACTTTGGGTATTAAAGTCCAAACAGATTGTTCCAGTGAAACTAAAGCACATGGGTTATGAAGTTGTGAAGAACTGACAGGGGACTTGACCAATCACATTCTGATTTCCAAAGGGTGGAACCAAATTTATGTGAGAAAACTGACTGAAAACAATTGACTGATGGAGCTCATGCCTGCTTCTGGAGGCCTATTCTCCTTTTCCGTAGCAGCAGATGTGACCTCCCCAGCCACACCGGCCCTTTTTGGGAGTCCACCTGAAACTGGCTGGGTTTACACTGTGTTCTGATTATGGGTCCCTTTCTGAAAACCATGCATTTTATAAAATGCCTCAAAAATACAAAAAAATGTTCTTTAAAGAACAATGCAATAAAGTTTTGCTTCAGGAACAAGATTTGATTCTTCTTTTGCATCACTCTGAAGAAAAAAAAAATATTTTGGCATTTTTGTTTATCTATTGGTTTATCTATTCCTTCCGTTCTGGCTTTGCTATTTACTCTTACACCAGTCTTATTTTCTTATTTTCTTTACTGACCCAATGCAACCTGCTCACATGTCTTAGCTCTGAGACAGGGGCAACTGAGGCTGCAGCCAAAATGCCATCCAAAAGCTTCACGCTTTTTATCCCGCCTTGCCTCTGCTCCATTTCACAGCCAGGTTTGTGACTTTTCAGCATTGTTCCATGTTCCTGGGAGGAGGAGTGGAGGGGAGAAGAGGGGTGGAGGCAGGCAAGGACAGAGAGAGGGGTGGGGGGGCATGGCTCTCTTTTTGTTGTTGTTTTTGCCTTTTTTTTGCATTCTTTTTCCGCATGGGCAGAATTACAAGTGCAACTTCCGTGCGTCATCACATTGGGTTCATGCTCCTCTGAGCGCTCTCCTGGATGAGATGACGGGCTTCAGAGACAAAAGGCAGCCTTCTCTCCCCCAACAACACCTCCCTCCCCACCAGCTTTCAACACTCCGCCATGACTGACACCTGCTGACTGGGGTTGGGCTAACTCTTTGCTCCTCTCTCTCCTCTTCTTTCTCTCCTCATGCTCATTTCTCTGATGGAATGGCATGCTTGTCAACTGCTTACCGGTGGCAGTGGGTCTTGAGGCAGCTGACAGCAATTCAGATTCATTTAAGGCACTGTTCACACTTGACAATAAACCTAATATGTAAAGTCAATATTTAACAATTTAATCCCATTGGTAAAGATCCAAAAGAGTTGTTAATGTGTTTTCTATTGAATAGTAAACTACAAATTACAGTATATTAGTGGTAGTTTAAAAATATGCAATGATGTGTTGTGTCTCAGACGAAGCATGTAGTATACTTCATGCTCACAGTTTGGTAGCATCGTAAGTAATTGGCTTGGTATTTAGTGGGTGGATTTGGCTGTGGAGAAAACTGGATAGGAAACTGAAATGAGAAAGGATGACCTTTCTTCCCAACAAACCAAGACTGTAATCACAATAATAACTAACAACTCATTCAAGTTATTACTTATGTTTTATAAATTGAAAAATTATAATTTTCATTTTTGACAGATTGTAATTAGTTTTAATGGCCTTAATGGAAAAAGTAAGTATTAAATTATACTGTACATTGTTATCACTGCAAACTCTATGGGTTTAATTGTGTTCTGTATCTGGATGTTACACATATATGCATTTAAAAGACAGATAAATGTATTCAAAAGACTCCCCATTTGGTGAATGGAATATGTTTGAATCTAGTTATCCTGATCCCAAGGTAATCGAACACACATTGTGACGGAGTCTGTGTGTAATCTAAATGCAATGAAGGAGGCTTGTCTACATGCACGGCCTGTTGTAATGTGAGCCCCACCCGCGCTTTCAATATGTTTCCTGCCTCTTGCGATTAACAAGTTGTTATTTTAGGCGTCTGCATATGCATTTAAAGTAGGCTTACGAGTGTGAATGTTGAAAAGCCATACATCTTCTGTGAAGGACAGTACAACTCTCTAACTGCACCAAGTTGCAATTTTTAACCTAGGATTTTCTTTTGACTTTGAGGGCTTCATTTATTGCGGCTACACAGATGAATATATTTTACCACCTTTTCCTGTCCTGGAAATTCAGTTACGTTGAACATTTAACAAACTTCAAAATAAAAAGCAAACATATCAATAACATGTACAGACCTGCTTTTGTGAGGGTGCCAACAAGTGTGATCAGATTAGTATCAAGGTGCAGAGACTTCACTTGAAAAGGCTAAGTATAAACATTCTTTGTCTTGTTTGTCTTGATCTTTGAACTCAAACTGAATGGTATTATGGTATGTTTTATTATTTAAGCCTAAGAAAATTACGTTTTCCTTCTAAACGTAATTGTCTATGCTGCCAAAATGTTCATCCAAAGCCTATTGGTTCCCAGTCATAGTTCTGTGGTCCCCACCCTCATATATGTTTGTCTTACCCTTGCCAAAGATCAGCTTGTTGATTACTTTATGTATTTAACTGTATCTTAAACTGGAAACTCAAAAAACATTAATTTATTGCATTTTTTAATTCAAATGTCATCAAATATATGCAATTTAGTGTCATTATTTGCAACATTTATATCTGTATTTTATCTGTCTTAAGATCACTGTATTTTCTTATATTTAGTGGTAGTTCTAAAACAGCTTTAATGTCAGACAAGTAGCTTTATTAGCATCTGTATTCTCATCCATTGTTGGAGCCTCCTAGTAATGTATTTTACCAAGCACTTATTTATGCAGCAGGGTGTTTAGGAGGCCTCTTGTTCAACAAGAAAGAGTCAGTGACATTTTACTGCCTTGGCATGCATATGATTGCATTACATTGGCACTGTCATATAATTTTTTTTTTCATACTATTTGCTCCCATTGTGTGAACATTCCATGAATTCCTAATGTCTTGCTACACTGACAGGGCAGGGTTCACCCAGGGCAGGAGGCCAGCCCATCGTAGGGCAACACATAGACAGACAACCATTTATTACAAGCCTTTGGACAGTGGGGGGAAACCGGATCACCTAATGGAAAGCCATGCGAACAAGGAGAGAGGTGTAAAGAGTTTTATACCACGTAGGTCTGGAGCACTTTCATTGGTCCTTTGATGATGAAAGTTTCCCAGCGCAGGTGCTGTGTTCAAATGCTGTAAGTAAGTAAAAACTGTCTACAAATCAAATGTGCTGTACTTGATTTGTGGCACCATCTAAAAGGTTGATTACTTGTAGATTTACATTTAAATATTGGGCTACATTAAACCAGACTGAGCGCTGAAAATATTTAAAAAAAAAGAATGCAAGATAATTTACATCTGAAAACGATGTAGGTGTACATTGCATGGGAGTGCACTCAAGACCTCATATTTAAAAAGAAAATAATCAGAATATTGAGTTATCCTAAAGATTGAATGAATGATTACATAATCCTGGTTAGAAAACAATTAGAGCATTCCTGATGAAAATACAGTCTCTTTTACTCATTTCACCATTGTGGCGATATTACAGGTTTTAATTATATGCGGACAAAAATGAATCTACAGCTATTGGTATGTATGTATTGGTATGTATCACCTTACAGTTGCTGCTCCCAGTGTGATCTGTTAAAATAGAAGTCAGGTAGTTTAGCTTTGTTATTTAAAGGACTTTGTGTGTATATTCACTTCACAGTTACACGTATAAGGTCTTTCTAATTTGTACAAATATGAACAAAAAACTATGTGTTATTATCATAAAATACATTTAAAAAATGAAATTTATAGGGAAAATATATTCAGAAAATCCTGTAACATTACCACGGTGTTGTATTGTTTAAAGAAATAAGAAATAAGAAGTAAAGGTTTTTGCAGTATTATGTTTCAGTTTGGGCCCAACTTTTGAGTTCAAAAAGCTCAATTCTTTTAGGAAACAATGTTCCCTCTTTGGACGTTCAATGTCAAAATCAACAATGGGATTTAGGGCAGGCCATTGGTTCGGCCATGCAATCCCCTGCACCAGTCTTGAATTTTTCTGCTGTATGTTTGGGGTTGCTATCTGAGGAGTTATTGATGGAACTGAACACATCCATGCAATGTCTGGAGAGCTTCCAGAAGTCAAACCAAAATTGTGTTCTTCTAACAGTGCTGTATTAACCATCATATGAATATAGTTTCATTATTTATGTTTTGTAGTATATTTGTGTTTATTCATGATTATTCTTATGTCATTTAAAGTGTTAATGGCACAAACACACTTACGGTCACAACAAACGTTTTTTGAAGCTTGAGTTTAAAGATGAGGTTATTTGCACCTCTCCCCTTAAACCTTCGCAACTTTCCTTCCCCTCCAATTTTCGAAACACAACTAAAAACCTACTTTTCTCTGAGGACTGCACCTCTTCTTCCTGCTCCTGACTCCTGCTCCTATATTCCTTGTGATTTTGTACTTGTTGTTGTAGGTGTTTCGTGTTGTTGATCTTCCTATGTAAAGTGACTTTGGGTTTGAGAAAGGCGCAATATAAATTATTATTATTATTATTATTATTATTATTGTTATTATTATTATTATTATTATTATTATTATTATTATTATTATTATTATTATTATTATTATTATTATTATTGTTGTTGTTATTATTATTATTATTATTATTATTATTATTATTATTATTATTATTATTATTATATTAATGTGATAAACTTCAGGCAAAACCAAGATCACTCACACATTACATTTAAAATTGGACGATTCATTTTGAGAGGACAATGCAATGGGCAGTCCTGCAACTCTTTTCAAGTGACTGCTGCCTTCTCTCACCTTCCACATCATCAGTCTAAGAGAAATTTTGTGGCAATAAAGGTGTACCTGTCCAGAGACGATTAGTTGTGCCACTTTCCTATTGCATATTATTGAACCAGTTGTACTGATAGGGATGTGTGAGGTCTTTGTTAGGTTCTTTGCCTTATTTTTATTCAAGTGTTGTTTAACAATGGGGACCCTAAGAACTTTCAGAAGCTCTTTCACCTTTACTATGATTTCTACTTGTTTAAGAGCTTCTCAACCAATGATAAACCATAAACAAATTTGTTTATTGTCATTCTTATAATGACAACAAGAGCAATTTGCATGAGAAGATGTACATTTTTAAAGCACTGATTTATTTTTTTGACCTTTAAATATTAGCATATTTTATTGTAGTGTCTGAATACACATTTCATATTTTAAACATATTTGTTTACGCTTGTTTATACTTTTTGTTGAAGGACAGAGTCAAAACAAACATTGTGTGTGTAAATTAATTCTTTCATGTAAGCTAAAGGTACCTCCTCCAACCCCACTCTCGGCCTCTCAATCTATCTCATTCCTTTATACTAGTAAAAAAAAACACCTCTCTCTCTCTATCTATCTATCTATCTCTCTCTCTCTCTCCCTCTGCCCTGCTTGATGACTCATCGGGCAGCCTTATTAAGGATTACAGAGACTCAGAGTCACGCATGCTCAGGCCTGGACTACACCACACTAATTATTTTATTGCACATGCCTCTGTAATGAAATAGAGGGAGAAACAGGGGAAGGGGGGCTCAGTGGAAAATTGCTTTTGAAACGCTTCAAACACAGTTATGGTAATGAGGTTCTGATATGAAGAGGTAAATGAAACTGCAGCAAATTGTGTGCCACTGCAATGTGAAATGTTGTGCCTGAGAATGTGTGAGATACTAAAAGTGATGGAGAATCTCTAGATTCATAATTGTTTCTATTTTTTTGTGGCACAATAAAGTCTTTATTGTTTCTTATTTCAGTTCATTTGTGAAGCCTTGTTTTTGTCATGGTCATTAGAGCCTTGTGTACCACAGCCTTTATTATCCAGATTTGATTCTCATTGACTGTCAATAGCATTGTCCTCTCAAAATGAATGGTCCCATTTTAAATGGAGTGTGTGAATGATCATGGTGTTGCTTCATGTTTATCACACTTATATAAACTCTTCAACTTCAGACTAAAACTTGTTCAAAAAATTTTTTAGTGGCAGTGAGTGTGCCAGTGCCAGTTAAACTTTACGTGATGTTACAATTAACAAGAATAAACATACACCAATCAGCCATAATGTTATGAACATTGAAATAAAGTGAATTTCAATACAATGGCACCTCTCAGGGGGGTGGAATATATTAGGCAGCCAGTGAACTGTCATTTCTTGAAGTTGATGTACTGGAAGAAGGAAAATGGCAGAGTGTAAGGATCTGAGCCACTTTGACAGGGGCCTTAGTGAAAGTGTCTATTTGTCATTGTGAACACACTCAAGCACCACAACAAAATGTGACCTCTGCATTTAACCCATCACACATGTGGAGCAGCAGGCAACTACCAACAGCGCCCGGGGAGCAGTGTGAGACGGTACCTTGCTCAAGGGTACCTCAATAGTGCCCAGTCCAGGACTTGAACCTGCGACCTTCAGGTCTCAAAGGCAGCGTCCTAACCACTAGGCCACCACTGCCCTTTTAGAAAGGCACCCATGGCCGACCTGGGGATCAAACCCAGGACCTTCTCGCTGTGAGGCGACAGCGCTAACCACTGCACCACCATGCCAACCTCTTAGTGGTTATAACTAGATGACTGAGTCAGCATCTTCAAAACATCAGGTCTTGTGGAGTGTTCCAGGTCTCCTGTAGTCAGTACCTACCAAAAGTGATCCAAGGAAAGACAACTGTTAAGTTGGCGACAGGGTCGTGGGCACCCAAGGCTCATTGTGGCATGTGGGAAGTGAAGGCTAGTCTGTCTGGTCCGATCTCTGTTTCACAAAAGGCTTTTTACTTATTGGTGTAGAATTTTAACATGACAGTGTGAAAGTGAAAAATAGCCCCTATATGAAAATCCATTACCACAATCAAGTTCACAGTGTATTTTTTGTTTGTTTGTTTGTTTATCAGTTGTCATCAGTAAATCTTCATGAGAGGCTCAGTAAAGATTTTAGATGGCTTGGTTGCGCGGATCACCCTGGACCATGGGCCCAAGATCAACTGCCATCCTAGTAGTTACTCAACTGTAACACGGATGCTTTAAGATCTTTTATTGCACTGCCTTAATTTGCAGAAAAAATACAAAGATGACAAAATGCATAAAGAAAGACTGTGGAGAATATTTTTTGGACTAACTCTTCAAACAAAGGCATGAGTGCAAAAGAGAAAGCCCAAACATTCCTTTAAGACTGGGATGAATACAGTGTCCATCATCTAACATGATGCAGTGATGTAATTAGTTTACCAAAGCAATGACAAGTGTGCAAGTCAGTGACTTAAATCCCTTAACTTCATGCAACCACGCTTAGCATTGCCTATTCAAATTCTCCTTGCACAGGGGCAACAACAGCATAAAATATACAAGAGAGGAACTCCACAGATGAACTGGCTGGCCTTTGGTAGCTGATGCAGAGGGGATAGAAAGTGCAAGAGACAGAAATACCGCCAGACACGGCCAAGTGAATATGCAGACTTCCCAGGGTGCATCTGGGCTCAAAGATATTCAGAGAAAAAAAAACCCATATAGGGCCCTGCACATTCAGCTGGCCTTGACCACAGACATACTTTGCTCAGTGGGCTGGAAGTGAAAGAATAGGCTTCATGCTCAAATGTATAAAACATGCCCATAATGTATGTATACATTACATACACTGCATGCACACACATAAAGCCTCTCAGAGTCAAAGAGCTATTTCAGGATTACTGTTTTTTTTTTATTATCATAAGCATCACGACACAAAGATCTTTGTGGAAGGGTAAACAAATGACAGAAAATTTGTGATGCGTTTGAGGCTAAATGTTTTCAAAAAAAATTTTTCAAAAAGTTTTCAGAGTATACTAAAATACAAAAAACAAATTTCATGACAAACACATTAAGACCAGATTTAATTTGTCTCCCAAACTAATGCCCCTTCATCACTGGCCATCTAAACATGGTATAGACAATTCTCCCTTAGCATTCTCGAATGGGCAATTTTCAGTCATTCTCCCTTTGAAACAAAAATCATACAAATATATAAAATGCCTCCCTGCCCCTAATTACTCACCATTTAACAATGTGTGCAATATTAGAGCCATATCACTGTACCAATATACACAAACTGGGTTAGGTGCTCAAACAAAATACAATTTTTAGTAAAGATTATAGTTACATACAGTAAACCATCTTTTACATACTATTTTTGCTTGTTTTAGACAAACAGTATGTTCATTGGGTAAGGGTTGCTTGGTGGAGTCAATTAATAACAAGAGTCAAACTTATCCGACTATAAGTGTCAGTAATCAAACTTCAAATACAAAACCACACAGATATGCAGAATATAGACACATTGTTCTAAAATTTGTTTTGATAATATTTAAGGTAAATACATGATATACAGTAGATTACTGCAAGTATTGTCATGTAGAATTAACATATATACAGTTAGTACAACTATAATGCTGACAAAATATTAATATTCACATATTTCACTAGATTTAGAATCGCAAACCCGTTTGTGCAATGCAAATAAATGAGGAGTAGATTCAGACAATAGTGATGACAGGCTGTTGGGCAGCTGAAGTCTTATATCAAGCAATAACGGACAACTTTTCCAATGGTAAAACTTCTCAAACAAACAAGAAGTGCAATTAAAACTAAAGGTGATGTAGCACGGTGGTAAACATGGCTCTGGCCCAACTTCTGTTGAGTGTGTTCCGGTTGTCAAATTCTAAATTCGTGTATATTTACAAAACATGATTAAGTTAATCAGTAAAACTATTGTTTTTTTTGTGCTTTTGTCAGATTAAAAAAAGGATCACATTAATTAGCGTATCACAGATTTCAACTTTTCGTGAAACTTTGAAATCATAAAATCCCTGCCTGTTTGTGAACAAGCTTGTTAAAGCAATTGTTTAATTTTGAGTTACCTGAGGAAAAAAACAATTTTCAAAACTTTTCAAAAACCACTGTGTATATGTTTTTTTTAAATGTCTTTCATTTTTATTGGTTTAAATCACACCTTTACAGGGTATTACACCTTTACAGGGTATCCTATCACTTGCAAGTTGTCTTTTTTGTGCACAGCATCATCATCATGTCTAGTTATTAATTACACCCTGTTCATAAAACCTTAAAAGGGCCTTTATGGCATTAAATGTATCTGATCTGATCAGATCTGATCTACCCATGCTTAATTGAAAAAAATTGAATTGAAAAAAATATATTAGTGCTAATTCTGATGTTGCAGAACTCTTAAGAGATCATCTTTATTACATTTTACTAGCTTGCTTGTTTACTAGCTACTTGTTAATTTAAAAATATTACAATTTGATAAGTTGATATGAATCTTGTTACACTGGCAGAACACCCCTTTAGCTCATATTAGCCAACTAACTTGCAGATTGATGCGCAGTTCATGGTCACTGTGGCATAAATTTGACCTCTGTGTGGGAGACCTGGGACAAATAGCTGCATTGGGTATTTCTCTCAAAAGAAAACCACCAACAGCTTTGTTACTAGACAAATAATGAGAGAATTTTTTTGCAATTATTTCTAAAGGTCACTTTTAGTGTCAAACCAACAAAGTACCCATATTTATCTGGAGCACTGTAGCCCAGTAAAGCCATTAAATTCTAGCAAATTTTTAAACACACACAGAAAAAGGATAGTGCACAGGTACATGTTGTGCCCCTAGGTACAAACAAGGTAAATGGCCCTTACTGGTGCAACAATGTCCTGAGAGTTCAACTGTATACCTTATATTAAATGTAAGGAAATGTAAAGAGGTGTACAACTGACTCCAATCACTGGAAGACTGCAAGTTCAAATGTGGGTGATACCACAGCCATCTATGTCCAAGACAACATAATTGTCTTCACTCACCCTGGGTGGGCAAGATGACTTTGTCCCCACCACCTAGCAGCAATGTACTGATAAACAGAATTGGCATCCTCCTCCTTCAAGCATGTTAAACTGTCCAGTGAGACTAAATAAGTGGTAGTTTGATGTGGAAGCATGTTCAAGCCTTTACTGTCCCAGCTTGAGAGTGTTGTGTAATGGGGGAGACTTAGCTACTTAGATAGTGGGTGGGATGTTCCAAAAAATGCCCCATTCATTTCCCCAAAGGAAAATATTTATATACATTCATAATCAGGTTTAACCCTTCAATAGAAGAGTTTAACAGTTATATCTTTAACTGCATACATTTTGTGTGTGCAAATTTTAGAATTCGTATGTGAAACTGCAGTTCTTCAAAGTTGCAGTTTAGAACAGCAGACTCAATACATCAGTTTTAGGCCAGTGACAATATAGACAGTGACTGCCAAACCACAAGGGTAAAATATCCAAAGTGTTTTTGACATTAGCATTATTATATTTCAGTTTTCAAGTGCAAATTTATCAGAAATCCATTTAAAATTACTGAAAAATAAAGTGTTGATGCATGCTAAACACTGATAGCTGCTTTTGTGACAGTGGGGAATTATTTAACTGTCAGTATTGCTGTGATGGATGTTAGGTATGCATTGTGGTTGCACAAAAGAACAAGAGACTTTCAAATTTAGAAATGTGAAAATCTTTAAGGTTTAAGGTTCTGCCGAGCCAGCAGGGGGCGACTGAGAACTTTGTCTATGCCACCGCTCTGTGAAGGGAGGCTGGGGGTGTTTGGCTATGTGTTGCCATGGTTACATCAATCATGTATATGTGTATCACCTTGGCCAAAGTCCTTATCAGCATGATTCTCTAACTAGGCGGCGCGGAGTCCTTGTCTTTAGTAGACAATTGTGGCTAGCATGTTTGCTTTGGCTACACTGGACTCACCTGTAATTTGGTAAAGTCTCCTGGGTGTTTATCCTGTGGATCTCACTATCTTTCCCTTCCTGTGACCTAGCAGACAGGTTGTCTACTGGGCTTCTATTTCCATGACCTGGGGTTCCAATGCCCTGCCCCTCTGTTATTCCCAGCAGCAGGTGATTCAATTTGTTTCCGGTTTGGAAGTGTGCCGGCTACACCAGGGAGGCTCGTATTTGGCTTTGCTGGCTCATGGTGCTGTATGCTGTGGCACGGGAAGCCTGAATATGTTTCTTGCATGCTCCCATGTGTTGTGGGCTTGGCGCGGGAGGGATGTTTCCTGTTGCAAAGGAGCCACATTCTTGTCTCGTGCATGCTCTCGCATTTTTTTTTTGTCCCCACCCAAGAGCTAGCGTTAACCAGAGCAGGCCGTTGCCCCATTCGAACATCTCCCGGGCTTTGCTAGTTGTGCACAGTTAGGACAGTGTTTGCATGTTTACATGGCGTCGCTGGGAGGCAGTTTGCCCGCCTGCTTTCCGGCGCCATCTTTTTCCACCCGCTTTTGGCACAGTGTTGCCAACTATCTTCAACAGAAAGTAGCTGAAGTTTACCCAGAAAGTCACTTGATGACGACACGCTAATTTGTGTAGACATGAAGTCATAACCTAACTTAATCATACTGCCCGCATATGTGCAGATCATTCCCTGTGTTATTTTTATTAGAATAAGAAATGAACAGAGATTAGCCATTTTGTTCTAGGCAGGAAAAAAGCCAAAATGTAGTCTAGGCTGAAAAACTCCTTATAACTTTCCATTAATGAGTGGGGCTAAAATTGCTGTAGACTGAATAGGAATGTATATGTAAATGCACAGGTTTGTGTGACATCATTAAAGCAAGGAAATCAAAACAGGTTCCTCTTCCATGTTTGGACTGTGTGCAGTGGAAAATGAATGGTTAATTTAGGGACTATAAGGAATCAGGTAGGACCCCCTACAGGTGAAGGGGGACTACCGCCATCCAGTGCTCTCCCAAGTACTGACTGGGTCAACTCATCCAGGTGCTGCTAGTTATTTCCCTCATCACGGGACAATATAGGCAGGGCTGGGACGCAGGGAAGACGCGGAGGTTACTCGTTGTGTGCCATCGACATGTGACGATAGTGGGTTTAGTATTTCACGGACAGCCCCAGTTGGCGGTGTCTAGATAGCGAGTTACAGTATTTATTGAGCAGCGACAGGTAGTCGCTGCTGGCGTTTAGTTAAGCGCCAAACCCGAGGATACGGTATTGAACTTTGAACGAACTGCACAAACTGAGCGGAGCACTACTCCAGCGAAGGCAGTCAATGCTGCGCTGCTTCTGGAACTTTCTCCTCGAGCGCTGGAGCGCCGGTCTTGTGTTTGTGGCTTGCCTTTTGGAAATAAAGACTCTTTTGTTAACCGCACTGGTTTCCTGCCTTACCTCCGATCGTGACAGGGACTTAACAGTGTTAATTTACAATACCATATTATTCCCTTTTATTAAAAGAAAAAGCGAAAAATGTGGTTTCACACGATACAGGCCCTTTTAAATAAAACCAAAAGTCCTGACTGGGAAAATGGACTCGATGCACCTTTTCATTAAAAAACAAACCTCAGCCTAACCCAAGCCTGGGCATGTAAAAAATCATCACAAACTTGGCCCAAAAACCTATTTTCATTTACATTTACAGCATTTATCAGACGCTTTTATCCAGAGCGACGAACAGCAGTGCTTTGTAGTCCATGTCTGTTCTTCTATCTGTAGGACTAAACCCATCAACAGCTGTAATTCTACTAAGATACTACTAGCTACATCATAACACACCCTGCCAAACCTGTAAACCCACAATACAATAAAGTATATAAGGGTAAACAATAGACAGTAACAATAGAATTGCAATAAATATGAGGCTAGTTAGTTTATAAACCCCATGATTTGTTGGAATTAGCTCAGATAGCACATTTCTAAGCAAAAATAAATGATTTAATATTTCAGTCCAAATAAATTTGTTGATGATGATACATTAGGTATAATAGCATTAATGTTAAGAACATTTGAACACACAGAGTAAGCTTGTGTGTGTGATGTGAAGCCTCCCACTGTAAGTGGCTATGTCCACAGGCCAAAGTCAATGACAGTTGGAGTCAAAGTTGATCTCATCCAAACTTGTGAAGAAAGCTTACATTGTTTCTTCACTGAAAACAAAAGCCAAGGCCCATTCAGCCCCTGTCTTGATGCTGCTACAGTGGGTATGGCACAAGAGAAATAATAATAAAAACTGCAGCCAGGCCAGAAGAGAAATGGGGCTGGTGCACAAAGTGTACCCCAGTGTTTTATGGCTGTCTGTGTGACCTCCAGTTTGTCACTAAACATAGAGATGCTGGAGGGGCTTTCTCCTTCCCTCTCTCTCTCTCCATCTCTCTCTTTCTCCTTCTCCTCTCATCCCTTCTAGTTTAATCTCTCAGATTTGGCAAGAGCTTAATGAGGCAGCCAGTGAGTCAGCCTCTCTGCTGCTGGAGGTGAGAATTACACAGAGGCAAAGGGAAAAGGGAGGGAAAGCAGAAAGAAAATAAAAGGCTTGGATAGATGGATATGCCCAAGTAAAGTGTGCAAACTAATACAGATCCAAAAAGTAAGGAGATAAAGTAAATGAACAGACAGAGAAGTAGGCAGATGAGTTTGGAGGGAAAGAGCATGGGGCACTAATGTTCCGAGGGGGGTCGGGGTGGGGGTGGGGGTTAAGAGAGTGCATAGATGTCTACAGATTTAGTAATATGATGTTTGCATAAAACTACACATGAAACAATGTACATGTCCAGCATCAGTGCTGTCATAGTGTTTGTGTCTCAGTTGTTTCTGTTCAACTGGAAATAATGTATTGACGTTTATTTATGCAGATTCATTGCAGTTGAAGTTTAGATTTAGAGTTGAAAGCTGGCTTTTTGTTGTTCTCACCAACAACTGGGCATTCTAGTCTAAAACTGTTATTTTATGTCCTTTGTCATGCTACATTATTGTGTTATGTTAGAATTCATAATTTTTCATCAATCCATGTTCTCTCACAACAATTTCCAGCCTGCATTACTCGAAAACATCATATAAGCATTAGGAGTCCATTTGCAGCAATAAAGAAATGCTGAGTGCTGGCGTAGCCACTGATCTAGAGTCTAATAAGCAAGGATGTTAATTTGGTTTCTAGTAGTGATGTAAGCTCTCTGGCTTTCATCAACATTACTCTGCTCCTGGAAATAAATATATCATCAGAAGGGGATTTCCCTAGACTTTAAACTAGAAAATTCTGCTCTAGAGTCTATACAATCTAGGCCAAAGGGCATGTCGGATTTAGTGATGGTTGCATATTACATCCTGACTCCCGTGAAATGTAAGACAAGACAAAAACATTAGATGTAAACACAGAAATGTAGCAATGTGTCTATAGTCAGAGATATCAGCCCTGTAGTGAAGAAGCATGCAATCTTAAAATAAGATCATCAATTGTGTTAAGCTTGAAATGGCCTTCTAGAGAACTTTTGAAAAGTAGGTTCCTAGAGCAGCTACTCCCAAAAACAATTTACACCCATAGAAATAAAGGTTCTTAAAGAACATACTAGTAACCAAAAGATCATCAGCAGTAACACTCCAAAGAACCATTTATTCAAAAGAGTGTAAGACAATAGAAAATAGACAGATGGAAAGATACATGGTGGAACAGATGTATCCTCTGGTGGTCCGCACTGCCCTCCTCTGTCTCTTTGTCTCCTTACACAATGATGGCCACGTTCTTCAGAATCCTAACTATGCATCACCCCAAAACCCGGCCTGACTACACCAACCTCTTTCCATGACTGTGTTTGGGCAATGCTCTGACACTCAGGCAGTAAGCAGAAACACTTTGATTCATGTTTAACCTTCTGAGCCTGGGCTTTTTGTTGTTAATAAAATTGCTTCTATTTCTGTGGACAGAGCTAATTCTGGTCAGGATGCTTTCTGCTAAATCATCTTCTACGGACAGCTGGTTATGGTTCCCTCCCTGCTGGAGGAATGCTCTCTGCTGGGAAAGAGACATAAGGCTGTGTCCCACCCTGTTCAGGGTGAGTAGTGGGGACCACCTTAGAACAGCTGGCTTGTTTCCCAGTATTCCAGGGTGAGGTAGGTGTTCTCAGCTAATGTGACCTACCCCAAACATTTAAAAGGTGCACTACACAGAGAGAGCTAGGTGCTAACCTTTACCTTGTCAGGTCTATGATGTGATGGGGAGAGGCACTATGTTTGTGTTAAGCTCAGTCCTATGTGGCGGTGCTACTAGTGCTAGCTAGTGTTTGCTGGCTTTTGTGTGCATAACTTCTCTATATATAGTCAGATTCAGAGAAACTGAATTGTGTATAAATTGACAGAAGTTTTTTAAATGTACTTTTTTATACTGCAAATGGTAACTGTAAGAGCCAAAAAGAAACATGAATATTTAAGATATACAAGAATTATACTATAATAAGCAACAAAACAACACAATGAAAACCCTACAATACCATACAAAACAGCACGTCATATACAAAACATAGAGACTAAAAAAGAAAATAACAAATAGCTTCAAACATCCTAAAAGAGATGAGTAATGTGCAGCTTATTATGATAGGCTTACACAGAGCCCTGCTGCAGCACCATGTTTTTACAAATGACTCTAGATCATGCATAAGCCTGTAAAAACAAAAATTAATTAAAACCTTAAATTTCTCCAGAGCACTGTCAGCACATCATGGCAACTGTTTTGACCCATCTTGTTTTTGCCTGTAATTAGGACAGTTGGGCTGAACCTTTGGGTTCAAGACTGATGCACTGACAGCTACAGTCCCATGCGGGAGCCTCCACTGAAACCCCTTCTACCTAAACACTTTTTTGGTAAAAATTATAACACAAGCTTTTACCACTGTTTCCCAGATGCTGTGAACAGCAACATGGGTCTTGAGCCCCTCAATGAGGCCCTGGACCCTCCTTTAGTGATGGTGAGAGAATCAGTCCAGGGAACAAATCTTGCCCATTGGGCCTGTACAGTAGTCCCCAATTAAGTTCAACTCATCCATGGAAAGGGCAGTCAACCATTTGTCTTAAAGCTGGGCTGTCGTTTGGATGGATCTTATCCCCAAAGGGTCTGCAACCCTTTCTCTCCTAACTTTGGTTCTATGATGAACGGTACCACTATGTCTCTTACCGTCAGTTTTTGGCCCAAGCAGGATTGGCTTCAGCACAGGGAAACCTTCTCCAATGAGGTCCAACTGTTCTCCACAGACCACTGGCTCTTGTAGGAGCCAGTGTAAGGAGGCTGGTGGTCTCTGTCTTTGGACCTTAAACAAACCCCAAACTTTAAAAATAGTCAGGTAAAAGGCTGGCAAAACAGATAGATCCATTTCCTGTTGTGTCATCAGGAACAAGGCCATGTCCAGCCCCATTCCTCCAAAAATGTTTAGGTTTCTACAGCTTGCGAGGCTCCAGGCCACATCTACAATAGGTACAAGATGTACAATGTTAGATAGTATGAACCACTCATTTGTTTGGGACTAGACCATAACCACCTCCTCCTAGTAGATTTGTTTACTAGATTACTGCATCTACACCTGCCCAAACATACTGAACCTAATGATCTAATGCTATATGGATTGGTTGAAACAGCCTGAAGGCAGGTGTGAAAGCACCCTTACAGATTTTCTAGAGAAGTACTTCCAAATACCTAGTTAATTACTAATCAAATGAACATCAGCTGCTCCTGATTCTTATATGCCACCTGGTAAACATGAATTGGAGTTCAAAAATCATGTTATCTTTATTAAGGATGTCATCAGAAAAAGGCACTCTCAAAGGCTTGTACTTACACCACAGAACATTTAGTGCTGTCAGTCCTTGTTAGTTTTGTCACTAAGAACATTAAGTTTCTTTATTTTTCTTTATGGACAAGAAGGACACATATGTGCGAATGCTGCTCATAGACTTTAGCTCAGCATTTAACACAATCATCCCCCATCACCTGTCTGAAAAGCTGAGCCTGCTGGGCCTGAACACCTCCCTGTGTAA
>JBBPDA010000041.1:19482244-19517369 GCA_037974385.1 Arnoldichthys spilopterus
TTCGTTTCACTGTGTACTGTGTGAACTGTATATGGTTGAAATGACAATAAAAGCCTACTTGACTTGACTTGACTTTTGGTAGTATGAGACACAAATCATGCCTACGAACAGGACACTGGTTGAAATACACTTTTTTTTATCTGTCCCATTATGCCAAGCATCTACCAATGGTCCAGTGTCCTACCTCCCTATTTTTTGTAATCTCTTCTGAATGCGAACAAATGTATAAGACATTTTAATATACAGAATAAGATAGCTGTGTTCTTTGTAAATGCATCCACAGATTATGAGAGTTTAGCAGTCTTGTGAATTAATTGTAAGCCCAACAGCTGGGCCCACAAAGTTTGATGTATCTAGGCTGTATGATGACACTTAGGAAATCATATGCCATGAATACCATCATCAGAGTGTGTCCTTTCTCTGCACTGCAATAGTAGTGAACAATAAAGATTAATCAAGAAAGAAGTGCATCATTCCATACTGCATTCCTATTGGTATGTCAGTAGATGTAGGTTGTAGCAGCAGTTACATTGTGAGACACTGCCAGAATTTTTTTCCTAGGCTATCTTCGGAGCCTCAACCATAGACATTGTCAAATTTCTGTCGTGATTGTCATTTATTGTCTGAGACAACCCAAATTCGTACAGTGCATACCCACCACACGAGAAGATCAAATTATTTAATGTTAAACAAATGGTAACTCATTAGCCATGACTGAGGTGTTAGTGCCTGCTTCCTTAGAAATGAATAATGAACAAGAAACACAGGGTGACTCATTACTAATGAATCAGGTGTTAATGTGTTCTTCCTGATGAGTTAACAAAGAACAAGAACAGTATTATGAAGTGAACCACATGGTGACACTAATCAAATGTTACTGTGTACTTCCTGAGGTGTTAATAATGAACCAGAACAATGTTATAATGTGGTTGTTTATTCACCGCTACAAGCTCAGTATCAGAACTAATCACCAGTATGAAAACTAGAGAGAAAAGAAAAGAAACAATAAATGAATGAATAAATAAACGAAACAAGCTTTAGAAATCTAGCAATTTTTTATTGTTTTATTCTTTCAGGTTACATTTACTCTAAACGAAGATAAAAAATACTCTTGACATTTATACAGTATTACATAAAAATACAGCATTACACACGTACATACACTGTAAGTCTCTCAACTTTCTATACATTCTAAGCATTCTATGATCTCACTAATGAATATGTGATGATTTCAGAATTTATGAAAGTATGCTATGCAAAGACTCTGCCTACCAACATGTTGCTCTATAGCAAGGAGAAACATTTTTGTTGCTATTTAATAAACCATCAGTGCATATATCCACTTCACACTTACACACACAAGTTTTGACTTTGTACTTTTTCTACTTTGTGCAGGAACATTTTTAACATTGTATTTGGCCTTTTCATCTTGGCAAACCTTCTTCAATTCCCCAGGGTTATGAGGGGTCCCTCTGTTGAACTTGCAATTTCAAAATTCTCCATAATGTTTTGAAGCAATTCGAGTAGGAGGCTATGCTGTGCAAGCACCTTTAGCTTTGTTTTCTTAGAAACCAACTTTTGAGTTGTTTTGCCCGTATGTTTGGGGTCTTGTTAAATCATCCATCTTTTGCTCTTTGTTAACTAATAAGATTAGACTCTCAGTACAGTGCACCATTCATACTTCCTACGATGGCTTTTTATGCCCCCTGTACCATTAGCAGAGAAGTGCCCTGTAAAAAACTTTGGTTGCCAGAACGATTATTGCAACATTCCTAGGGTGGAATGCAGAGAAACACCTTGGAGAAGTCTCCAGTCTTTTACAGACACACAGATAAACACATTCACACACTTTAGCATCTCCAGTCCACTTGGTCTAGACTGTTGGAAAGAAACCAGGTGGAAACCACGCAGACATGGGGAGAATGCTAATTCCACACAGAAAGGAACACTTAAGGCCAGGACTCGAACCCAACGCTAATCACTGCCCCATTACGTAACCACTTATAAGCACTCTAGCAACCCTCTAAAACACTATTACAACAATCTAATAGACCTTGGCAACCTCAAACAACAGTTAACATTGCTGCACAGCCATCACTTGGTTTTCTCCAAGGAATGCAGCTGTATGTTTTATTTGCCACTGTTTCATATTAATTTCATATTAAGTGTCAGATTAGATTCATATTTACAAGGACATTACATAAAATGATGTTAAATAACAGTATTTTCATATAATCTATCTATCTATCTATCTATCTATCTATCTATCTATCTATCTATCTATCTATCTATCTATCTATCTATCTATCTATGTCAGCAAAAGCTGTTATTTTGTCAAAACAATATTAATTTTAGGGTAATCAGTTGCTTGTTACATTATGGTATTTTTCTATTAATTTGACCAAAATGTATAGTTTCACAGTACAATTGTGCACTTTTACGTATTTTAACAGTAAAAATTAAAGTTACTGTTTTGGATTTGTTGCATATTTCTACAAACATTTTTAAAGGATAGTCCTATTGCATTATGATCACATTGCCTTCACCTTGTTGTTCAGATCATGGGCACAACCTCTAAGGCTGAGGTTAGCGTGCCTTGTTTTTTATGTTTTTCCCCTGTTCCGTGCCGCTACTTAGTTTTGTTTGTTTGTTTATGTAGCCATGTGTGTCTGCCCTGGTGTATGCCCCACTTTAGCCCTGCCTTGTCATTATTGTTCACAGCTGTGTCTTGTCCATTGCCCCCAACCATTCCCAGGTGTTGCTTATCTTGTATGAGTATTTAAACCTTATGTTTGTCCTAGGCAGTTGTCTGGTCTACAAGTATATACTGTTTCTTGAAGTCTGTTTGGTATGCCTCAGTCAAGTTTCAATGTTCACATGTTAGAATGTTCGTTTTTCTTTTTTCAAGAAAGCTGTTTTTGTTCATTAATGCTATAAATGTCTAATTAGTTACAAAGCATTCTTCATGCATGCCTTTAGTGCTTTACATGTGTAATGTGTATGTATAACTGATGACTGCACTATGCCCATAGTTATCAGTTTCAGCATATCAGACCAAGATGTGGTATCTTGACCCAAACCGACATCAATACAGATTGCCATCTGCTCTGGGAACTGAGACAAAGGATAGAGATGTGAGACAGCTAAGAACACACAAATACACGTGCATGCACACACACGCACACACACAAACTGACTCATGATGAAAGGGCCTCACACCCTGTGAGGACAGCGCAGGCTGGCTCTAGCATGGGCGAAAGCTCAGGTAATTATGTGTGGGGAGCAGGGCGCTGTCCTCAAGGGGTCACTGAAGTGCACTCCAAACTCACAGCAGCTGCCAGCTTTTATTGTCCAATCTGGATGGCCTCCTGAGCTCGCCGTGACTTTTTTACGTCCAGAATCTTTCCATCCATCCAGCCGGCTGCAGGCTGCCGACTCAAAGGGAGCAAGGCTTTTCTGAGCAATGACGTCAAAGACAGCATCAACTGCGATCCCCAGGATTTCAGTGGTATAAAGAATGATGCATTGGCAGGTTGGCCTGTCAATGAATAACTTTCAATAGAAAGGGACAGAGAGAAAGGGAGCGAGCGAGAGAGAGAGACAGACAGAAAGAGAGATAGAGAGAGAGAGAGAGAGAGAGAGAGAGAGAGAAATGTATAAGATGAGATATAAAGCTCTTTTCAAGAGAAACGCTAATAGAACAGCTTTGAGTATCATGAGTCATTTCAAGTTACAGCTTTTTTAAATGATATCTGCATGTAAAGGCTGAAGGTCAATAGCAGATAGCACATTATTCTCTCTCTCAACTTTTCTTTATCTATATTTCTCTTTTTCTCTCTCTCTCTCTCTCTCTCTCTCTCTCTCTCTCTCTCTCTCTCTCTATGCTTTCTCTTCTCTTTTCATTTTTTCTTCTCTTTCTGAATCTCTTGTCCATTGTCTTTTCCCTCTCTATCTCTTATTTTTCCTTTCTTTCTTTTCCAATTTTATTTCTCTTTTTGTCTCATTCTTTGTTATCCTCTTTCTTGCTCATTCTTTCTCCCTCTCTCATCTCCTCTCTGTCCATTTCTATCTAGCTCTTTATTTCTCTATTCTCTATATCTCTATATATTGTTTATTTTTTTTCATGTTGTTCATTGTTTGTAAAAAATTTTTTCATTAATTTTCTTTTTTTCTGTATTCTCTCTCACACACTCCTCATTTTCTTTTGCTTTTTCATTTTGTGCTCACTCTCTCAGTCTCCCATACCTTCTCTCTCTCTTTCCCTTTCTCTCTCTCTGTCTCTCTGGAAGTGCACAGTGCTTTATGACAGAGCTGTATATTCAACAAGTCGTCAAATTTCATTCCAGCAGATTGGGAGTAGTAAACTATGTCCTAAAGCTTGCCACGGGGCAAAACAATGCAGTGAAACTGTGCTCAAAATACAAAGCTCATGCCCTCCAGCACAACGGCTTCATCACCATCAGCTCTGTCTTCACCAGTAAATTTACCACCACTCCTTTTAAACATGACAAATTTACTCTTTTTTTTTAAACACACCTCTCTTTCTCTTATGCAGAATAGCCTGATAGTAGAAATAGCGAAAATGGGTTTTACATTCTTCTGGATAACTCGACTGACGTGCAGAAGAAGTGTATTATGCGTACCATTTCATGATGAGATGCTTTTGGTTCTGCTTGGATTGGCCTAGATTTAATATTTTCATGGGTTGCATAATGAATGTAAAGTTTCCCTTTGATCTGTTTGATCTGTCTGAACATATTTGACCATTATTCGTCAAATGAATTCCAAGTTACCTTTGAAAAAAAGGGAGCCGAGGTAATTAATTCAACTAACGTATAGAGTTATTTCGCTCTGAAAGAGGGATTGCAGCTTAGTATGTTCATGTAACCATTACTGTAGTGTTTTACTGTTAAGTATATGATTTTCTCTTTCGTGAATGAGGCTCTGACTTTAAGATTTATCAAAGGTTTTTTGTGCTACGGCAGACTAAGGAAAAGCAGTGCAATTCGTCAAACTCCCCAGCGTGAACAAACCAACAGTGGGGAGAAAAAAGCTAAATATTTGGCTGGGTGAATCTGTCTGACTTTTTGAATGTAATAACTCTGCACAAATTATGACTCACTATGTATCTTTTTGAATTATGAAAACCTGTATCTGCAGTACTTCCCGTAGTGCTAAGGTTTGTGCCTTAGATGGTAAAATACTGCAAATTCCTGGTAAATTCCAGGAAAATTTGCTCAGTATTTGGCTGGGTACGTCTGGCTTTTGGGATGTAATATCTCTGCGTAAATCATGACTCACTATGTATCGTCTAGGATTATGAAAATCTGCTGAATTTCCCACAGCGACAAGTCTAGTGTGCAATATTGGAAAACACTGTAAATTCCTGGCAGATTCCTGGCACATTCCAAAAAAATGACTGGAAACCTGTGTGAGCCCTGGCCAGCACTTTGGTAGGAAAGTGTGTATCAAGGCGTCTGAGTCAGCCAGACAGTCTGGTGTAGTGGGAAATGCTGCAGAGACAGGAAAGACCCTCATTGCCGCCTTTGCGGGCCCACTGGGGCTCTGAACGTTAAACAGCTCTGTGTACAGTAATGAGTGAAAGGCCTAATTAGTTTTAGGATCAGAGCCCAAGGCCAAGTTCTTCAACTATGGTGATGCCTCATACGTCATTTATCACTGCGCTGGCACTACTCCAAGAAAGCCCAACACACACACATTGTCCCCTCCTCCTTATGTCAAGGCCCATTACCCAAAAGACTGACAGACTAGGTAGGGGAAAAGGTGCTGAAAGCTCTTTCAGGCTGACAGTAGTTGATATGAGGTCCCTCTGCTGTACACAGTACAGTGCACACACCAGCATGCCCACAGGGCAGCTAACCAGAGTCAGTTAACGCTGCTTAGACAGGTGCAGCATGCTAAACTTCGCTGACTTTAATAAATATGAGTCAGGGCGATCACCCTGCACAGACATATACTTCCTCTCCCTGTGAACTGAACATTGTGTGGTAGAAGGCACTTCGAACATCAGGGTATTTACAGGATCTGCATATATTTTAAAGCTGCTATTAATGATACGGAAGCCACATTGTAAAAAAAACAACTGCAAAAACATCAATAGTAGTATGTACATTTGATGAAGTGTGAAGGTTTCTCAGGCCATACAGTGCATAAAAAGTTTTGAATTCACTGTATTTGTGATGCCACCGAAAAAAATATGTAAATCCTCTATTCTGTCATTATGCAAATTTCCCACTTGTGGGACTAATAAAGGTTTATCTTATCTTTAAAAAAAATTATACATACATATATCCACACAAACATCTGGATCAGTCATCACAGCCATTATTTGGCTTTTGCGTAATTGATAGCATATCCAATTTCAGACTCGGACAATAATAAAAATATGCTTGTTATGAGTTCTAGCTGTCAAATACTACTATAAAATAAAATAAATACACTAAAAACTATACAAGGATCATCACTGGCCTAGCTTCTACACATTTTCTATAAGGTTTCTACAAATTAATCCACTGAATATCACATTTAATAAGATTTAGCTTTCCAGAATGTATTTCATACAAATGAGTAGGCTTTCCTCAGTTTCAGTAACATATTAATGACTAATCAGATGTATTTTCATGAAAATATCTCACACTAAAATATTTGTAATAATACTGTATTCATGACATGCCTTTGCATTTAAAGAGTATTAGTAATATAAGTCACTGGTGTTCAATAATTAGTTCTGGATGACACACATTACTCCATCTCATCCTAAAGGCACTGGATGAAGCTTCATATGTCCAAAAATGTAGTCCCACTGCTCCACAGTCCAGTGCTGGGGGCCTTTATTGTCCTCTACCTGACATTGGGCATGATGACCTGGGCTGCTCCTGACTGCAAGCTATATACAATGCTTTTGCCTTTTCTATGGAGGTAGAAGCTGTGGATGTGCAACTAACCCCTGTGTCAGCAACGGGTTCACAGATTGTCAGGTGTATCTGGATGCTTCTGGAAATGTAGTGTACATTGTTCATATAAAGGACTGTCATGAGTTCTGACTACAGACTGTGCTCCATCCTACTTTAATGTAGCAGTAACCAAAGCCGGCCTGTGAGCACTGCATTTGCTTTCTTTCTGTTTGTGCTGTTGATGAGCTCCCCTCATTATTACCATGAAATGTACCATGACTTGTAAAGTCATTTGGTGCATCCAAATGCTCAAACTGAATACATGAAAACAAATGTGTCGAACAATGTTACTAAAGTGAACGTGGCGAAAGGGATCAAAAATGTGCTGCATCCTGATGAGGTTTCAGCTCAAATTCCCTCTCCACATTAGGCAGGGCTTTTCATATTTCAGCAGTGGACTGCTTGAAAGGCAAAGTACAAAGATTTCCTATTTCCTTCGAAATTCACAGGACACTGGCCATATAATATTTATAAAAACGGCAACTTAATAACTGCTGGCATAGGGCCTTGAGCTGCTTGCATATGGTGACCAGCCAGCATGAGCGACTGCCGCTTTTCTGCAAAATGTACAGTGACATACTGTAGCACATGAACCTATGTTCATTTGGTCTAATCATTTTTTAATATTCCCTTTTATAAGGTTACGTATTCCCCGAGAGTGTGTTAGGTCCTGATTAAACACCATTCAGCTTCATTTCAGGCTGATTACTCCTGATTGACTGAGTAGAGCTGATTGTCCCTGAGCGCTTAGTGACGGTCCTTTTAGGCCGGTGGGACAGTGTTGGAGTGCTTCCTTCTTTCTCCCTCTCTCTTCCCCTCTCTCTGTATCTCTCTCTCTTTATGGCTCTGACAGCTAATAAAACACACCGACAGCCACGCTGAGGTGATGCAGACAAATTACAGTCTGCATTCTCTCTCATCACGTCAGGGCCAATATCAGCAGGGCACTTCCCTCTGCCTCCACTTCCTGACTCGCCAGCCAACGTTCTCCATACGGCAATTTGGGTGATCCTGTGTCAGGCTGTGTGAGAGTGGGAGGGGCGGGCTGTACAAAGTGATTGACAGCTGCTCCAAAGCTGCATTTGGGGAAGTGGTGCTCACTCCTGTGTACAGGGCGCTTCTGGTTATTGCAGCAGGCAGAAGTGATTTAATGTCAGCACTGTAAGAAATACGCTCTGTCAGTCAGCCAATAGAGCCAAATTAGGTTGTGGTTTAATAGTGAGAAAAGCTGCAGTCAGCTCCCATTTTCATATTCTGTGCTGGGTCTAGTCTTGCTGTGATTTACTTTACTTTATTTGCTTTTTTAATCCTATCAGGACATATTGATGGGCATGCATTTGGAAATGTTGGCGAGGACCCCTTTAACTTCAGAAAATGTGTCCCAGAGTTTCTTCAAATTGGCCAGAGAAAAATGGATCAGCATTGGGAATTGAAGCTCACTGTGTCCTGCAATGTTTTGAGTTGTGATGCTGCCTTTATTGTTGGGTGTTTCTGATTCGCAGTATATCAGCACATGCATGACTGTCTAAAAACAGCTGAATTTCATATAAAACTAAAGGTCTTTGTGCTGTGAATGAACTTCAGGGTGTACTAACAGTTAAAATAAGAGGTGGGTTTTGCTTCAACTGGGGGCTGATAGCTTAGTTTAACAACTATCTTAAATGTAGCAGGCTAAAGAGGGTTAAAAGTAACAAACAGGTTAATGCACTCCTCCATCAATTGTGGGTGCTTATTTATAGCTCTATTTAAATTATTCAATTTATGCTTTACATTGTTATGGTTCACTTTAAAATTACATTGCATATAAGGTAAAGAATATATTACTGGAATGACATACATGCTTCATATGTCCATGTTTTCAGCCGAATTAAACTGGATGTGAGAGAATATGTGACATCATTAGTTTACACAATGCAAGCGATGGAATTTCATATTACCATTGCGGCAGTAATTTGGTAAGCAGAATGACTTATAAGGCGACTGTTTCTGCAGTAAACACTGCTAGATAATGTTTTCATTAATATAAGAAAAAAAATGTAAAAATCATCAAATGACTGCAATATATAATGATGGGTGACTCAAAGTCCTTGTTCTCCTTCAGCAGTAGTTGCTTGGCAACAATAGCTTACATTAAACAAACCTTATTTCCTAATAGAAGAAACTGTTACTGCAATTATTATTCTTTATGAAGTAAAATATGTAATATAAATTATTTACCAGACTGTATTTTATGGCGTTGCCTTTTCGCATTTCCATTGTATGCCTTAACCATGCTTTAATCACAGTAAAGCATGGCCTTTTTATGGCATAAAATGGTACTTTCCAACACAAATAACATAAATACGTACGAATTTTCAGCTTTGTTAGATAGTGTTCATTTCATATCAAAGCAATATGCAACTACAGCATTGATAAATCATGTAAATTAATCCTGAAATCATTTTATCATTAACAGAGGACATCAGATTCAAAGGCAGATGCCTTTAAGCACAATACAGACTGTTTTTTCAGAGTAAATTTGATCATAGCAAAACCATATATAGACTGAGGTTTAAAAACAGGATCAGTATGATTCCAGTCCACTCCGTACTCATTCAGGAATGAATGCTGGTACATTAAAGGTTCCATCAGCTGCTTGTCAGTAGTGGTTTTTTATAAATCTGCAGGAGGCAAAGGCTTCTCTCCAAGCTTCTGAGGCCAAAGTGTTCTTTGGAGAGACTCAAGAGGGGTGGCTTTGGTCTCGCTACCATGGTTACAGGTTGTGCGAGGAAGAGGGTAGAGAGAGGACAGAATGTGTGACATTGTGTGCATCTTTCAAGCCATGGATGGAGCATTTAGGTGTGTAAGTTGGTATCATCATTAGTGACTTGGCTGAAAACTCATTGCTCTGTGAGATACCGTAGCATGATGATCAAACCTCTCAGTTTTAATGTAGGCAGCTTTAGAACATGTAGACAAAAAAAACGAGTAAAAGTAGCATTTACATCAGCCAACACCTTTCAGTCAACATTTTTTGTACAACTGTATTTGTGAGAAACAGACAGGCTAGCCTTCACTTCCCACACATATCAGTGAGCCTTGGGTAACCATGACCCTGTTGCTAATTCAACAGTTGTTCTTTCTTGGATCACTTTTAATAGGTACTAACTCTTGCACACCTGGAACACTCCACAAGTATCTGCGGGTTTGGAGACCCTCTGACTCAAAGTTCTTACAATCGTGCATTTTTCCTGCTTTCGACACATCAACTTCAGGAACTGACTGTTCATTTTTCTTATATGTTCCACCCCTTGACAGGTTCCATTGTAATGAGGTAAAGAAATAGTCAGTCTTATTCACTTCACCTGCCAGTGATGATTGCTCTAAATTTCCACAACACTCTCAACAAATCAAGCTGATTTTTATTCTTTGTTTTTTAATATTAGATCATTAACAGACATCAAGAGTACATGTGATTCAGTTGTGAAAGTGTCCCGAAGGCACCTTTAATACCTCTAAAACTCCAGATCTTGCGAGGTCTTCAGTGAACATATTCTGCTCCTTGTTCAATACATGCTCTGATCTTATCATAATCCATTTAGCTGCGCTTCAGCTCCTTCCATTCACTTTGCTGCTACCCACTATGGATCCATACACTAATTGTCTTGTCAAGGTTCCCTTATCTCTAAGAACCACAATTAAAGCATGTTATCTCCCTCTCTCATGCTCATTCTCTCTCTCCTGCCACACACATGCACATGCACGTAATTTGCACTAGGCTAGAGACATGTATAATTTTGTCTTGGCAGACCATCTTTAACTTTCAATTTGTGTAGATCGATATTCCTCCAAGTGGCGTAATCTTATCTTGTTAATGCCGTAATGAGGCTAACATGGGTTAAGTTTCTTAGGCGATAAAAGCCTAATTTGTGGATTGTGGAGGCAGAAGAAGGGTAGAGGCCAGTATTCACAATTTCACCCAATACCTATTGATCTGCTGGATCGGTTGTTGCTTTAAAGGGCACATATCTTGGAAAACTGAATTTTCCACCTTTTTCTTTAAATGAAAAAAAAAGCTATGCCTCATTTAAACATTTCAAAACATACAATTCACTCCTCAGTCCATAAATGAAAGTTTTATTTTTAGTTTAGAATACACTGTTTTTGTGATACCACAAAAAACAACACATTTACAGACAGTATAACCGCCCATATTTAGCCTAGAGAACTACTCCTCCTATTCACAGTGATTATGTGTTTCATACCAGACTGGTTTTTGAATGGGGCACAATACAGACTGGCCATTTAGAGCAGATATATTTTACATATATCACTCTTAAAGGCACAGTAACAACAGCCTGCTAAATTTATTAATAATAATAAGGATATAGAAAGGTTAAAAAATTATCACGTAGAAAATGAATGATGCTGTTTTTCGGGCATGAATCTGCACAACTGCTATAACTACTGCTATAAAAATATCTTTCAAATTTAAAAAAGTACACATACACAAAAACACACACACACAAAGAAAAACAAGCACTTCCACCAGCCCAGTTACACAAAGAAGTAAAGGGCTTGAACTGTTAGTCTTCACTGCTAACTAGTGGTGAACTATGATATTGCGGCTTAGAGGCTCCAGCCTGGGGCAAAGTCTGTGTGTGTGTTACACAGCATGTGTGTATCTGCAGCGGCACTGCTGAAGAGCTCTAACATCAGGAGAAACATCTGTTTCCTTCTCGTTAAACAATTCACACCTGACCACATTGCAACCTCACTGTTAGTTTTTTAACCACATGTCTGGGTGTCACTGTGACCACATATGTACATACAAACACACACACACACACACACTAACATTCATAAACACAGTGCTGGCATATATTCATCCTCCAGCCATGCAAGGAAACTGGTTACCACTCGAAGAGAACTGAAACTGCCACTCGTTGCAATTTACGCACCCATTTGTCATGGAGCAGCCCGGAGCGTGGAGACTAATGTGTACTGAATAATTACTCGCCGAATAGATGACACTATTAATATGGTCCTTTTTAGCGGGAGATTTCTGCTTCCATAATTAAATGGTTTGCAACAGTGAGCACCGACAGCTCGTGACAGCAGCTTGGCAGGGCTCACAGCTTTTTTTACTGACTCTTGTTTGTTTTGTATGTGTGTGAGTGGCTATGCATGCATGTATGCGTGTGTATGTGTGTGTGCAACAGAAACAAAATAAGATACAAAAATAATGGTGAAAAATAATAACGTAGTCTTGCATTTCCATCAGCTTTTATTTGACCCATTTGCCATTTCTCTGCATAAATCATGTAAACAAGCCAAAACCAAAGTCAAAACCTTACACACTGTGGACAGTGAGCAATAAATGTGTCCTTTGCATTTAACCCATCCGCAGCATAACATACACCAGGAGCAGTGGGTTGCACACCTATGGTGTCCAGGGACAGCTAGGGGTTAGGTGCCTTGCCCAAGGGCACTTCAGCTGTGGATGTGGGAAGGGGATAATGATACTTACTCACTCACCCCTTCCCACAAATTACTTGCCTGTTCCGAGCATTGAACCGGCAACTCTCCAGTCACAAGCACTTTTCTCCAACCATTAGGCCATGGCTATGTGCCATAAAGGCAACCACCATACCTTTCTGAAGCATTGCTAAATGCCAAAGTGCTTACCGCAAAGCAAAATCTATTCACCTATCCATGCACAAATTAAAAATGTTTCATAGCAACTGTTGCCATGCTGGATAGGCTTAATAGAACTGCAAAACTCAAGCTAATGCGTTATCACTGCACACAACAATGTTAACAACAATCAATATGCACCTTCAACCTCTCAAAGGGACGTTTTTGCCAGTTTTTATAGGGCAAAAGGTGGAGAAATACCCTGGACACTTTGCCAGGCCAAAGCAAACATACACACACGTTCACACCTATTCAGTATGTCTATCTTCAGGCCAACTTCAAAAGGTCCCTGACTGCCCCAGGAATTAAACGCAGAACCTTCGTGCTTTGAGGTAAACCAATAATCACTATACCATCTTAAACCACAACAATAAAATCTAACTTACCAAACCAAATTTAATAACACAATCTAAAATAAACACGCATTTACCTAAGAGTTAATTTTTTTTTTTCTCATTTAAGATGACTTTTGTTCTATGAAAAAGAGCAGTGGGGGAAGACTGAAGGTGTTAAAACCTAAATAGAGCCTTTTCACACTTCTTAAGTTGCAATAGTAAAGAAAACAGCAGATCCCAACAAGGTCATCTCAGCCAAAGTTAATTGGTAACATATTTGAATAAAGTCAGTGTTGTGCAGGCTGGAGTAAAATTAGTTATGTTTCATTGCTTTTTGGTTGTATGCTGTACACAGTTCCCTGAATACTTTATACAATGTTATCAAAGGTGACAAAACCTTTTTTTTTTTTGTTGTTACACATTGTTGCTGTCAGACAAAAATCAAAATGGCAAAATCTCCCAAATGACACATTTACAAGACAAGCACAACAATCTGAATGTACTTAGTAATTTAAAAATATTTCTTTTGCTTCATTCATCATACAATTTTGACACAATATAAATGTCAGCAGATGTTTTTATATTTTGCAAAAATGTAATGTAAAGTTATACAGAAAACAGAAAACATAAACTAGCTTTATGTAGATAGAGGTCTTGCTTTTTAATCACTTAATCAGTTTACATAGCAAGGAAGAAAATTAAATTTACTTAAAATTTTGATCTTTTAAAATTTTCCATTGTTAATGCATATTCATTTAGCTTGTTCATTTATTTTTGATCATATTGCTAAATTATTGATTAAAATTCAGTTAAAATATGAGTAAAGGATATAAGGATATAGTTATACTCATTCAGGACTGATAACTCAGCATGTTTTATACTAAATTTAATAAGCTATTTATATTGTAAAAGAATCTGCTAAACTGGTTAGCTAGCCTGCTAGCTTTGTTTCCATCTCCCAACTTCGCGTGGGCTAAACGAGTGTCGGAGGATGCTCTCAGCTCCTTTACCTGAATGTCATTCAATGATCAAATCTTAAGCCAAACAAAATAATGTATATTTGACTATTTCTCTTTTTTAAACAGTGCTTGCCATTGTATAATCTTTGACTAACTCACTTCAGTCCTTCAAAGAAATGGAGTGAATTGAAAATCATGTAGAATGTGTTGCTGTCTCAGTCTTTCCTGTCAGTTCAGGGTATGATTTGCATTTTTTTAATAGAATATTTTAATATCCACCATGAACTGTTCTTACAGTTAGGTCATTACATGACTCTATTCATTCCATGACTCTATAAAGTATTTAAAAAACGTTTTCCACAAATCACCTCACTCAAACTCTGAACACCAGCAGAAATTGAAGAAAACATAGGGGCAGAGAGTCAGCCCTTCGTTCCAGCAAGATACTTGAGAAGTCTGGAGATGCTCACTCAAGATCAGCCTCAGAGTCATAGTAGTTTGTGAAACTTATGCTGCTAAATTTGGTCAAGAACCCTTTGGTCAAGTTGCTTTTATTTTAGGAGTTGTGGACATGTCAACTCTTCTACTACCAAACAAGCCTGAATTACCAACAGATAATTGCATTGAATGGGAAACCAAGTTTGCTGGAAGTCATGTTACTGAAGACGGGTCCTTTAAGACAAAAATCCATTTTACACAACATAAACTGCAAACTACACATCTAAATCATTACAAACTGTGTTGAGTTGTTAAGTAATCTCAAATAGTCTACATTATATGTTTTTTGTATGTTATATAGCAGAAACCACATAAGCAAGTCTATTGTAAATTACATGCCAGCTCAACATGATCTAAGTGTAATGATTTTTGAATGGATGGTCAGCTACATTAGCCTAAAAAAGCAAAGTTTTGAAAACAAACATGTCTTGGCTATTTGTAATAAAGGGAAAATAAAATGTAACTTTTGTAGGAACTATCACTTTAACATGGAAGCCCAGTTCCTGCCAGACAGGGGGAAAAGATGCTTTTTCTAATTTTGTGTTTCTACTGAGTTTTCCTTTTTGATAATTAATGTTTCTAGAAATATCAAGTTATTTTTCAACATATTGCCCATATATCTGTATACATTAGTAACTCATTTTCTGGAAAAATCAACATATGTTGAAATAATCATTTTTATTAATATGTTGACAAAGTATGGCAACATATACATATTCTCTAAAGTAATAGTATTACTGACTCAAAGGAGTGACTTATTTATACAATACCTATTGCACGGCATGCCAATGTTGGTCTTGGAGGGCCAACTTACAGTAGAGTCTGATTTCCCTGCTCAAACTTATCTCAACTGTTAATTACCAGGTGTACTGAGAGTGTTTAAGGAGGGGAACAATCAAACTGTGCTGGACACCAGCCTGCCCTGACGTATTATATTATCCTTAAAAATTATTACTTGTTTGAAATATTGACTTAATATTTCAAAATTATTTTCTAAAAACATTCAGTTGGTGCCTTACTCTGTTGAAAGCAATAATAATAATAAAAAAATCAGTATTTTAACTTAAAAAAGAAAACAATATTGGCAAAGTATACTGAAATACTAAACTTTACAATCAATGCATGAGCAGGCAAGTCAAGAAAAAACACATGCTGAGAAACTTCATAAAGGCACCTGCACATTTTGCAACATATTGGGAAACATATTCTTCTCTGTACTGCATTTTTATGCAATGGCCTAACACTACATTCCATTCAAAGTCACAGATCTAAATTTCCCAGTTGACCGTCAGGTGTTCCAGATGTGCGACACTACAAAACATAGCTGATCATACAATCCTGGTATAAGATAACTTTCAGAGATTGTTTACCATTAGCAAAATGATCCTAGAAGACACACTCAAATAAGTTTAGAGTAACACTAGTTTTCTGTCATGGTCTATGGACCCCCTGAAGTCTGGCCACCCCATGCACAAAACTGTAGCTGCTGCCCTGAGCATCATTAAAACACCCATCTGCCTGCCCAATCACACAAGTGTATGCATGTAATCAGCAGTCACACTTAACTCTTCCTGTCATTTGACTTCACACATGATTCTCACACATAACACATGGAGTACACACCTTCTCCCTGCATCTAACACATCTCCTTCTTTCAGGGTGTTTGAACAAGTGTGTTTTTTTCTCCTTTTTGTGCATTTTGTTTGCTTGTTTCCTATCCTGGGCTGCATCAGTGAAGTGTGTGTTCTAATTGGACAGCCCATTTATCATGTCTGCCATTCGATCAGCCTGATTAATAATTAATCTGACGCTCTGCCACATGGGACGCCATTACCAAATTACCCGTGCCACGGCAATATGTCACCTGCTCTGCCATTTTCCAGCAGCAGGGGGAGAAGAGTGAGTGAGTGAGAAAGAGAGAGAGAGAGAGGGGGGGGGGGGGGGGGGTTGATTTGTTAATTTAATTCAGTTAGGTACAATACATGTTGGCTTACATGACGAAATGGAATTCTCTGGTTCTGCCAGCAGTGTGTTAAAATATTTCAAATCATATTTGTAATGTTCTATACTATAATAATATACAATGTTTAAAAAAAAAAAAGAAAGATTAATGTGTTTTTTTTTAGGATCAAGGTACCAAATGTACATTTTCAGAAAAATCATTTTGAGATATTAAGTCAATATTTTAAAAAATATGTTTATTATTTTTAAGATTGAATTTCAATCAAATAAATAATTGTTTTGAAATAGGAAGTCTATATTTTAATTACTCAGTAATAATTATGATTATTAGGCCAATACGGCAAGTACGATAAGTACAATAAGTCAAGAAGAATTGCTAAATGTCAGAAAATAAGAATATTTTGCCACATTAAACAATGGGGTGTAATTGGGGGTGGAGAGAGAGAAAGAGAGAGAGAGAGAGTTCCCTGTCACTTACTATAGCTTAGTCATTTCACAAATACAAATTTAAATTAACAAAGCATATTGAAGGACACAAAGTAATAATCACCCTCATATCATTGTTACAGATTCAGTTATGATATAGTCGTCATTTGAAGTTTTCTTTGCTAAAGCTGTTGCTTCAAAAGAAATTTCATTGACAGTGTCCCTGTGTTCAATAATACAAAGCTAGTAGATCAATAAGATGCTAAACTGTATATTTTATCCACCAAAACTTTGGCATTTCACCATTAGCAGCACAACTTGCGAAAAGTAAAACAAGCATGAATAATTAGCTGCTTAGCTAATAGCAGCTGTATTTGTGAATGGAAAGACAAATGTTTTGTAAATTCTCTGTGCCAAAGACAAAAAAGACATCCAGACTATTAAAAACAATAGGTGATAATGCAAACACCTATCATGCTGTGGGCGTGCATCAGTGCCAGTAGCATGGGTGACATACAGTATATTGGGGTTTTAGAGAGATGTGGTCTGCTATCAAGGTGAGGTTTCTTCCCAGGAAGTCCATGGTTATTTCTGCAAGTCACTGCCAGGCCTCATTCTGCTTGCGCTACAACAGCATGGATTCATAAACAAGACTGTGTGTGCTTGAATGGCCTACCAGCAGTCCAGATCTGTCTTCAAGTAAAAATGTACACATCATGGCACATCTTGAAGAGGAGAATCAAACATTGAAAACAGAATGTTGAACAGCAAGAATCAAGCAAGAATGGGCAAAACATACACCTGCAAAACTACAACTATTAACATTCTCAGTTCCCAAACAATCAAACGTGTAATCAAGAGGAAAGATAACAGTAAACATTGCTATGTCCCAACTTATAATTTATTTATATTTACAAAATGCTGTTAAGTTGGTCAGTGAAAACATGGCAAATCTTTGTGCTTTTACGTATCAGTTAAACAATTTTACCAGAGATTCACATTCACAAATCACACATTCTGGTTTCTGTTGCATTTTTCAAACAAATTAGAACTTTGGTGTTGTGTTAAGGTTATGTCAGTGCTATTTTCAGGGGGAGGTGTTTTCAGGTTTTTTCAGTATTGTTGTTTACGGGGGGTAGGGTTTTAAATTCCACATTAACATTACATACATAGAAAATGCATGTTGCAATTTTCTGTTTATTTACTAATTATGTTTCTTACAGATAATGGCACAGCGATCAGTGCTTTGTCTTGCTGTATGACACAGCTGACATTAAATGCTGTAATAGTTGTAAAATTAATTAAGCATAAACTCACCTACTAATTGTTTCATTTTTTTAATTTTGTTTTTTATACATTTTGATTTGGACTTGATATTGATGACCTTATAGTTGGTTATAGTTGGCTCTCAGAGGAGCTCACATGGCACACACAGACAGCAAGAAGATTTAGGGTCCCTCCTGTGATCCTAAAAGTCTTTTACACAGCTGCTGTAGGTAGGCATGTGCTCTGGAGTTTCAAGTTTTAAATGACAATTGTGTTTTGTACAGGGCCGGACGACCACCAGGGGGCAGGACATATAGGATTAAGAGCCTTCTGACCATGACTAACACATGTTGGTTTGGGAACTGCTCTGTCAATATTACCCACAAGCACCCAGAGCCATAGAAAGTTTCAGCAGGGTCTGAAAGGCTCTATGGTGTCTGCAAAACACTGCATGTCCCTAAAAGCACTGCGTGAAAAATATCATGAAGAATTATCAGGCCCTTGCAACTAATGGAGTGACTCGGTTTAACTGTTAAGAGAAAGGAAACAGCACAAGGTTAAATATTCAATCATTTGTAGCAATTTCAATTCCTGTGAAGAGGAGCAGGTATCTCAGTTGGCATCCTTAAGCTAAAATTACCATTCTGAACTTTGAGGTTTAGATGTTTTAGAACTTTGAATGGCTATTCTCTTTTATTTTCATTTTCAGGTCATGTCTGCCTGCTGAACCTACAGAGGTTATGCTGAGGCAACTGTGACTGTAGCATTCAACCTATCTTTCAGAAGATTCAGGTTGTAACACGCTGTTGCAGGTTACTTTCCTCTTCCAAATCCCCAGTGCTAAAGACCATTGCCTGTTGTCATTCACTTGATCAATGCCTTGCTGTGGCCTTTCACTGTGGACTGTGTTTTTTTTCCTTTGCTCCCTGATCTCTACGGCCAAAGTTAGGAAAACCTGCAGTCAGGAAAACCGCTAACCGCCATGGATCAATTTTAATATTTTCCACTCAGAGAGGTGGCTAAGAACACTGTGTATAAGACAGTCACAATGCTCTCATAGAATTACTCACTCTGTTCATCTATGCAATTGTTTTTACCATCTGTTCTGTCAATCAGTGAAAATGCCACATACTGTACCTGTAAACCCGTGATACATATTAAAACAGGCAGCAGTTACAAGTTGAAAAAGAAAACAAGAAAGCATTTTTTTTTGCACAGCTTCGAAAGAAAGCACACACCCAATCAATTTGCATGGAAAAAGCAGAAGATCTACAGGTACTTGTAATATTTACAAAAAAAGGTAACCATTACCATTTCTTTTTCCTGACAGAGCCACACTCATACTTTGGTCTTGTGACCTCCTGTGTATCAGACAAAGAGCTACATCTAATGTGATGACCTTTAGCTACATTTCTCATCTTTGCATTTGACTAAGAAGTCACAATAGCTCTCTTATGTCACTTAGCACCATGGATTGGACCTGAATTGGTTGAACATAGCTGACTGTGGTTGTAGATCAGTGATTGTTTACAAAGCTATTTTATTGGAATGGTACAATGACTGTGAAAGCAATGAAAATTCTTTGTCAAGCAAAGGAAAGGAAAGGAAAGAAAGAATGAAAATCTTATAAAATGTACATCATTTAGTCATAGAGGTGTAAAGAAAGTCATTCAGATTGGTTAGATGTGAAATGGTGAGTGTCTACAGTGGCAGTGATAAGAACTAGGTAACTGTAATGTCTACACCACAGATATAACCATTGTATCCAAATGTTGATAATGAACATTTACATTTATTCATTTGGCTGACGCTTTTATCCAAAGCGACTTCCAAGCCGTGGAGCAGTGGGACGGTACCTTGCTCAAGGGTACCTCAGTAGTGCCTGAGCCGGGACTTGAACATGCAACCTTCAGGTCCCCAGCACAGTGCCCTAACCACTAGGCCACCACTGCCACATTACCCATGAATTGATTTTCAAGAAATACATTTTAGAACATTTAAAACATAAGTATTGTAAATATGTAAAAAATATTTCAGGCATCAGGTGACAGACCTGTAACACATTTGTGTATTAACATTTTGTGAGGTAGCCTTTAAAGATAAAGATAAAGTAAAAGCCTTTAAGCCTTTAAATGTGTAAAGAGCCTTTTTATGATGTGAAGGTTCTTGATACTTTTACAATAGTCTTTACACGCATTCATTTAAAAAATGGCTCTATGGTGTTGCTCAAAAATCATTTGTGAGGTTCTTTATAGAACAAAACATTTCTTATGTGGTAATGTAATGTCAAAGTTCTTTTTAGCAGTTAACAAGCCAGTACTGAACTGTTTCATCATAACATGAAAGAATATAAAAATCTTTTTACCCATTTGATAAATTCCACAAACGTTTTTACCACAAAGTTGTAGATTTACCTAGAGTTATATTTTAGTTTGACTTAGTATTTTTTTTTCATGTATTAAATGCATCCTTCAAGGAAGTTTCCATGTTTTTATCCTTGGTTTCAGTTGAAGGACCGCATCTTGAAATCCTTAAAGGACTTGTACATGGTCAGAACAATTTTTACACAACTTTTGCCAAGGCTGCCACTGAATCAACATCTATTTCTGTTTCAGTCTCAGGTGGTTGTACAAATCAAATCACACTTATTTGTTATCTTCATCCTGTCAGGCATTTAACTATTATCGCTCTGCTATTCCTTTTCTTCCACAGTACCACTTTCTCTCTCAGTCACTAGATTTAGGCAATTTTCTGCTTTTCATTTCATCATGCTGTTTCTCTCCATGAAATCATTCACTTCCATCACAGATCTAGGTATACCATGCTACTTGAACATTTTTTGTAGAAATCTTTATCATTTGTTAATGTTGTTCCCTGTTGAAGTCTATATTTGACTATATTTAATATCTATATTTGACTATTTTTACAATTTGGTTACATACACAGTGGTCCACTGCACATATTATTTATTACATCTTCATCTATAGATACATTTGGACCCCATATTGTGGTGCTGACCAGTATTACAATTTTATTTTATTTCATGGTCTAATTTTTCCTCAACCATTTTACCCAGTGTCACCTCAAATGCAAGCTTTATTTTCTTTCAGAATTCACTAGCGATGACACTTTTTAATTTCACTTTTGTATTTTTGCCATTGTGTATTTCTTGCATTAACCAATAATAGCTGATGTGAGCCCTGAAGCCCTGAACACCCAACAGTAAGGTCTCAAAAACTTGGGCGATAATGTTAACTATTTACCATGTGCATTTCAATTTGCTGTTATCTCTTATATCCATATCAAAGCAAGGCTGCATGTCTGTACACACATGTAGTATAGATACATACTTTATGTGCATGTTAAAGAATTCTAGTGACCATAGTGTACCATACTATCTGCCACATTGAAGAACTACAGGTTAAGTATTTATCACTTCTTCCTCTAATTAGCAATCAGTCAATTCATTCATGCTCTTTAGAGACCTGGTTAGTGTTACAAACTAATTTCACCTCATGGTCTATAGGTGTATAAAACTCTGTTTCCAACACTCAAAAAAATGTATTTTATTTGTATGTATTTATATGTATGTTTTATTTTAAATTATTTGTAGAAAAATGTATATATTCATGTTTTCCATTGGTGTTGATAGGATCCGAGGGCTTGTGATGTTTAAACCAAAAATATACTAAAACAACTAGTGACCCTGCCTGCCTTCTGAGTTTCAAATGCAAGGTTGGTAAAATAGGGGAAAATCTGGTTCTCTCTGGGAACCATTTTTTTGTACATTAAAAGGATTTTAAAAAATGTTTTCAGGGTGAACCTTATGTCTTATCTCTATCATCAGGCAACCTAATAACAGTTTTGAGTGATAGCTTTTGACTGATGTTCAGTAACATTTCAGTAACATTTTGATGTTGCTAAGCAACATTCACCTCCAGCCTCTTTCTCTGACATTTGTAGCACGCTAGACACCTCATTGGGTGAGAGGAAGTTAATAAACTTTAGTGGATACCTCATTCTTCCTAGTCAAAAAAGGGAAAGGCCTTACATCTGGTTCCTCTCACCAGCTCTGTGAACATGGACTTTGCAAGCATATACCATGTACATTTACATTTACATTTACATTTATTCATTTGGCTGACGCTTTTATCCAAAGCGAATCCAAGGACAGAGGAAACAATCAAGCAATGTAATACTACTCTACTGAGTGACTGTCTCATTCTTACATTCCTCAGAAAGTAGTTTTTCTTTCCTGTATGCGACTACTCTTAAGAGTAATTACTGCATATTAAAGCATTTTAATTGTTGCTTGTAATAATGAAACCCTGCGCCACTTTTATTTTAATCAGTTTTTCTTTTAGTCATATTACAATTGGTGCACTTACATTATATTAACCTTCATTAAAGTTAAGACTTGTTTTTGTATGTCACCTATAAAGCTGTTATGGAAAGGTTTTGGTACAACAACTAGTATTTGTTTCTTATTATGCTACTGCAGTGTAATGAACTTTGCACAATTACTCTGAACACTTTTTTATTTTTTATTAAAAATGGCTCTTCACATTTGCATATACAACAATGGATAACTGAAATGATCTTTATGGATCCACGACAGGTTCTTCTACTGCAAAGAATGATTTTTGGCATTTTTATTTTTAAAATATAAGGAATCAGAATCAAAGGAGCTGCATGCATTTGTTTGCATTTGGGTGCAGAAGCATGTCTTGCACTATTCACCTGTCACGGGAACAGTTTGGCGTAGATTGCTCTCAATAGATGCTGTTTTTTCTGCTCTCTTTCTTTCATTTATGTTTTCCTCATGTCTTTTTATGACTAAAAGCTAAAAGCCTAACCTAAAAAAAACTAAAATCTGCAACAAACATTGTATTCATGAACAAAACACTACACTGAAAACGTGATGCACTGAAATGACTTGACTTGATAGAGAACGTCACTTCCACATGAATAAAATATATTACATTACCAACTGTTTGTATGAACGTTTGTGAACCTTTCACAATTTTCTTTGTTTCTGCATAGATACAAACTTAAAAGTCTTTAAAAAAGATTAAGATAACCCATTTTAATAAATGAAACAAAAATATTATTCTTTATTTATTGAGGGAAATTATCCAATATTACATTTCCGTAAGTATCATTACATATCTGTGTGGACCCCTTTAACTGCAGCTAAACATTTTCTGTTAAATGTTGATCAGCCCAGCGCATCATACAGAATAGCTTAAACTCTGTAATTTTGGCTTCAACAACATTTCAGTTGGGTTAAGCTGAGGATTTTGAGTTGACTATTCTAAATCATTAACCTCCCTCTTCTTTAACCATTCTTTGGTGCAACGACTTGTGTGCTTAGAGTCATTGTCTTGCTTCATGACCCACCTTCTTTTGAGGTTTAGTTCACAGACTGATGTCCTGAAACTTTTCCTTTGATTTTTATTGTTAAAAATAAAAAAAATTGCTTCTTCAATGATGGCAGGCTGTCCTGGTCCAGCTAAACCCAAACATACTATATTATCACCACCATGTTTCATAAATGGGATAATATTTTTTTTCTCCAAATATAGTACTATATCTCATTTAAGCCAAAAAGTTCTATTTTGGTTTCATCCATTCACAAAACATTGTTGCAATAGCCTTCTGGCTTTTCAGCATGATAGCACATTTTAGATGGGCAGAAATGTTCTTTTTGCAGAGCAGTGGCTTTTTGCTTTTAAGTTCTCCATGCACACCATTGGTTTTCAGTGTTTTTATTATGGTGGATGAACATTAAAAGTAGCTAATATGACACAGATCTTTAGTAGCTTAGAAGCTACTCTGTGTTCCCTTGTGACCTTTCAGATGTTTTAATGCCATGTTCCATTGTTGTCAATCCTGGAGTGGGTAACAATGGTCTTGAATTTCCTGCATTTCTACACAATCTATCTGTGGATTGTTGAAGGCCAAATTCTTCATAGATGAGTTTGTAACCTTTTCCAGCAAGATGAACAAAAGAGCTCTTTTTCTGAAGTTCTCAGACGTCCGAGAAAGACTTCAATAGATCCCTTTTTTAATAAGTGGTCACACCTGACATTCCATTGATAAAAAACACCTGACTCTAATTTCACCTTCAAACTAATAGCTAATCCTAGAGGTTCACATACTTATGCTACTCACATATGTAATGTTGGATCATTTTTCTCAATTAAAAAATGCCCAAATAACATATTATTGTCTTATTTGATTAATTGGGTTATATAGGTCATATTTACACAGAAATATAGAATTTTAGAAATATATAGAATTCACAAACAGTTCCACTGTAGATATACAGACAGAAAGACAGACAGACAGAATGGCAAAGGAAGTAGTGAAGTAAAAAATATATCATATATATATATATATCAGTGACTGATAAGGAAGTACAGGTAGTACAGACAGATATTCACACACACACGCCTGGTGCTTCCAGTGGCATTTGTGAAGGATATAGAGGGACCTACAGGTAATCTCAGTGAGGGGTGGTTTTCATTGATCTGGCTAAATATCCAGGACCAATATGGGCAGTTCCTCGTTCAACTGAACAAAATTTAAAAGTGCAAGAGCTCCTGCCTCTTGGGCAATTCACCCATTCAAGCTTAGTGTCCCTTTACAACTTTTTTAACAGTTTACACAATCGTTCTTTTTTATTGCTATTTACACCAGTCAACCATAACATTAACAACACTGACAGGTGAAGTGAAGGCATGTTTTTAAGTTCCCGCACGGGTGACTCAGCTGAAGTCGGCCCACACAAAAAACACTGTTCAGAGCATCTCCAAAACAGCAGGCCTTGTGGAGATTTTCAGGTATGCAGTAGTTATTACCTACCAAAAATGATCCAAGGATAGACAACTAGTGAATCACCGATGGGTCACGGGCACCGAGGCCTCACTGATACATGTGGGGAGTGAAGGCAAGTGACTATGGTTTAAAAAGTGAATGCTGACTCTAATAGAAAGGTGTCAGAACATACAATGCACCACAGTCAGAGCTGTTCTGCCAGCATGGTGGTAACTACTCAATATTAGGCAGGTGGTGTTAAGGTTTTGACTGATCAGTGTATGTCACAAAGCACTATGATATACATATGTTGTCTCACATGGACCTAAGATAAGACAATGACTCCAACATGATCCCAGATTCTACCTGCAGTTGCTAAGCAACATCCATCTCCAGCCTCTTTCTCTGTGTCATTGGGCAACATTTGTAACACGCTAGACACCTCATTGGGTGAGAGGAAGTTAATAAACTTTAGTGGAGGCCTCCTTCTTTCTAGACAAAAAGGGAAAAGCCTCAGTGAAAAGATTGCTTTCAATGACTGAGCGTGACCAGCAGTGATAAATAGCACAAAGGTCGAAGAGAAAGGAGATTCGTCAGTACTGTTGAAGTGAAGCTTTGAAAGAACTGTCTGAAAACAAGAAGATCCCACTGATGACACAGTGCAAACTAGGAGTTAAGAAACGAATATTAAAGTAAAGGGACGCTATTCTCAATGCCACTGCAGTTGCAGTGCTGATATCACAATTTTAAGGAGCTTAAAATTGATAACCACTAGCATCAACTGACTTCATTAGATGAGCTGTGGACTCTCAAATGTTTCAGTTCTAACATTTTTACAGTCAAAGTATTACATAATATACACTTTGTTCTGTTTTCTTGAATTATGCATATATTCCATATATTATAGTTATTAGTTCAAGTGTTACTTAGTGCACCACCTTGTGGGTCTTCTTATTATAGCACTCAACTGTTAACCAGGAAGTTGATTCACAGAATGACCATTTCTGCAGTTCTAGGCCTGCAGTTTCAGAATGGAGGTTTATGGATGGGCACAAAGCAGAGTCGGTGAGGGCAGCGGAGGAGACCAACAATTTTATTCTGCATTTTGTAAAACATCAGCAAGTTACATTTACATGTCAGATGCACATAAGAACTTTAATACCAGTCAATTGGTCAGTTAACTGTTTGTAATGCTATCTTGCTAACAGCTAAGGTGGAAGCATTTAAACTGGGGCTACAAGTGTATACATATGTAAGAATATATACAATAGTTGGAATTTAAAAATTATATATAAAAAAGACTTGTGCAGCTGAAGTTCTTTATTGAGCAAAAAAAATTGGGAAAGTCCTGTGTTTCTACAACTATTCTCCATTTCTAAATTATATAGTGTTAATTAGTGTTAAATGTAAGTGTTAGCTCAGCCCTGTCCCAACTTTACCAATGCAGGCGTCATATTGAACTGTACAGTATATAGAATATTTGAACTTAAGGCATGTAAACATCATTTTGTATGGTTATCAATTTCAAGATAAACAAATCAGTGATTTATGGTGGAACAAAAATCTACAGCATTCTAACTTTGCTTTTAAAAGGCAATAAAAACATGTTAAAAAAATCTAAGCTAAGACCAAATGAAGAGGAACACATAATATATACAGTTTTTTAATATTTAGTGAACAGTCAAAATACTGAAAAATGAAAAAGAAAGTTCTTTTTTTCTGTTAAAACATTGCAGCTCTGAAATTAGTAATTAAGAATGCCATTTAATTTATTAATCTAATGGCATTCTTTCACCATAATCTGTTATTTTAACTATATTACTAAAAGCTATGTAAAATCAACAAAAATGGCTCATTGGCCTCAGTTTTGGGAATCAAACACATTTAGCAATGTCAAAAAAATGTATTTGTATTGTTTGTTTCACAACAGTAAATGACATGAAAAATGTGTCAGGGACACTGTAAGCTGTTTGGATGGCTAGCCACCTGATCACTAGAGTTAAGCCTTCAAGAGTTATTTTTGTCCCAACACCTCCATTTCTAGCTTTGTTATAATAAACATGGTAAAATAAATTTACCATTCAGTTTGCTGGTACAGTGGTTTAATGCATTTGCAGATCTCAGAAAAACCATCATGAGTTTATATTTTGGCATATTATTAAAAATCAGGTTAACTATCCAAAAAAGTTCTTTGCGAGACATCCCAGACTCATGTTAGTTTTTACGATAAAATAATCAAAAGCATACAAATGCATTTTTTACCCAAAAGACAACCTCCACAAGGAATCATTTTCTGGGCATCATTGAACGATAGGAAACCCACACTAGCAGGATTTCTGTCAGGGTTCGGTTAAGGAAGTATTGCAAGCTTAACTGCCAAACTGGTTTATTCAACAAACCAGGTTAAACGAACAACAAATCTAAATACATGAACGATTTTGATTTTAGATATGTCATATTTATGAACAAAATGTTTGCTGTTACACAATTATGTATATGTATATTTAAATGTTGTACTAGAAAATTATTATTAGTTGTTTGTGTCAATTATGCTTTATAATTGGACTGTAATTTTAAACATACAGGCTACACTGCTATACAGACACATAGGCCTGATGCCTGGCCTCAGCAAACAATGTGATGTAGCTGCTCAGAAATAAACAACAGCAGACAACACACGGTGACTTTATCCACCAGGGGCAGGGGCAGTGGGGACTCCATAGACAAACACACTACACATAAAAGCCTGTGGACTGGTCACTGCAAAAAGAGGCTCATATGCAATAAACCAAAATGAGTAACTTTTAAGCTTGCAAAGATGGTTTCCACTTCATGCACACTTGACAAGCTTTACTGCCTTTTACTACTTATAGTGTGATAGAGCTGTATACAGTATGGGTACAACACAGGGAAACAGGCCCTACACCAAAGGAAAATATGTTGATTACGTATGCACTATATATGTCTTTAAACCTGCAGTGAAAAAAATATAATTCTCTGTAGAAAATTTGTCTGGCACTCACTGAGTTACACAGGATGTGAGAAAGAATAAGAATGTCATGGCTAAAATGACATTTATACAAAAGAAATTAAAACACAAAAGGTTTTTGTGAGTTTCTTTATAAAGAGAACAAACTGAGCATCAGCAACTACGCATAAAATCACTACAACTTTAACTCCCACTTGGTGTACAAAGTTGTTTTCATAGTATTAATAAAAGATTTTACATCTTTTATCATGACTTACTACTATAATACAGTCAAGTCTTGGTATTTACACCCTTATAAGGTTCAGTAAGGGAGATGTATGTGTATGTGCGTGGGAGAGAGATCAGTGCATGACTTTAGGAGATGTCCGTGCGTGGGTTTAAGTGGTTACGGTGGAGAGATCTCACATCCTCTTGGTGATTTTCTTGAAGAGGGCAGCAGGGCCGAGCAGGACTGTTTTGGGCTTCCGTGGGCCCAGCAGATGGAGGTTTCCCTCGGAAATGCTGCGTACTACTCTCCTGCTCGGCTCGTCCTCCAGTGACGCTGGAAAGAGGACGGAGAAAAAGAGAAACATTCACTTGAACATTTATGACATTTGGCAGATGCTCTTATCCAGAATGATTTACACAAGTCTTTTCCTGCTCTATGCTTGTGCAAAGAATCTACTTGGAAAACTTATGGTTAGAGCATCAAGGCCACAGTGCAGTGAACACAATGAAATATAGAAAAAAGACAAGACAAATTCTTGGGATACTGAATTTCTAGAATTTGTAGAATTTCTGGTAATCCATTTCTAACAGCTTGTTGTAGAGATATTAGTGTCTGATATGTGCATTTTTATTTAGATTTAAAAACATAATCTATATAATTCACATATGAAGTGCAGCTACCATAAGACCCCGACCAGAAATGTGAATTGACATTATTTGCTTTATAAATGTTAATTATTTAACAGAACCCTTAAACCATTTACTTTGCAGTAAGTGTAATTCATTATAAAATGTTAACTCTATAAAAGAGGCTGTGCATAAAGACTCTTGCTTATATAATGCCAGCTGTGTAATCCAACATGCTGAGTCCATTGAAAGAATACTTTTGAATACTTCCAAAAAGTTTTGTAATATTTAATTTTTCACATTCAAAGGTGGAATGGACATGGGATGTGTAATGTGATGTATCACACTTAGCTTATCAGCTTGATAGTTATTTTCCAATTTGAATTATAGGCACAGTCTCCGCAATTCAATACAAATTTGTTTTCTCACAGTCTGAACATTTATCACAAGGTGGAACTATCAGACGTCAAACTGTTTTTGGTGGCATCAGTGAAAGAGAGGAAACCCACACAAATGCACTATTGTACATTCTTAAAAATACAAATTTCATTTACATAAAGAAAAACAAAATGTTAAGGCAATATGTAATCATTAGTATCAGGAATAGTCAAAGTATAAAATAATTGCCATATTACCCAACATCAGGCAATAAAAGTATTTAGTGTGTGCACAGTGTTAATCTGGGACTGTATAAATTCTGTACAGTATAAAATGTTTAATCACATTTTAATACTTAATCAGTGAACAAAATACTGGCTGCAAGTATGTAGTTCACTGTCGCAAAAGACACAATCAATGGGCAGAGTCTAAGAACAACATGGGAAAGGGGAGAAGAAAATTATGCTCACACAAAGAGAAGAGGAAGGATAACAAAAATGAAAACGTGAAAAAATGAAAAAAGTGTCAGTGGAAACTGGAGGTGACTGGGACTTTTTTGGCAAAGCCTAACACTTAGTGCAACAGCTGTCAGGTGGCCAAGCTGTCAGGCCTGTCTGGCTGTCCCGGCACCATGGATGCTGTCTTCTTTCCAGGAATTGTGAGGTTTGGGTGGAATATGTAGCCTCCAATATTTGCATTTGTGCCACCCAAAACTTATACTTGTTTTGGGTGTTCTAAGTAGCCTGAACTCACTGCTATATTAATGTGGAACGTGGGCTAAGCATAGAAAGCATATTTTTGTAGAACCCAAGCCATAATTCTTTTCTGGCATGTACATCTCTGCTAATGATTTGGCGGATGAAATATGCATTTCACTCAGATAGGTAAGTATAGCTAGGTAGCTACTAGGCTACAATAGTTCATTTCTATAACAAGCAGAAATGTCAAGCTAGCTACAGGTGCTTCCATCACCAGAAGCAAGGTAGGACAGTTCATAATCACTTATTATTATGATTGTTGTTACTATTTTCATTAAAGTCAATTACTTCATCATCCTACAGGACAAAACGGTGTCTACTCAATCGATGACATGTTTAGTTATTTTAGAGAAAAAATATTACCATTATTATTTCAGTATATTTTGTGTAATTACTCTGAAATGGAAGTTTTTAGTGGAGACCTAGTGGTTAGGACCTTTCCTTTGTGAACAGAAGGCCAAAAGTTGAAGTCCCACAGAGGGTATCACTAAAGTGCTTTTAAGCAAGGTACCGTCCCAATACACTGCTCCCTGAGTGCTTCACATAGTTGCCCGCTGCTCCACATGTGCATGTGTGATGGGTTAAATGTAGAGGTTGCATTTGATTGTGGTGCACTTTGTCTGAATGAATGTGTTCACAATGACAGATAGGTCACTTTCACTGTAAATATCTAAAGATATGTGGGCGTGGCAAAAGAAATAGCAAACTCTCTTAAATTAAACCACAGATATGATTAAATCGCCAAATACATTGTGAATAGCAGGTTTGATGGTTTGCGACTGGCTGAGATTTACATAAGCTAGTACCCTAGTCAGCAGTAGCAAATAATGAACTAGTAATGTTGCTCAAAAAATCTTTTGAATTTCTAGCCTAGGCCTTAGGCCATGAATAAAATTCACCCCATCTCTCTAAATTTTGAAGAGGGCATAAACACTTTGCTTTATTGCCACTCTCCTCATTGCCCTTACTTAAGAGGGCGATGTGATGCTCGGGGCAATGTTCTGCTGGGAAACCTGGTCTTTGACATGCAATACTTACATTGTTGCAAACCAAATACACCCAATCAAGCCAACATTTTTAATTCCATCTCCACATATTCCCTAATGGCAGTGGCCCCTTTTAGCAGGATGATGCACCCTGTCGTGCTACGAAGATTCCTTAAGGTTTTTTAAAGATTTCTCAGAGAGTCCATGTTTCTCAACGGTTTGAGGAACATTACTTGACAAGGTGTTGATTTGGCCTACAAGTTCCCCAGACCGCAATCCGATGAGTATCTGTTGAATGTGCTGGCCAAACCACAACACATCTTCACAAGTAATATAGCAGCACGAGGGGGACATGATATTAGGTAGGTGGTTGTAACGTTATGGCTGATTGGTATTTATGTCAAAAACAATTTTCATTCCATAATGAAAAAAGGAAAATTTAAGGACCGTCAGATTCCAGACTAAGCCATTAACCACTATGCCCTAGCCGAAACTAGTAGTACAAAAATTAAAAGCATCAGCACATTATGATATTATCATCAGAGTTTATAGATATGATAGAGCTTTTAATCATTAAAATATCCACAATTAAATACAGAATTTGAATATTCCAATCAGAAAATGATTTTTTTTATAATTAAAGAAATATAGAAAAATATTTTATACTATGAATAAAAATCTAAAACATGATCTAACATTCATTTATCATGTATGCAGCCAATACTAGAGGTGATTTGTACATGATCATTTGGTTCATTTTAGTGATTTATTGTTTTCTGCAAACCTGGTTTAAAATACTACAACAGGCATGCAAAACTAGGTTTAAGGCCACAGGAAGATTGTTTTTTGCCTAATGCTATGAATTGAATCCATGAGAGTCTTGCCAATTAGCTAACAAGCTGAATCAGGTGTGTTTAATGAGGCAGAGCGTCTGGAGTACTGTGGCCTGCGAGGACTCACATATAGTTGCATGTGTAATAGAAGCGGGTCTACAACGACTGTAAGCATTAAAAAAAAGTGTCAGTTTGATGAATGAAAAATATTCATAATGTATACCTTATACATTATAGTGTACATTACTGTTTAAAATATCAGAAACAATGTTTCAGTATTAACCAAACATAAAATGATTGCAATAGCAACCTAATGCAGCATCAAATATTAAAACTATAAGTGAAGTTAAAGAAGTTATAGTATTCCATAAATACTGAAATAATAATAAAGTTAATGATAATAAAACTAATATCCATAATGTCTATTATTTCAGTCTTGGTTACTGTTGTTTCCTTATTGCTGCTGTTGGCTTGAAACACTTAGACCTAAAGCTCCAGCGGACTTGGGGGATCCGGGGGGCAGGATTACTGTGGTATTGGCTGGGGATGCTCATGCTTGCCCTGGCCTACCTCGAAGGTTGAATTGCGGTTAATGAAATTGGGGCGATAGAGGTGTGTACTGCAGGGGGAGCATTCCCTCCTGTTGTAGCACCTCCTTAAGTGCAGAAGAGCTTGCGGGTCCATCTCGTCTGAGCCACGCTTCACGGGACACAGCAGGCTGTCTTCTGATTGGCTTTTTGGCAGGAGGCTTGGCTTTGGCTACATGCTCTTCTCTGTGGTTGGGGCTTTTTTTTTTTTTTTAAATTAACTATATAACATGTGAAGAACTTTAATGACTTTATGAAAGAAGTAAAGCAAGGTTGCCCAATTTCGCCACCCATTTAATACATTAAAATGATACAAATGCCTGAACTGGATGAGAGCATTTCCTCTTACTAAAGGCATGCAGCTATGTATTATGCCACTACTGGCAGCAGTAAAAATGCATCCAGGCACTATTTACAGGAGGCACTGCAGGACCAGAGCTATCAAAATCATTAATTCCCAGCCTGGTAACTTTGTTCTGCCTGCTGAGTTTAGGCTAATGGTTCTGCAGCTTTATGACCAGAACAGAGACTCTAGAGGACCTTTTATCCTCAGGTCATAAGGCTCCTAAATCAGAACATGCCTAACATTCAGTAGGTCTCACCTGGACTTTACACTTTAATGCACTACTGCACTGCTGCTTTGTAAAGGCAGCTGTAGACACAACCACCAGCCACTGCCATTGCATTGCCTATCGCATATATACGTTTTTCACACATTTGCTATTTGCACACCTGTCTAGTTTGTATTTTATCACTTTACATATTTTCTGTATTTGCTGTATTTAAATACCACTGCACATTCTGTATCTACATCTGGATTTAATACATATAATTCCACATTTCTGTATCTTGCCTTGCAAACATCTCCTTACAGATTCTGTATACTGTGTATGTATTGTTTATTGTGCGTATATACTGTTTATTGTTAGATTTATATATATATATATATATATATATATATATATATTTCACTACACATTGTATTTGTGTAACTGCATGTGTGTTAAAAACTTCCGCTTCTACTTAAAACTCTCCAGCATAAATACTTCTTCTGTTAGTTATTTATACAATCTTGAATTATATAATTATTTGAGTTCATTTTAGATTTACCAATTAGCAGAAACGGCGTGTGACGTTTTACCACCTCTGACGATTTTTTTCTACTCACAGCATTATTCCTGTCCTTTTTTTGTGTACAGGAGAGGGAAGGAGCATGTGCAAGCAGCTCATTTTTGGCAAATGTATGCCAAATGACAAAAACAGGCTCTTATTTTGCCATATGTTTGAGATAATAGAATTTGTTTCTTGGTGGCCCTGGTTTTATAATCTGATTAAAAGAAGATAAGGTAATATAAGATAAGAGAACCCTTTATTAGTCCCACAAGTGGGAAATTTGCATTGTTACGGCAGTACAAAAGGTAAGAGCAGCAAAGGAGTGATAAAGCAATATTAAAAAAAAAAAACTATACAGCACAATAAGATAAAAAAAGTAAACTTTACAAAAAATATAAATAGACATTAGTGTTTGAAAAGACAGAAGAATAATTGCACCATGGAGAATATTACACGGAAGAATATTTAACTGAATATTGCACTAAATATTGAATATTGCACAGTGAAGAATTATTGCACGAGACATATTGCACATTAAGTGAACGACAGTCAGCCGAACATACAATATAAGATTGATTCTCCTGGACCCTCTTCAGGACCCAGACATTCTCCATATTGATTTCAAAGTCTTTAGTGAGTCAGATTGGCTTTAGTGCGTAATCTTGGGTCTGAAGGCTGAATGAAACCCTTCTGCTGAAGCAGTCTGGACAGACATTGTCTGTAGGACTATAATTATACTATGTTTGTTTGGCAACATGTCCACCGTCTCTAAAAGGATGGCGCACAGAATCAGTCTAGACTTAGCATGACTGGTGTTATATCTGTTTGATATCAATGACATTTTTACTTTGCTGAACGTTAATTTGGGATATAATGACCAAATCCAACTTGATAAAAGTCTTTGGGAATCATTCACATCAGCTCGAAAAGTTACCATTTAGGTGCAAGCCAGTCTCTATCTGGTTAAAATTAGTCTCAAAGCACTTTAAGCTTCACTGCATCAGATGCATCTCCTTAGATCCTTACTTAGATCCTCTGGACTGGCAAGGTCAGTACTAACCATGTCCAGCACTAGACGCTTGGATGTGTTTTACCAAAAGGCTAGCATGAACGTTACCCTCCTCCAATGATTTTCCATTCTACTGGTCAAAGTGTCTGCTGTTATCCAATACATGCCCATTATCCAACGATGTGTCTATTAACCAGTAATGCATCAATGTACTCAGTGTGTGCAATTCCAGTGTGTTTTCTGCTGCTGAAAGCTCAGTTCTCAGCATGCTCTCACTCTGCTATTGCTTTTACTAACCCTGTGGCAGGTCTATTAGACTGAATAACAGAGGAATAGATCTGAGGCTATTCTTTCTTTTGCCTTTTTTTCTAGAGATCCTAGGCTTTTTGACTGGCTCTGCCCCACCTAGACTACTCGAACCCGCCTGACCTGGGTCAACCTATGCATCGCTATCTCGCAGTGAAACATTGTTGGCCTAGTTGATTTAAACAGTGAGGTATAATATAAAATAAATCAGTTTCAACTCACATCAAAAAGATCACCCAGATATTCAACACGTTTTAATGTCTGTGGATTTAGTTTTTCCATAAAACTGTCAAAGTCAACTCTTTATGTTTATTCCACAGCGCATGCAATTACACATAATGTAATCCTGATTAAAATCCTCTTCTAGCTTTCTTCAGACAGTACATACAAAGCACAGACAAGCTCACATCCCTGATG
>JBBPDA010000041.1:19517469-19529065 GCA_037974385.1 Arnoldichthys spilopterus
TCAGATTGGCTCAGGCTAAAGTGTGGTTCTAATTATCACTCCATAACAGCCGGCATTACCTGCCCCACATGCCCACATGTGGGGTGAGGGTTGTGGGGTAGGGTGAGGGTTGTGGGGTGGGGTGAGGGTTGTGGGCTGGGGTGGGTGGGTGCTGAATGCACAACCTCTTGTGGTAATGACATCTGTAATAGCGGTTTATCACAATTCACAGCACGAAACAAACACTCAGAGACAGATTTAACAGCATTTTGTGAGACTACAATCTGTAGCAGTCACGCACTAATAGGATTTGGTATAAATTATTCTCCATCCCTCTCACTGTGGTGGGGAAGGGGGAGGAGGGTGAAAATCTGGATACAATTCCACATGCAGTAATGTCACAGGTGTGGGCGGAGTAGGTCAAAAAATTACAAAGCAGCATTTTAAGTCATGGCATAGAGAAACATTGCAGGTCAAATTCGGTCGGGTCAGGTTCAGGTTATTAACAGGTCTTTTTGAGGGGCAGGTTGCTTGGGCCAAAGAATGTGTCAGGCAGGGGTAGATTACCAAAAAACCCTGACCAGTACATCATTAACACAGATGATGGCAATTGAATGCTGTGCATAGGCAAAGATCCCAGACACACCCAGACACAAACAGACTTCCCTGAGGACAGGGATTAGTGTACACAATTGAGTCCAGGCTAAGGTGTGGCTGTCTTACCACATATAGCATCAGGTTCTGAGACATGGAACCAGATAAGCCAAGGGGGCAGGTGGGTGGGGGGATATTGCCCTTGGAGAGGATGCCAGGTGCCATGGTGGGATAAAAATCTAGCTGATCATGCCTGGCTGTGTGCCAGAGGACATCAGAGTGACGAACAAAATATGTGTTGCAAGGAATAGCCTTAATATCTGTTTCCGAACTCATTTCTGTAGTGATATTATGTGATTTATTTAGGTTAGGTTAGGAGACCAGATCTGGATTCTGTTTGGTTTGTGGTTTCATTTGTCAGTTATGGTCAGTAGCAGGTGGGGCCAGCCTGACTTGAATTGTCAGCTGAGAGGGTGTAATAGGTGAGCTGGGCCTTTCCCAATAGGTAAAAGGGTAGGATCTGGGCCCACACATGCTTGAAGGTGCTGAACTGTTGATGACCTCAATGTTGTAGAAGAGAGTCTTTGGAGAGATAGGAAAATAATTAGGCATCAGTGATGTTCTTGAGTAGTGCTGAAATGGTCAGAGGGAAGGCAGTGGCCTGGCCTAAAGATGGGTGGCAGTTGGCCCAATTCTGGTTTAGAATACATTGAGCAATTCATGGGAGAATGAGAGAGAGAATTAGAAGTGTTAACTTGGCAGAGCCTTCCTGAGTGAGTTTCAAAACACTGCTTTTAAGCTTCCAGCTAATGTCCACTAAGTGTCCAATTTCAATGGCTCCCAGCCATGGGCTTTTGATAACCCACCCCTCAATGGCACTGTCAATAAAAGTGCTGAAGAATGGCATGAGGTGGCAATTCAGCACCTTGGAGAGTGCATCGAAGGACCGGGGCAGTGTTTTTAATTGGGGTAGCCTGTCACCACACCTGTCGTATTTTTACTCATTGATTCTACTGTACATATCACTGATAACAGTGAATAGACTAAAAATCTCTATCCACATCGGTCTTCTCTGGGTGTAAAACACTTGTGATGGGTTTAAAGTCCTAAACATTCCACTGTAAATATTTAACACAAACTATTTCAGACTTTACACTGTGCTAAGTGTAAGCCAAACCCACTCACACCCACATATCCCTTCTAAAGCTCTTCAATTTTTAAAACCACCCCCAATAAGAATACTTTAAACCTTTTTAGCCAAAATCTCAATTCAAAATCACACTGAAAATCTAAATTATTGCTAAAATATTAAAAGCTTTAGTGGTATAGAATTATTATTAAAAAGAATAACTGAAGTCACAGCTAAAATTAACCAGCATGCAAACGGAAATTCAGTGAGCTAATGTACAGTCTGTGTTAGATTCACTCAGTCTGGAACTACACTAAACCTGCGAATAACTAGTCTAAACGGTTCAGTCATGACAAAAACATTACCACTCAGAATGTGCAAATGTGTAGAATAATTGTATGTACTGCATTCTTCTTTATCTGTTCAGAAAAATAGATTAGGCCCACTGCCCCTTCCTGCTTGCATAGGTGTTACATATATAAGCTCATTTTAATAAATCCTACAGTTGGTCCGATCAAGCTGCATAACAGAACACAAGACTTGTTTGGATGCTGATTTGCTAGATCTAATACTTGTATAATATAATATTATAGATGGAAAAGAGGGGAAACAAAATGGTAAAAAATAATCTACTCTACTAAGAGACATGTAAGGCCCTATGCATTCAGAGAGTTTTCCCTTTTATAGTTGGATGCAAGTTTTAACTTGCTGATCTGTATGTGCAATAGCTAATGGGTGATCAGATCAAATAATAAAATGGACTCAAAACCAAGATATTGGTTGCTATGGTTTAAAATAAGCCACAATGGGATTGTCACATATATGAACAAGTATGTGGGATCTCAGGATCAGCTAATGTTATCAACCAACCAGTATATTGATCACCAAAACCCCTGACCAGTACATCATTAACACACATGATGGAGACAAGTGGTTGCCATGTGAATAATTAAACATCCTTACCTACAGTGTTAGCACAAGTCTGATTTTTGTACTTTTTACTTAATAAAAGTTGCTGATTTTCAAATTTCACTACAGTGCCATTGTATAGAAGGTGTACATGCTGAAAAAGTTATTCCAGTGTTTTAAATATTCTGTTTTATTAAACTATTATCATATAAACTCAATCATGCAAAGCAGCTTGATGCTAAATGTTCTGTTCAAGAGAAACATTTTTATTGTTCACAGCAATGATGATAAGAACCAGACATCTGAAGAGTTAAGTGCTTCTTAAAGCTACATCACAGGAAGCTATTGCACAAAATAGTTGCTTTAAACATTGTCTAATGATAAGGTTTTAATTCAAATTAAATCAAATCCCAAAAACTTTAAAAAACCTTATACAAATCAGAGGACAAAGAAAGTATGCTGGTTATTTTGGTTAGTTTATAACATGGCAATGTTATGTTATATTGTATATTTGTTGTTGTCAAGACCCCAGTTCCTATCACCACAAAAAAACTGTGACATCTGTACATCAGTGAGCCAACATGTTATGACCTGCCTAATGTGCTTTTGATCTCACACACACTGCCAAAACTGATCCAACCTGCCGTGGCATCTACAAGACCTCTGAGGGTGATCTGTAGTATCTGGCACCAAGATGTGAGGAGCAGATCCTTTAAGTCTTGGACTTCTTGTTCCAGTACATCCCACTGATGCTGGATTGGATTAATATTCATTGAATTCAGGGACATGGGTAACATCCTGAACTCTTTACAATGTTCTTCAAATCATTCCTAAACAGTGTGCAGTGTAGCAGGTGCAAATTAGTCTGCCACAGAAGCCCCTACAGGCTTTCTAATGTACTTTTCTACATTAAAACATTAGGACAGGAAAAGGTACAAATATGACCATTTACTTCTGGGATAAACATATTTATGGTACAAAATTGCACCTTGAGGATCATGCTGTACCTTTGAGGCTACATTTATTTTGTTTGTACCCTAATAAACATTAAAAATCTAAAAAACTAATAATAACTAAAAATCACCGCAACTTTTCTTAGCGCAAAAGGACATTACCCTGAGGTTCCACGATGCAACCTGATGCCATCACTTCTCCAAATAAATGGCACACTGTATCTAGCTGTCCATGTGATGATAACGAAATTGGGATTTGTTCCAAGAAAATGGACCAGAAAACCTTCTTCCAATTTAGTTCCAAAGCTTTGGTGCCTATTGTAGACTCAACTGTGAACAAGGTGAGTGTATACACTCCTCCAGCAACCAACAAGAGAAATGTCAGTGCCACAGAATCCCTTTTGTCGACCAGATTAGATTCATTGCCCTTGACAAAAACTAACACCCTATCATTGGTTTTTGGTTTGTCTTCTGTGATCACTGTTGGGAGGCACTTGCAACTGCTGGCCCCCAGGGGCACCCAGCAAACCCTGCCATTTAAGAGATGCTCCTGCTCACTTCTAAGGCCAAAACGATCTGGGAACTGGATCTTTGTTAAAGTTGCTCGGGTCTTTATATCGTCTAAAATATGGAAAATTCTCCTTTAAACAGAGATCATCTCAGGTTTCCTAATTCTCAGAATCATATGCACATATCTGAATGTGCTTAGTTTTTCTTGCTGTCTTTGTAAGCTCTTCACCTAAGAAGTCAAGTCAATTTTATTTCTATAGTGCTTTTTACAACTGATGTTGTCACAAAGCAGCTTTACAGAATCCGGGTTTAACATCCTAATGAGCAAGCCAAAGGCAACAGAGGCTAGCAACAGAGACAACTCCCTAGGCTGGAGGAAGAAACCTTGGGAGCAACCAAGGCTCAGAAGGGGAACCCATCCACCTCTGGTCGACACCGGACAGCAATAACTAAAATATATGTTACTGTTATATCCATATTGGCTCTCCTCAACAGGAGTAAGTGTGTTCCAGCGGTAAAAACCACAACCAGAAGTAGGGCTTCAACGATTGGTCAGACTGGTCCAGACAGCAGAATGGGACAGGATCACTGGTACCTTAACAGAGAATCTCAACACAGAGCGAGAGAGACAGAAAACTGGGTAAAATTACTGAGAAGCCTGCGGCTCCTGATTTAGTGGTCTTCAATCACCAGCAACATAAGCATTCCATTCATAAATGCTGCCTTCATCCCATCCTGCAGATCAATCAGTTTTGTGCATCTCTGATGTTGATGAGATGCATTTCAAGATTTCTGTCTTTCTGTATGTCTGACTGGCTGTAACACAATCATCTATAATCCATCAGCAAAGTCTGAGGGTGATTTAATAAGAACGAAATTCACTAGTAAACAGCACATAACCCTTATACTGATCCAGTGTGCTACTCAGCTACTAACCAGATTTGTGCACATTTGTGTTTGAAGTGTACATGTGTATTTAAGATTATTGAGCTCATTAGACACCGGACTCTATTATTTAGGTACCTAAATGAAAAGTTCTCGTTGTTAAATGGTCCATAGTTTTATTAGTCTTATAGGTTATGTTTTCGTGTATTTTATTTTCCAATTAAGACATCACAGCCATAATACATTTAAAACAGTCTGTCTTCTTTAACAATATGGACCAAATGGACTGATGAGTGAAATGTAAATTTAGAAAAAACATTTCCCCTTTAAATAGTGGTACAGCAACTATTGATTCAAACCTACTTCTACTAGATAAAGAAGAATTATTTAGATTTTCTTTTCAAATATCTACATAATTAAAACACTGAAATGTAAGCAAAGTCATTCAGACTGTATGCTGTAAATAACATAATGAACTATAGAAAAGTGTAATGAAGATTTCTTTTAAATGGGGGTGAAAAGAACCAAGGGTCACAACCTCTATAATACACAAATATATTACCCTTTTTATTTAAAATTCCACATGGTCAGTTTCGAGTTTTTAATATGGAATATGGATAATGGTAAAATGGTGGAAAATCTGAAAACAAGGTAATAGGTGTAATGTCTCATCTCGTCATGCTTAGTTCAGGTCTCTGCCACATGTCCTGTCTGTGTTTTTGTACTGGTTTTCCCGTGTGCTTCCTCAGACTTGTGTTTATGTTCCTAGCCCCGCCCATGTCTCCACCTTGTCACCTGTTCCTCATGTCTCGCCCTTCCTTTTTCAGGTGTTTGTTATTCTGTGTGTCTATTTAGTTTCTGGTGTTTGTATCTGTCCTGGTCAGTTCTCTGTAGTATCTATGTTCTGTTAGGACAGATTGTGTTTCTCTGTTATTTCTGTAGCATTTTCTTAGTCTGTTTAGTCATCGTCTAGGCTCATTTGTAGTGTTTTTACATTTTTATTAAAATAAATCTAAAGAAAACCTATTAGTTTGCACTTACTTCCAAACAACCCCCAAACGTTACAACAGGGCTGTTATTTGTCCTAGAAGACCTTGCATATAGGCAGTGGTGGCCTAGTGGTTAGAACCAGAAGGTGAACAGGATCAAGTCCTGGCCCGTGTACCATTGATGTACCCTTGAGCAAAGTACCGCCCCACTACACTGCTCCCCAGGCACTGTTGACACCTGCACCCTGCTCCACGTGTACACATCTAAATACAGAGGTCACATTCTGGTGTGGTGCACTTTGTGCATCAATGAGTTTGTTTACAAAGACAAATAGTCACTTTCACATGTCTTCACCACAAATATACAAGCTCCAAAAGCTCCAAAATGATCAAAGAACAATGTTCTGGGCTTCAAACAATGTGTTGCAAAGGGCACGGGTAAGACTCCCTCAAGTAGAAGGGGGATTACCGCCACCCAGCGGTCGGCGCCGGTCTCCTTCCCCTGAGTACAGCCCTTCCAGGTGAGGCTGGTTAGTTCCCCTATCACCTGGGGTTATAGGCAGGGCCGGAACACAGGAAAGATGCGAAGGATACTCGTCTTGCACGGTAAACTGAGCGTACTGTGGGAAGGTTATTGAGAGAGAAATGTGTTTGAATGTTTGACCGTATTGATATTAGCTTGTGAAAGAGAGTTTGTTCCCGGTTTACCCTTGCTTGCTTTTGACTATGATTCCAGATGACCCTTCTGCTTTGGTTGCTGAGCAAACAAAAAATAAAAGACTCTTCGTTAACCGCACTGGTTTCCAGACCTCCCTGATGTGTGACAGTTTGTATATATATTTCATGGAGCATCCTCTTGTTAGGCTTCTATGCTATAAACATCTGGTTCTCAGCCCTGTTGTTGTGAACAGTTAAAAAAAAATTACTTCAACACATTTTACATGACCTAAAATTATAGAAATTTGGAAAAGCAGCTGAGCTTTCCCTTTGGACTGTCTGAACACTTTGGGAAACTGATTTCTAATGTGTTTAGAAGAAATGAAATGTCTGTGTATGTGTGTGTGGGAGCGCATACGGTACGTGTGTGTGTGTGTGTGCCTGCATACAAACCTCCACGTTTTCCTTTCTCGTATGATAGTGCTGTCTTTTCTCTGCTGATTGCTGTTTTGTCTCTGCATTAATTTTCCAGCTTTTCGCGCTCAACACATCGGCCTCCGCTTTCAACCAGCTGCCTTTGGAGCTGTCACTTAACACTAAAGCAGTCTGAGCTTAACCACTTTTCCCCCCACATCTACCGCTCCACACTGCTGCAGCCATCAGCTCACTCCCCAGCTACCTGTCAATAGATGAGTCACCAACACCACACACACACCAGAGGGAGAGAGATAGATGGGTGGGGAGGTGGTAGGAAGCAGGAGAGAGAAGAAAAATGGAGAGAGCCAAAGAAGTAGAGAAGAAACAAATGAATAAATATAAGAAGACACAAAGGAAAAGTAAAGGTGGTAATGAAAGGCCAGTCAAACAGTGGGGGTCCAGGTGCTGAATACATGATGTGGTCACAGGCTAAGAGTTCTCTCTGGCATTAGATGTCTCTGTCTCTTTCTCTGTCACTCTCTCTTCACACCCCCCACCCTATTTTCTCTTTCGCCCTTCCTCATTCTCTCTTTAGGAGACGACTGCCTCAGGGAGTATGTGGCTGCCGTTTATAGTAGTCAGTTGCTTGGCAAGTAATAGTCTGACTGTGAGGGTGCTGAACTCCACCAGTGACTTGTGAGGGGTTGGTGAACATGATTGGTCTTTGCATTTACACTTTTGCTTTCTATTACTTATGTCTCTTATAAACAAGCCAAAGTTCACCCTTTGACCCTCAGCGTTCTGTAGTAATATAAAGTAACTTCACACCCAAATTTGTTGTGGGCACTGAAGCCATGACAGATGTTGGCTTTTCCTGATGGATGGGTCAGTTCATCTTTTGGTCCAGAATCCATTTTTCCTCAAAACAAGCTGAAAGATGAACTAATCTGCACACGTTTCCACTGTCATTTAGTCTTTCTGAGATTAGCTCAGGCCTAGAGAACTAAGCCAAGTGTTTTAAAAGAAGATTGGCTTTCTCTTTGCAGAGCATGTAGCATAACAGAGTTTCTGGTTACATCTCTCACATTTCTTTAAAAGAGAAAGATTTAGAATATTACAATATCTTATATGTAATAATCTTATTGTGATATCTTATCTATATACAAGGAACAACAAAATTAAATAAATAAAAGCTTCCCAAAAATACAGGAAATAATATTTTAAGAAAATTTTAGATAAAGGTAGAGCTGATGAGTAAATTAAAAAATTTATGAAAGTATATGTAACTTTTATACCTTTCATACCCTTCATAAAAGGCAACTATTGAAGACATACTGATGATATGTATGCATGTATGTATGTGTATGTTGAAAGCAAGAAATATGGATAAGAGTAAGAATCTGAGTGACTATGAGATGGGCTGAAATGTGAAGGCTAGATGACTGAATCAGACTATCTTTAAATGACAGGCTAGTGGGGTGTCCCCAGTATGCCTTGGTTAGTAACTTCAAAAGTGGTCCAAGGAAGAACACCCAGTGATGTATGTGTGTGTGTGTGTGTGTGTGGGGGTTGTAGCACAAAAAGTTAATGCTGGCTATTATTGAAAGGTGTCAGAATGCACCACAGTCAAAGCTGCTTTGATGGCATATGAGAGACCTACACAATAGCTGATCAGTGTGTGTGTATGTGTGTGTATACCTTCTTTTTAAAATGTATTTCTTTGTTTTTTTATGAGCTTAATTCATTCATAGATTGGAAAGACTTACATAGTTGCTCTTTGGTCACCGCATGCTGTGAAATCACTAGTAATTACTCACACACCCTGCGGCTGCAGTGTAACAGTGTTGATGTTCAAAAGGCACAAATCTGCTGCCAAACCTCCAGAGATCATGTGAAGGAACTAATAAAGTGCTAAAGCATGCCTTGGGTAATAAAGTCGCAGTGAGAGAATGGGAAAGGAAGAAATGTGAGAGACCTGAAGGGACTCAAAACAGATTCATTACAAATTGATGGAACCAGCAACTTTAAATGTAGTTGTGCGGCTTGAAAATCTAATAAAGTCTTCGAGAAATATAAAGCGGGAGGAGTGGAGGGGGGAAAAAAATCAGAGCCGCATTCACCAGAGAATTCTGCAGTTTTAAAATTACTCTGGAATCTTGATTAACTTCAACACTCCCACAGTCAATATTCCGACCAATGTCATCTGGTGCCTACTCACAGGCCTGCACTCATAACTCATTTATAATATTCCATAAATCTTCGCCCCCTTTGCTTGTGCACTGTGAGTAAATGAATACGAGATTTCAGGCGGGTGGTAGCTCAGCTGTCACAAAGCCAGGCGTTCGGTGTAGTGCCGAGAAAATCAACAAGTCACATGCCACATACCTACACACTCTTCCACTGGAACACACTCTCTTAGTCAACAGGAACACGCACGTGTATGCAGAGGCGCGCACGATTCTGACCCTCAGGGTCCCTAGGAGGCCAGACCTTAGCATAATACAGCAGTCTGACTTAATCGTTCTGCTGCGATTTTAAAACCAGCGCTATTTTCATCAGGGAGGTCATTTTCGCAAGGTCACTGCAACTGATTCAGCTGAAGTTCATCCAAAAGTTTTGCCTAAATGTGTGTGATTTTCAAATTGAATTTGGGCCAACTTTGTGGGTGTCTTCTGCAACTGTCCAATGGGGCAAAGGACACAAGAGCTACAAAGATTATGATAATACTGACATGGTTATATTAATACACATATAATTATAGAAGCACAAATCTATATTAATACAGATGTAAATGTAGATATTTGCACCTATATCTGTTTCTATAACTGCATTTATTTTTATATCTATATCTAGTATGTATTCTGTAATCTTATGTAAAAACATAGTATTATTTCTGTGTCTAGTAATATATATAGTATATCTATATTAAAGGTTCAGTTGCAAAATACCTTGAATGCCATTTTCATCTGTTAAAACTTCATTATTTGTTTTCAGTGTAGCATTGGCAGTGGAGACACAAGATATTTTAGTATTATGAGATGGCTCATTACAGCATTATTAGAAAAAGAAAAATGTGGTTTATTACAAATCATCATTACCTAAAACCAAATGTACAGTGATATACAAGAATGTCAGGGAATCGTATGTGTGTGTGTGTGTAATGCTTTTGCGATTTACTACCTCAATCTCACATTGAAAATATGAGAAAATAAAATGAATATTTAAATATATGCTGAGTCATTCAACATATGAGTTGAGACAAAAGTGTGTTGACCTCCATAAATCAGGCTATGGTTATAAAAAATGAGCTTAATACCTGAAAGCGTTCATATTCACTTACTTGCCTGCAAGAGGACATGTATATTTTGCCCAGTGATGGGAGAGAGAAACACCACTGCCATAGATTAAGGAATGCTTTGCGATTTTGCGTGTCATCCTTGCGCAGGGTCCATGCTAATCTACTCTGTATCATTCCACTTATAGCACATATGCTGCCAAACTTTGTCTGGGGCTGGGTTTCAAGGTCAAATGTGTGCAAAACCGAGCTACAGACATTTAATGTGAGTTTGGAATGAAAAGAAAGATGTTACACAGAAAAGACTTTAACCGTGCCGTAAAATATAGTGGAGGGTTTATAAAGATTTGGGGTTGTTTTTCCTCCAAAGGCCCTGGGAACCTTCTTAGGATATATGGTATCATGGACTTCATGACACATCAAGATAACTTGCCTCTTGTACAGAGATTCAGGGTCATCCCAGTCCTCTCCCCTAAACCCCAGTAAAACCTGCTAAATAAGCTGAAGGGAAGAGTTCAGAAGAGAGCACCTAGGACCTTGAGGACATGGATATTTTGTATTCAAAAGAAGAATCATTGTTGTTATGTTTACTTTACAATTTATGTTACTTAACAGCTTCTTTTTCAGTCATTTTGGACAATTTCTATAGGTCTGTTCATCATTAAATAGTTTCACAGTGTAAACGTTTAGAAAAAAAATGTATAAACATTGTATAATTCTGTGTGTACTGTTTACATGTGTAGACTGGCCTTCATGCTGACTGTGTACTCTTGCAGTGTGGTGGGTGTAAGAGTTTTGTCTTAAGATACAAATGGTTTTCCGCAAATACTGTATGTAATGTGTAAAAACTCTATATGAACAGGAATGCAATCACACAGACTTTTGTAGTATGCTTCACAGTGCACAGTCATTGATGTTACAGCAGTGAGAACAATACAGTTATTGTGTTTACACTTATTTAGAGTCCTAAGCTCAGAATGCATGATTTTCCAAGCTGGTCACTGCTACACTCTGTCTTAAAGCTCTGTGTGCTGAAGACCAACTTGATGAGCAAGTTAGTGCCATGGCAAACACAGAGGTTACAAAGCACCCCCAGAACCTACACTGGCTTAGGTGTGAGTGATGGCACCCACACCAAAAAGGTAAGTGTGAAACAGAGGCCATTGTTCATTATAAACATAAACTTCTGAAAATTATTCATGAATTATGCTTTAAGTGTAGGGCGGCACGGTGGTGCAGTGGTTAGCACTGTCGCCTCACAGTGAGAAGGTCCTGGGTT
>JBBPDA010000041.1:19529728-19545052 GCA_037974385.1 Arnoldichthys spilopterus
CTGGGATTGGCTCCAGCTTCCCTGTGACCCGGAAACGGAAGAAGCGGTTGGAAAATGGATGGATGGATGGATGGATGCTTTAAGTGTATTAGTAACTTGGTGCTAGAACAGCTTTACTGAATTTTGGAAAAGATTTTAGGTGTCTTTTAAACTGTACTGAAGAGATGAAACACCATTTCCCCACATGTAAATGCAAAAACCGATGTCAAAAGCTGCCAAAGCAACAGTTGGCATGAGCTGTAAAAAGTCCTAATAGCAAAGTTGTGAGTTGTCTTTGCAGAAAATCACCTTGCTCATGTAAACAGACACAGCGCACAGTGATGTCAAAGGAGATGAAATTGTGCAGTTTTGATGAAAAACTTCGCTTTCGTCGTCCACACATAAACGGAAAAACAAAGTTTCCAAAATTTTTCACCTTGGAAGTCGTTTTCTAAAATCTATCATTCTAAAAGCTTTTAGTGACCAAAAATGCCATTTACGTGTGGACAGAACAACATGCACAGAAAAAAGTCAGGTGAGTTCAGATCTGGTGACTGCAAAGGTGAAAGCACATTGGCATGCTAGAAAAGTTCAGACACCTTGTCATCCAGGAAGTGTCATTCAGCAGGCCTAAATGCCCACCATTTTCAAGTTGCCTGACCTGGCCCAAACAGTCAGGCCTAGTGCTAAAATAAACTTAACAAGACACCCACAATAATTCATTTGTCGGCAAGCCTAAATTATGCTCCCTTTATGTACAAAAGTAAATACTTCTATTTTAAATGTCACGATGATCCTAAGCACATTAGCAAATTCACAGAGGAATTGCTTCAAAAGAAGAATGGATGGTTTTTTAACCCAATTAAAATGCTGTGTTTTGAAAAGGGCATTACATACAAGAAAAGCCTCAAACATTAAACAAATCAGCTAAAATAATTCTGCATTGGACACAAAACGTCATTGTCAGAGACTGGATATTTAGGTGCCTACAGAATATTATTTCTTCCAAAAAGTTTAATACGAACTTCTGAGGTCAGGGGTGTACTTACTTTCTGCACAGACAAAAAAATCTGCTGATATTTTTAATAAATAAATGATTTAAAAAGCTTTGTTTAGTCACACCCCCTTGTAGGCACTGTATTAGAGAAGGTGAAGTACTTACTTATTTAAATATTTGGAAAGAAGTAACAGTTTTAATGGGGTGTTCTTATTTTTTCACATGACATACTGTATCTCGTCTGCTAAACACTTTCTGCTCTTATTGTAATTCTGAGGCCTTGTCCATTAACATAATTTTGAGAGGTTTTGCAGTCTTTAAGAGTCAGCTATGTGCATTTATTCATTATAACTAATAATATATTTGATTCTGGTTGAAGACTCTTTACACTGATGTTTATTAATAATCATTACTCACTGGTTCGAGGGCATTTTTTAAAGCAGTGCAATGCAAATGAAAATGCTTTTTGTACCAGATTTCTACAAATCCATACACACACTCTCCTCAGTGAGCTAATTTAAGACATTTCCTTCTGCAGGCTTTTCTCTGCTGAGCTCTATTCCTATGCTCAGAGATCTGCACTGCATACCTGAATGGGACAAATTTTCATTCAGCCGTGGACTTTGCTCTGGAAGGTCATTTGGTATATAGTTGCATTTGTTTGTATATCCCCCTTTCCTCCTTCAGCTCTTTTTCATTATGGCTCCACATGAAAAGGAGGGAGGGAGGGACGGAGAGAGAGAGACAGATAGAGAGAGAGGGAGAGAGAGAGAGAGAGAGAGAGAGAGAGAGAGAGAGAGAGAGAGAGAGAGGTGAGTCATACTCAAACTCAATAGCCTCATACAAGTGCGTTCTGCGCAGAGGGGCGGATGACGTGCTTTGCGCTTCATTCCAGCATCAGCTATGACCATGAAAATAACATTACAGCAAAATAACATTACACAGACTCACATGATCTGTGGCTTCTAAAAGCTTCACACCTCTGAAGTGATAAATCACCAGCCTCAGATTAAGATGTTGCTTTCCTTTTATTGAACCTGAAGCTTACTCCCTCCCCTCGTTCTTGGCAGCCCACCATACGCATGCTCACACACACACACACACACACACACACACATATATATATATATATATATATACACTCTCTCTCTCTCTCTCTCCTGTTAGGCTCTGTTTCTGCCTCGAGGACTGGCCTTGACCCATAAAACTTCATTTAGAGAAATTAACGAACGCAATATGCCACAGACACGGACACAGTGGAAAGGCAAAACAAAGCAAAGTAAATCCCTGTCACACCTCATTCACTCTCTGGCCTGTCTCTCTCTCACTCTCGCTCTCTCTCCCTCTTTCTGTCTTTCTTTCTCCACCACCTTCTCTTTCATTCTCTCTCTCACTATATCTCTTTACCCAACTCTTTCTTTCTCTATCTCTCTCTCTCTCTCTCTCTCTCTCTCTCTCTCTCTTTCTCTCTCTCTCTCTCTCTCTCTCTCTCTCTCTCTCTCTCTCTCTCTCTCTCTATCTATCTCTCTTCTCTCTCTCTTTCTCAAGTGGGCCCTGGAGTGACAGGCTTTACTCTGTTTATGCTGTTTTTTTTTTTTTTTTAATTCTTGTTGCCAAGCGTAACACAGCTCGTGCTATCTTGAAGATGTTGCTTTATTTGGTCGTGAGCATTTGTTATTTATTTTCTGCAAAAGCTTAAACTCCCATTAATTCTGTAGAGCTACAGGTATCTTAAATAATGAGCTTTATGCAATTTAAAGGCATAGACTGGCAAAAAAAAAGGGAAATAAAAGATTGCACAAATTATATTTTCAGTATCTGAGAATGTTATTCTTTAGTTTTGCACTGGAGCTGTGAGGCTGATGTTGCTAATCAGTAATGGAAGCTTTAACTAGGCCAATTAGCACTGAGCAAACTGCATGTCTGACCCCGCACAGCAGTAACAACAATCTCCAAAGAACCCAGAAGTTATTCATTCCCAGTGGTTCATGTGCTACACTGACCAACATGATGACATGACAAATGAGCAGCATAAGAGTTGAGCAATGGCCAGTCAGAGGGGTGTTCCTCTTATGTGTTCCTCTTATATTCATTGACTGTAAAGTTTTTATTAAACTTTGACTTCTTTAAATTTGCTATATTAGCATTTTAGTATAAATAATAAAATACCTCCATTGTATGACGTACTGCTATTTCTAAAAATGGACCATAATACTTAGCATCGCCAGTCATTACCATATTCTAAACCACATAAGCAGGTCTATTTAACATTTCTTAACAGCTCTGCATCATTTAAGGCAAGTGTGTGATGATTTAGACTTGTCATTTGCATGATGCTGACTATTAATGGGGCTTAAACTTCCATTATTTGTTAGCTGACACTGTTCTGCCTTCTTGAAGCCTGATGCATTGTATGTTAGTTTGCCCAGTCCTAATGATTGCTCCCACATAGGTTCAGGGGTTTATCTGCTGGCTATATTGTCGAGTCATAAAATGCCTAGAAGATATTGACTCACTTAAGCACAACTAACCTTTCAAGCTAGCATTTCATTCCTTTTCTCAGCAGTTCTTTCTTCTCTCAAGAAGACTGTTATGACCCTCTGTACTGTACGCTGTTGCCACACTTTCAGCTTCTGCTCTCCTGGGCAGGTCCAGTCCCTGTTCAAGACTAAGACAAGATTGTTCTGTGGTTGTTTTATATATATATATATATATGCGTGAGTGTGTTTGTGTGTGTGTGTGTGTGTGTGTGTGACTACCCTTTTCCTTCTTTCTCCAAGCCAGCATGCCATGTTTGCACCTCGGCAGTGGGCTGAGCTCAAGCGAGCAGGTGGGGGGTTAACAAGGCCCTGTGAGGCACCTAATTGGTAGCTCTGTCGTGTAGCTGCCTGCTGCAGCAGACAACCTTTCCTGTCCTGTTTGTGTTCACAGAATCATGTAGGTAGGGAACGTTTGTGTGTATGTGTGTGTGTGTGTGTGTGTGTTTAAGGGTTTAGAGAGGAGGGTGGCTGTAATATTACTGGCCAAGAGAAAGATTTGCTTCATGTAACATATTATTTTATTATTATTATTATTATTATTTATTAATCTTTATACATCTGATCCTTTAAGTAAGACCGGATGATGGCAAAGGTGGTATAATTTGCATGAAAATTTTCATAAAATCATATCTATGAACTGGCCCTACTGGTACTGTACCAGATTCTGAGTACTCATAGAGCACATTTTCAGAGCTTTGCTTTGCTACTTGGTGGTGGATACCCTGAGATTTTACATTGTAATACACTCCGTTTTTATTATCAGTATAATCTGAGGATCTGCTGCTCATAGGACAGCATGTACCTTCCCCATGATCAACAACTGTGCCTCCCTGTGCTCAAGTTCCCCCTTGAAGATGCTTCACCTTTCATCCAAAAGGCTTCTCTGCTGTCGATACTCACAGAAGTGCTTACCACATGTTGAACAAACTTAACAAACAAGCCCTAAGACCCACTGTGACTTTTCCACCAACTCAACACAACCCTTAGCTATGGTTGCATTCAGGGGCACATTCACCCACTCCTCAAACTCCCAAACTGTTCAGAATGCAGCTAACCTTACAAGAAAGAGAGAATATAGAGCACACAAAAGAGAGAGATGCAAGAGATAGCGTGCATGATTGAAAGAGAGAGAAAGCGATAAGACAAAAAGAGAGAAAATGCATGAAAGCATTTAAGAATTAAATACATAAAAATCGCTCATTAGAAATAAAATGGACTCAAGCGTGTGAAAAATTGCCCTGAATTCAGCCCAGACATTTTGTCCCAGGTTGCATAACAGAGGTATAAAAATTATCTTATTACAGTGAAAGAATAATGCAATTGTAATTCACTTATAAGAGGAGTTGCACCTACATACCACTGTGTAACCACATGTGGTTACGTCATATTTACATATTTGTAGACATAGGGAGAACATGCAAACAAGCCAGTCTGGCAGGGAATTAAACTCAGCACTGTTTTGCTGAGAGATGACAGCATTAATCGCTGCACCACCTTGCCACACTATTTACAAAAATTTGCTATTTGCCACTATTTGCTGTTACACACAATAGAACATTATCACTGGTTGTGGTCATATTCATAATACATGGAAATAAATGTGGCACAACAGTCTAAGCTTCTCTCACTCTGGGTGGGCAGGGTGGCCTCCCTCTCCCTCCATTACTCAAAGTATAAGGCTAGCCAGTGGAGATCAGCCAAAATAAAAAAGGATATTTAGAATTTCTCTGTAGCTGATCATACAAAACTCTAGGGCAAAGTTTGTTAATTTTCTAAATGACAATAATGACATATTCTCTACAGATACAGTGCAATGCAAAACAGAACAGTTTCAGTTAAAGTGACCTTACTTGAATGGATTCCAGTAAGACATAAAAATTGACTTTTTTCTTCTGTGGTTAGTCTACATTATATGCTATAACCCGTCCTGACATTGCTTGATTATTTTATCACGTATGCTCCAGAGTGCACATTTGCACATTTATATAGAAACTGGTCATTTACACTATGTCATTTAAAGCATTAATCCTCTTTTGCTATGAATGCTAACAGTGATATAATCCAGATGTTTAATTTTACTGCAGCACAAGAAGTGATATTAACCATGTAGCTCATTTCAAATGGTTTAAAATGTTACACCCTTCCCATTGGTCTCCCTTGCCAGACCTACAGTTTTCATGTAGGGAATGTACTCGCTGGATATATATCACATATATAACCTGGTTTATTTGGCCAGTTACTTGCATCTTACTTGCACTTAAATGGTGCTCTGCATTTAAGTCCGCTTTTACTCTTTCCTCATTCTTTCTTCCCTGGTTTATTATCTTACATTTTTTAGCATGTTCAGGTGAAGTGCTGTGGTAGGTCAATAACACCTGTGTGCGTGCAATGCATTATGTAGCTAATGTTTTTCCACAGTAAAATCTTCTGAAATGCTGTTTGAAGGAACCAGTTAAAAAAGAAATGTAAATTTTGAACTTTTTAAAAAATAATTATAATGAGATTTATCAGTGAGCCGATGATGGGCTTGCTAGCTGCTAGGTAAATTAACATTTACACAAAAGTAACAAAAGATCGTTTTGCTTTTCGGTCCATTTCGGTTTGGGGGTGGACAGAATATTGTTGAGCTCAGGTCGAGTTTGGATTCAAAAGTTTAAAAAGCTCAGGCTCATGTCAGAAATGAGCAGAACTTTGTCACAATATTTTTTGTTTTGGACCAAAATTTGGGTGCACAGGTTCTGGTTGCAATTTGTGTTTTACATTAGCAATCAAATTGTATAATTTTGGCTTTTTCATTCATTTGAGTGCATCTTATTTAAAAATATTTATAATATTTAAATATGTTAATAATACACTTTCTTAAAAAATCATCCATCCATCCATTTTCCAAATCGCTTCTACCATTTCAGGTTGTGGGCAAGCTGGAGCCAACCCCAGTTGACTATGGGCCCAAGGCGGGGTTCACCCAGGAGAGGAGGCCAGCACATGGACAGACAACCATTCACACACACTCACACCTATAGGGAATTTAGAGTCTCTAACAATGATAACGCTCTAAAATAAAAAAAAATCACTTAACTCATTCTGGGATGAGGACTGATGTATCCCTATTATTTCATTGTACCATGTTACAGTGGGTCATACGTTCCCTTGATTGCCTTTTGATTGGCACGTGACTGTGAGGTGAAAGCAATCTGGATTGATTTCCTAATAATCAGTATGCCTAGCAGAAAAAAAAAACTCTTCAGGGGCTCAAGCCTAGTCCTGCTCATTAACGCAGCCGAATAGCCGTATGCCTCATAGACGGACGCTTTTGAGATGAAGCCACAATCGTAAATGGAATAATTTAGATCTGACCTGGAGTCTGATCTCAGGTAATACAGAGCATGGCCAAAGGGACTGGACTGAGCTAGACTGACAGGCCAATATGATGGATTCTTGATGCTAGTAGACATGAAAAGCACTGTGTGTGCATTGGCTTGTATTAGTATAATATTCACATATTATGAATACTTCATCAGTTGAACTTTTACACACTTTAACTTAAGAGTGGCTCAGCCAGTTCACACTGCATTCCATGTAGTGACTGACTAATAACCTCAGGATGTAATAAGCCTGAGAGTAAAGGATATAGACCAATCTACCGAAATGTTCTTTGAGGTACCAAAATTTATTCTTCAGTGGTGTGTATCCAAAGAACTCTTTTACTGCAGCAGTAGAACTGGAATACAGTCAGTCATGCTAATGACAAAAACATCTTCATTGAGATATCTTCTTAATTTTCCACATTTTAACATGTCAGCCATGTCGTTTTCTTTTACCATGGCATGTCGAGACTGATTCTGTGGGCAAGGTCAGGAGACAATTTAAAACTTGCACATTTTGGAAATAACACAATTCTGATTTGAGAAATAAATTCCTATGTTTCGACTGTTTCTACGTGTCTGCTGTTTGCTGGCATAATAGCTGAGATGTGCTCCCATTGTGCCCAAACCCAATGTCCTACTCCATTACAAATGGCCCAAGATGTAGATGTTTCACTGTAGGGGACTGATATGGCTTCACCAGCCAGTATAGTAGCTGGTTTTGGATTCCATTAAGACCAAAAGCAATGTCTGGCTCCATTTAAAATGGCCAACAGATGTAAATATTCACCACTGAGGACTGAAGTACTCTAGTCAGTATGCCTAACCAGCAGAAGAGAAAACTCTTTAGGGGCTCGGGCCTAGTCCTGCTCATTAAGGCAGTTGTACCGCCACATGCCTTGTAGACGGACACCCTTGAGATGAAGCCACAATATTAAATGGAATAAATTAGATCTGACCTGGAATCTGATCTCAGGTTGTGATCCTGTGTTGATCCTATTGTGACCAAATTCTGCCCATCTTCTTTCAAAATGGCCACCATATGTAGGTATTCCACTACTGGCGACTGATCCAAGCAGAAAGCAAGAACCTCTCTGTGCTGTGGTGATATTTTCACGCTTGCCCATGTTGATGACACCTCTATCCTGCTAGTATATGAAGCATATCTGAAAGCAAGCTACCTAGACCCCATTTCCTGTCATCACTTACCCAAACATCAGTGTCTGCCTCATGCTTATCCTCCCCTCACTCCACGGTTTTTGCAGCCATGCTTGAAGGCTGTGGTCACTGTGTGGTTTGGGAGAGTGTTCTAGTGTGTCTGCCACACAAGGGGCTCAGATGAAGCCAAACCACCCAGTCATCACCCAGGCAACTGAGCCCTAACTGACAGGACCACATGGACAAAAAAGAAGAAGAAGATGAGAAAAGCTCATCGTTTAGTCGCAAGTGTGACAATGACGGTTCTCGCCTGCAGCTAGCTGACCTCATAACTTCAAATGGCCACGACTATATATCAATCAGTGTTTTTCACCCTGACGACTGAATCTAGGGCAATAAAGTGCACTCATGCAGAGACAGAATGGTATAATTGCTGAATGAGACACGCATCATGTGAACAACAACCGCTCATCATTCATAGAAGACAGAAAAGTTCTGAATGGCTGCATTCAGTGAGCCAGAGAATAAGAACATGGCCACAAAGCCTCAAGGATATTTTTACGTAATATTGACTGAGCAATGCGACAAGTGTTCTGCGGTTCTCCTACTTTCATGGCTGTTTTCCTCTTCTTTGAAACTATCAATTGAGCAATTTGAAAGATGCACTTGTCTTTTTCTTGCTTGTTCGTCTGTCCCACCACCCAAAAGCCCCCCACGCTCTCTTTCTCTCGCTTCTGGTGATCGTTTGACAGCACAATAGCAGCATTGTGAGGATATATGTCATAAACTGACTGTCTGTCTTGTGTCTTATCTTTTGAGTGGTCTATGTTTTTTGAGGTGAAGGGCAGCTCAATCAACAAGGACGATGAGCGCCACCTAGTGCTCATGACTCAGTGAACCTCATTGTCTCTGAATGAGCCTTTTATGACTCTACCAGTAAAAGCCAGCTGAGTATTTCTTCTGTCGACTGTCTTTTTTTTTGTCAAACCTTTCATACATTTTCAATTAATACTTTTTTAATGCCATGATTAATCCAGAAATGGCCAACTGTGACCTCCTAATAGGGTCCACCCATGATAGCTTGTGAATATGCCTCTCAACACCTTGCCTTACTCCTTTGGTGAGTGGAATAATGACTTTAGGAAAGGCCACTTTTTTCTGGTTTCTCATGAAGGTGGAAGTAACATCAGTGCCATAAAATCAGCCTTTTCATTTAAGAAAGGTGCTCTAAGTACTAAATATGGATCACTGAAATGAAGTGAATGAAGTGATAAAAATAGAGTGGACAGTATTTATGGATATATGGAGTTCTTATATATGGAGAAGCTCCCCAGTTTAGAATGGACATGTATATATCCGATTACATTTTATTAGAGGATACTTTCATACTTCATAGGCATTCAATATCATATTTGTAAAGCAACACTCGAGTACATATGTACAGTTCAAGCAAGATGTCACAAAAAGACCAAAATATTGTTTGAAATAAATGTTTTATTGTACATAATGGCCCTTAAATTTAAGTGATTGGAATTTGTCAATCAATCAGTCAATCAATCAATCACATTTGGTTTTCCTGCCTTATAACTTTCATTACTTGGGAAAGACACTTTAAAACAGTGTTATAAATGGACCAAATGCCTGCTACTTTAGTTTTAGGTCCAATACGGTGTTTATACGTGTGTTATACAATGTTTATGCATGTGTCATACCAATCCTATGTAGTTAACCTTCATTACCTCATCTTTACTAAAGGATCCCTATATAGAGAGAAAAAAGCTTCTTAATATTTTATTCCAAAGCATTTTTCACTATTTGTATTGGTTCATGGATCAGAAATTTGTCACACAATCATTTTTCTTCCTTGGTCCAAAGGGTTACTACTACACACTATGCCTGCTCCTGCCATTAGTCAAAGCACATTAAGAAAGAAACAAAGCTTTCAAACCATTACATCAGTGAGTATAATAATCTCTGATCATCTCTGATGTGGTGGGATCATGGTGCTTTGAGAATTCGTCACCAGTGCTCTGTTCTCTAAAAAGAAGTAAGTAATTGAGCAAAAAAGGAAAAAGCCCCAATTGTAAGTGTTTGCATGGGGACTGTGATTTCATTCTGATCAGCCGTCTGCCGCTCTGGGCCGGCAGGAAGAAGTTATCCGGCACACTCCGGATGAATGAGGTGGAGGGAAGTGGAATGAGTCAACCTTGGTGGAGCTGGAGCTGGATAATGAGGATTAAATGACGGAGGGGTAGGGTGGGGTGGGGATTTGTCTGATGCTCACAGTGTGACGCGCTAGGTGGGGTTTTATTTCTTGATCTGATTACTGTCGATCAGGGCCAGACAGAGGAGGGAACGAGAGAGTGAGAGAAAGAGAAAGAGAGGGGAGGGACAGGAAGGTCTTAGTTCATCATAATCATAAATTGCTAAAAATGATTGATGGCTCTTGGTTAACCTGTTACAGCAATCAGGCATCACAATGCAAATGTGTGTGTGTGTGTGTGTGTGTGTGTGTGTGTGTGTGTGTGTATGCACTGGTGACAATATAGTTGGGCCCAGTAGGGTAAGGCCCACCCACTTTTGTGTCATTGGCCCTATAACAAAAATGACTTCTCAGATATAGTTACAATATTAAATGGCTATAATAGAGAGGGGGGTGCAAAGAAAGAAAGAAAGAAAGAAAGAAAGAAAGAAAGAAAGAAAGAAAGAAAGAAAGAAAGAAAGAAATGAGAATGAGAGAGATATACGGTGGAAAATAAGAGAGAGAGAGAGAGAGAGAAGGGGGGGGGGGGGGGTTGGGGCAAGGAAATAAAAAGACTCGGTAATGTTTCTTTTCTCGTTTTCTCCAGAGACAGCGGATGATTGATTTTTAAACTGTATCTTCACATTTTTAACTCTTTACATGAAACACACACACACAGATGCACAGTGTAAGCCTTCCCTTCTCTGTAATCTTGCTGATATGACTCAGATTGATCCTGTCAGTTGGTTCTGGGCTGGCCTTATCCTCTCTCTGCGGCGGCTGACATGCCAAAGCGCTCTGAACAAATCCCAAATTTGTGATGATTGCTGGTTGGCGGTGGCCGGCGCAGTGTGTAGCGGTTTGTGGTTGGGTGTGGTTGGGGACTGGGCGTGCTGCCAGGGCAGCAGGGTGCTGTCAGGGGCCATGCTGCGCTGGGATGAGTGAGGCCGTGGGGACGGTAATTAGTGCTGTGTGTGTAGGCCTCGTTTGCTGCGGCTAGCATTTCTGGATGCATCATGGTTTGCTGTGTGCTCTGGGTTTGAACCGCCATGTTTGTATTTTTTATTCCACAGTAGTAGAAAAACGACTACTTACAGCTGTCATAGGTCCATTATGAAGATGCGTGTGTGTGTGTGTGTGTGTGTCTGCACACGTATAACTTTCTGTGAGAACCAAATGTCCTCAAAATGACAGGAATATAGGAAAATCAGTAGAAGTGCTGGTGTTGTGCTGTTTTTGCCACAAATTTTTATTTTTTTATAGGAAAAGCTAAAAGAGCAGAAGCATTGTCTTTTGTTTAAAGTCGGGGTTTGAGTGTAGGTGTAGTATTACAGAAGTCGATGGAATGTACTCACAAAGAGAGTAATACCAACCCGTGTGTTTATTTAACAGTCAGTATTTGTCTTCACATTTGTTATCTATACTGTTTTCCTTTATTCTTTCACTGAAAAACATGTCTCTTCAGGAGCAGCGTAGCAGGATGGTAGCTTACTCAAAGGTACCTAAGCAGGGACCTAAACCTGTGACCCTCTGATCACATAGGCAAGTCCCCAATCATTAGGCCTAAAAAGGTAAAAAAACAGATAAACAAGAGGCTTCCAGGTGCTTGGACCCCTAGCATCTATATACAAACTTTAAAAAGTTTAGGGATACACTTATGTGGGATTTGTACTCCAGTGTGCTATAGTTTTCATGTACATATCTGCTTATGTCAAAACTGATGCCAATAAAAAAAAATAGAACATTAAATGCAGAAATTTGGTGTTCTACCTATATTAGAACAATGTAACTTGCATGTAACTTGTAATGTGCTATAAGCTTAAAAATGAGGTAAAATGAGTAAAATAAAGGTATAAAAGAGGGGGGTATAAGGAAGGGGGGGAAAAAAAGAAAGAAAGAAAGAAAGAAAGAAAGAAAGAAAGAAAGAAAAACAAGAGTGAGAGAGATATATGGTGAAAATAAGAGAGTGGGAGAGGGGGGAGGTAAGGAATAAAAAAGAAAGAAAGAAAGAAAGAAAGAAAGAAAGAAAGAAAGAAAGAAAGAAAGTAAGAAAGAAAGAAAGAAAGAAAGAAAGAAAGAAAGAGAAAAAGAGAACAAGTGAGTGGGAGAAATATACAGTGGAAAATGAGAGAGAGAGAAAACGGAGAGGAGGAGGTAATAAAAAGAGTCGGTAGTGTTTCTTTATTCTTAGTTCTTCCATTATTCCATCTGCTCTTCCAGGATTTGAAATTTGAACTTCAGTCTGATGGTGAAATTATTTTATCAGCTGATATTATTTTATCTGATGAAATATGAATGAATGACATGAATCCGATATCTTGCGTCCCTACAAAATTCAGTAAAAAAAATGTTTTGTTTTCTGCTTTTTCCTTTTTTTTTGCCAGGTGGTAAATTCATGATCAATGGTCCAATGGGTATTGACTTTGAATTCCGACAGCAATATGCTTAAGTGAAATAGATTTTTTACATTATTTATATTATTAGCAAATACACCGACTGACGTAATTGTGGTGTAAGAGTCAGGGAGTTGCTGCTGTGACCCAAAGGTCACTGGGTCAAATCCCAGACATGTACCAGTACCTCTGAGGTATCTGTGAGCAAGGTACAGTCAGAGGTCACATTTCATTGTGGTGCTGTGGTGTGTTCACAATGACAAATAATCGTTCAATCACTCATTATGCATTAACTGGTGTTTCAAATCTGTGCCTTTGTGTACAGGGCATTTGCCAATAACTCAGCACTTTAAGCCGCTCTGGGTTTCGACATCATCCACTGTGTGTCGCTGTTCTCTTGCGTGCTCGTCTACAGCAGGGGGGCGTCATTTGTGTGCAATACACAATCCCACCAGCAGGTGGCAGTGTAAGCTTTCCTTACAGAGGCCACGAGCTCTTTCAGCAACACACGCACACCAAAGCACATGCTCGTGCATATGCCTCTTACCACAGAGTGGAGGCATTAATCTGTCATTAGTAGATGGGCCCTCTGTGCATCCTCCTCCCTCCTGCAGCCTCCTACTGTAAAATTACCTCCCTGCTGAGGTTAGTTCCATCCTCATGCATGTGATCCGGCCCATCAGGGACAGCTGAAGACAGTAAGTAGCCAGGGCAGGGGGCAGATTGCGGTGGGAAGTCAACTGTGCAGGTAGGAATATCTGCAGGAGCAGGGTTGGTGACCACTGCTGTGCAGTCTGTGTTAACTAAAGGCCAGAGCAGAGCAGGACTTTCAGAAGATTCGGGATGAACAGGGTGCTGTTGCTGACCATTATGCTCAGGCCTCGAGTCCACAGCTGTGTTTTAATTCCACATTAGTAGAAACTGTGATGAACAATTCGCTTCCTTTGAGTTTGCTGTGTTTTCGAAGACTTGTTAGTGTTTCTGAAGTGAGGTCTAACTCAGCTGAAGATCTCGCTGAGGTCCTACAAAGACCAACTGATCCACAGAACATTCTCTTGAGAAGAAAGATTTTAATGTCTGTTATTTTAGAGTAGTGTCTTATTTCTTTAGGAAATCATTTTTGCTTCCATAAACAACCTTTCAGTGGCTGGTTCTTACAAGAACCATCTTGTTAAATGATGTGCAAATGTGAACAACATTTTAAAACCTTTTTAAAGTCTAAATAATGTAAAGGTTCTCAACCAGTTAAAGGCTTCTCCTGGAACTGTGCCTCTAAGTAAAGAGCCATTTAGCAGCCTATCTCTCTCTCTCTCTCTCTCTCTCTCTCTTACTTTCTCTCTCCCCTTTTCTCTCTTTTTCTTCCCCTTTCTCTCTCTCTCTTTTTCTCCCCCTTTCTCTCTCTCTCTCTCTCTCTCTTACTCTCTCTCCCCTTTTCTTCCCCTTTCTATCTCTCTCCCTTTCTCTCTCTCTCTCTTTTTCTCCCCCTTTCTCTCTCTCTCTCTCTCTCTCTTTCTCTTACTCTCTCTCCCCTTTTCTCTCTTTTTCTTCCTCTTTCTATCTCTCTCCCTTTCTCTTTCTCTCTTTTTCTCCCCCTTTCTATCTCTCCCTTTCTCTTTCTCGTACTCTCTCTTTTTCTTTTTTTCTCTCCATTTCTATCTCCCTCACCCTGCTTTCTCTCTGTCCCATTTTATCTTTTTCTCTCTCCCTTTCTCTTATTTCCTTTCCCGCTTTCTCTCTTTTACTCCCCCTTTCTTTCTCGTACTCTCTCTCTCCTTTTCTTTATTTTTCTCCCCATTTCTATCTCCCTCTCCCCACTTTCTCTCTCTCCCTTTCTCGAATTCTCCTCTCTCCTTTTCTCTTTCTCGTACTCTCTCTCACCTTTTCTTTATTTTTCTCCCTCTTTCTATCTCCTGCTCCCCGCTTTCTCTCTCTCCCTTGTAATCTCTTCCTCTCTCCCTTTCTCTTATTCCCTTTTTTTTTTAAATTTTCTCTTTTTCTACACCTTTCTATCCCCCTTTCCCTTTCCATCTTATTCCCCACCACTTTCTCTCTCCCTCCACACACACAGCTTTGATAAACCTGTTTTGATAGCCAGTGTCTATTTGTGAGGGGATCTTGATATGTGCCATTCAAATGTGTTCTCGTCCAGGTCCTTTCCTCTTTTGGCCATCTATCATAACAAGTAGCACAAGTGCCTTTTCACCGCTCCCTTCCGCTGCTGCATATGCAAATGGCATTTGCATGAAAACTCATTGCCTTGTGGGCCCTTCCTGTCCCGCCGAACACTTGGCAGTTTATGAGGCTACGGTCACCGAGGCTACAGATTGGACTGAGATTTCGGCTTCAGCACTAAAAACCAGCTTTGCTGCTCCTGCTGGAAATTGATCCCACATGTCCAACCCGTCACCATCTCAGCCCAGCACATCACTTCACATGTCTTTATATCTTTATTTGGATGATGATGACAAGTTGGAAAAGATGTATGATTCAACATATAAAAAAGCAACAATCAACACACACCCCACACACACACACACACACACACACACACACACACACACACACACATCAACCAGCCATAACATTAACACCACCTGCCTAATACTGAGTAGGTCCCTCATGCTGCTGAAACAGCTCTGACTGTGGTGCA
>JBBPDA010000041.1:19553505-19564016 GCA_037974385.1 Arnoldichthys spilopterus
ACACACACACACACACACACACACACACACACACACACACACACACACACACACACACACATATATATATATATACATAAATATTAAATTGTATATATAAATAAAAACATAGGGGGAAACAGCTATAGACCAGTGAATAACAGCCTTAAGTTGTGAATTCTTTTCAGGGAGCATAAAGTGGAAAAAGCCATAGTGTTCAGGTTCTAGTTTCAAAGTTTCATCACTTACTTTTTTTAACAGTTTCAAATATTAAATCTGCAAATTTAAATTTATCGCTTATGATTTTTCACTTAATGCTTTTGATTACTTTTTTTAGCAAGTGGTCAAAAGTTGCCATTAAAGGTCCTTAGGAACGATGCTGTAGAACCACTGTAGTTTCCTGAAGAACCATGTTTGTAAATGTATTATGTGAGTGAGCAAAATTTTCCTATGTTCAAACTTTCCAGTGTAAAATCTCTTTACCCATTTTTCCCCCTGGATTTCCTGGAACCTTTACACTATGCACAGGTTCGTTAAAAATAGTTCTTCACACTCACACCTCTCATTTACCAAAATTGTTCTCTAAAGAGCCATCCTTTTGAGAGGTTCTTTAGGTACCCGGAAATGGTTCTACTAAGGCTTTGTTGCGAGAACAGTTTAATGCACCTTTACATTTAAAAGTGAACGGCGAAACAGGGTTTAAGTGAAGCCAAAGTGCTGATGTTACAGAAGCATCGCTGCTGGCTAAGTAGCACATCTGTCAGTCAGCGGAGTGCCAGTCATGGCATGAATGGCAGGCTTTGCCACGATGTGAGAAATGTGCTGGCACATGGCCGCCCGTGTTTCTCAGAGGCTCCCCCGCGCTGCACGCCTTATTGCTTTTCTGGTATTTATTTATGTAATTGATAATAGTAGAGCAGTTCTGTGCGTCTGTCCCCAGAATCGCCTGCTGTTGCCGCCACTCTGTCTATTCCTGCGGAGAGAGAGAGAGAGCGAGAGAGAGAGAGAGAGAGAGAATTGGAGAAAGATAAAGGGAAGGGAATAGGAGTGCGAGAGAGAGTGAGCGCTAAGAAATGGCATGCACAAAAAGGCAAAGGCAGGGCGTGCGAGAGTAGTGGATTATTGTTGAGAGAGGGAGAGAGAGAAAGAAGCAGTGAAGGGGAAAGAGAAGTGGGAGAGGGAGTGTGTGTGGGAAGGGGGTGCTGAGATTAAGGTTAAAATAAAAAATCATATGATATATATTTATATATGTTTGTGTGTGTGGGTGTGTGTGTGTGTGTAATAACAGATGCATTATTAATGATATAAACACATGCGTATGTGTGTGTGAGAGCATGAAAGCGGGCGAATCTGGTTGATCATTTATCCTCCCCGGTACTGATCGCACATCTGAGTCTTGTGTGCTTAATAAAGTTTGTGCAGTTCAACAGGTTGTTGCGCAATGCCTCAGGTTAATGATCCACTGCAGGCGGGGCAGCTCCCTGGCTCACTGAGGCACAGCACTGGCTTCAGCAGCAAATATGTACGGTAGTAGCCTGAACGGGAACAATTCCTTCGCCTTGACCTTGAGCTTATTGTTCGGGTGACGAGAACAACCGGTGAAAATGGCTTGTAACTTATTATATTGCCTTGGCGATATACCCCTGACTGATAGCTCAAACAAAGTATGCATTGTATGTACACAGTGTGTGATAAACAGAGATGTCTAGATATTGCAACACAGTTTCTTTTATATAATATTAACCCCTAGAGATCTGGAGACTTTAATCTTTATTCTATACATCATTATTTGCATGTAAATACAGACTTTGTTACTACATAATCAATTTATATAACATTGGTGTTGGGACAAAACCTTGTATCTCCATTTTTTATACATAATTTGAACATAACGCCTTCTGTGTATATGTTAGTCACACACCAAACAGCCACAACATTAAAGTCACTGACGATATTGATTATTTTGTTAGGCAGCGAGTGAACGGTCGGTTCCTGAAGTTGATTTGTTGGAAGGGGGAAGAATGGGCAAGCATGAGGATCTGACAAGGAGCAGTTTGTGATGACTAGACTCCAAATCAAAATGACTCCAATCTAGCATCTATGGGATGTGGTGGACAAAATAGTCCTAATCTTGGAGACCCAACTTTACACCTTACAGGGCATAATAGACCTGCTGCTAACATGTCGGTGCCAGATACTGAGAGGTTTACCTCGATGGGTCAGAACTGCTTTGGTGGCTTGAGGGGGATCTACAACATATTTGGAAGGTAGTTTTAATGTTAAGGCCGATCTTTTTTTGTTGTGTCCAATTCCACCCACAAGCTAGGACCCCTCCAGAGACACAATTTTGCCAGTGCTGGGTGCGTATGCTGTGTGTGAGTCACATGAAGAGCCACATCATCTTTTCAGACTGCTGCTAGATCAATGCTCATGGACAGCTCAACACGCTTGGAGGAGAACACTTATTACAGCTAACAGATGCCTGTACTGGCCAGCATTGTGCTGAGTATTGACAGGATCTGACCCATCCAGAGAAAGTGAGACGAACTGTGTGTTCTTGGCCTTCTGGCCATGGATACATGTGGCATCGCCAAGGATCCAACTTGTGAACATGTAAACTTGTGCTTAGAAAGTTGTGCCACTCAAGAGCTCCTATATAGTATATATGGAATTAGTAACTGAGTGTATCACTACGCCACCATTGTACTGTACAGGTGAGCTTCACATAACACAAGACATTTGAAGACATTTTGACAGTTTTATCATGTAAAATAATATACATTTTTTTCTGAGGTTTGCACACAAGTTGGATCAGACTAAATCCACTAGAACTAGAAGATAATACTTAATGGACAGACCACCAAACACCATACACTGGTGTTTATTTACAGGTTGTCTGTAATTTATCCAAATACCTTTTCTATGATATATGCTGCTAGTTATTGGTCTAAAAATGATGCCAAAATCCATAATATACCCATAAAGTTATTATCCTCACCCTTCTTTCACAGACTCAAGGCAGGCTACTAGAAGCCTTGGGCTTTTAGGACAGTGCTTCATTTCCATGAATAAGACCATGACTTCAAAGTCTACGTGTTTGACCCTAACCACTTTGACCCCGGCTCATCTTCTCCCTCTCACCGAACTTCAGTGGGACATCCCCCTTGGCTGTCTGTCCGCACGCCATTAGCAGGCCCTTGTCTCAGGCTCAGTTGAGTGATTTTGCGCTGAGAGTCAGGAATGTGCCTTTGTGTCTCGTTAACAAAACAGAGGCGCCGGATTCTGGTCCGTCTTCAAGGCGCAGGGAACGGGCAGCCAGACGGAACAGGCCTCTCCGCTTTTCCACACCTTTTTCCAGCGCCTGTCTGCACACAGTGCTTAGACGGCTTTGCACAAGAGACAGGAGCACAATAGGGTGTTTGTGCATGAATCACGGCTGAAAGGGAAAATGGCATGGCTGGACTAATGCACTTTTAATAGTGCTTACGCGAGCTGTGATACGAAACGGTACTGAAGGTCACTGGAATTAGGATTCTGAGAATTTCTAGCTGGCTTGAACAATAGCTGCGTCTGGAGCAGCTTTTTGTAGTCATGGGTATGGTTGTAATTCATTCATCTCTGTAAGAAATCAAGAACAGGGTTCAGCCCCTTTAACTGCAAGGGTGTATGTGGGCCCGCACTTCATTTCTGCACTCTCATGAGCACAAATAACATAGTTATTACAGGAATTACAGGGTTATTTATAGCAGTTGCTGAATAAGCATATACAATTAGCCATAACATTAACACCCCTGACTGGTAAAGTGGATAACATTGGCTGTTTAGTTATTTCATTACAATGGCTCCTGTCAGGGTATTGGGATATATATAAGGCTGCAAATAAATAGTCAGTTCTTGAAGTTGATGTGCTGGAAGCAGGAGAAATGGGCAAGCTTAAAGATCTGAGCCACTTTGACAAGGGTATTATTGTGATGACTAGATGACAGAGCTAGAGTCAGAGCATCTACAGGACGGCAGGTCTTGTGGAGTTTTCCAGGTACACAGTAGATACTTACTACTAGTAGTACCTACCAAAAGTGATTCAAAGAAAGTAAAACTGGTTAATCTGTGACATGGTCACCCAAAGCTCATTGATGCACGTGTGGAGTGGCGACTAGGTCATCTGGTCCGAACCCACAGAAGAGCTACTGTGGTTTAAAAAGTGAATTCTGACTCTGATAGAAAGGGGTCAGAACACACAGTGCACCACAGTCAGAGCTGTTTCAGCAGCATGAGGTACCTGCTCAATATTAGGCAGGTGGTGTTAACGTTATGGCTGATTGGTGTAAGTCTTGTGATTAGTAGCTGAACAATAAACCTGCAGTTTAAGAGGACAGAGAACTAGTAGTGGAAGAGGATTCATTATCAGTAGTGTGGGCGTGGATGATATGGCAGTATTTTATTACGGAGATAACATACTTTACGATACACATTCTTGAGTATATTGGAGGTTCTGTTTCTAGAATACTGCCGAGTTGCATTAGTTAAAAAATATAGATTTAGAGCAGAGTGCATATAAACAGCAACCAGCAGTTGTCAAATCAAAAGTGCATAGTAGTAATGAGTTGGACTGGCACAATTATTACACAATATGCTGATCGCAGTATCCTCTACCCCAGTTTTTTCCCCACAGTAATATCTTTTTACAATTCTGCATTTACATCCAAACAGTCCAGCTGAGTTGAGGCAAATAAGTTAATAAAAAAAAGAAAATATATTTATTGAGATGCCATGGGTCTCACTTGTCTGACTGGTGCTGTACTCTTTTAGGGGGCAATGATGAGTAATGGTTGCTCTTTGGGCTTGAGCTGTGATTGTCGTCAGCAGCCAATTTGACCACATATTTCTTTTTTAAACCATTTTTAAGAAATTGTAATTACTTGGAAAGTTGTCAACTAAAATATCATGACCAACTTAACAAGGAGCTAATTGGATTTTAGCCCATCTTGCAATTCATTCATTCAGTCATTTTCCAAACGTCCAAAATTCTTCAATTTTTTGGAAGAGCTGGAGCCAATCCCAGCCAACTACAGGCCCAACGCAGGGTTCACCCCGGACAGGAGGCCAACCCATCACAGTATCTTGCTATTATGTTGTGTTTTTTTTAACCAGTTGTTTTTATTTTTTTATTTTTTTTAATATTAATGAATTCTTTTCATTTTGGTGTAACTTTGGTCTGGGATTGCTGTTTATTTGCAATTTTTTTTAGCAAACCTCAGAAAAAGCTATGAAATATGGTGACCAATATATGTTCTGTGGTGTGAAGACATCTTGCAGTGTTACATTTTTGCCATGTTGTCTACCCCTAAAGGCAATGTTCTTACACAATGCTGCTTAAGCTGAGCATTGTACCTTCTTGAACACTGCTAGCTAATTGGTTCTGGGCTCTAGCGAATGCTAGGAAGTGAATGTGGGAATTCAGGACTTAGACAGGGCTTTTTTTAACCTGCATGAACACAGACACTCTTTCAGAGCTGCTGCAGACACACACATACATAGGCTTGGGTCATGAAAAGTAGATGGTGGGGGCTGTGTGTTTAAAAAAAAAAAATAAGAAGAAGAATTTTGGCACCACAATACTGGTGAAGGACAACTGCTCTTCTTCATGACATTTTTACTCTAACTGTGACAAAGCCAGTTCAAACCCTTCAGATTGCTGTGGACACAATGCAGCTGTCTGACCCAGCCTTTTACTCCCCATCACACTCTCTCTCCTTCCAAGTGCCAAGAGTTTGAAAACGTCTGCTGATTTGTAAGAGGTCACTTTGTCACTGATGTACATTGGCAGGAAGAAAAAGATGGATGGTAAGACACTTTTGTGCTTGGTAGCCAGGTGTTAGTAATTACTTTTGATTCTTTACCTTCAATTCTTTTTTTGCCCCCATTTCGTTTTGTGCTCTTTTTTTGGTGCCTGTTTTGTCTTGAACACCATTTACACACATCATGCTTTAAAGAGATAAACATGTTCTTGTAGGGAATAAAGTAAGCAGTAAGAGGCAGTTTAGTTTTTCTTTGAAAGTCTATTGTCTTGAAATTTCTAGTTTTCATAATGTCTGTTCAGGTCTGTAAATTTGTACATTGTCTAGAGTTGCCCTTTCATGCTTGTAGCACACAGCTGGAGTTTTTCTGTGTTCCCACACTGGAAAAAGTCAGTGTGGTTTAGGTGATGGGTGGCACCTGGGTAGAAGATGCAGGAGGCAAGACATGAAGTGGTTATGTAGCCGGTTTGTATTTTGGTAATAAACAATTGAGTCTCTTACCATTTTGCAGAATTTGTTTAACAATCAACATTTGCTTTTTCCAGACATTCCTCTTTAGTTGCAGATATTTGTCAGTGTCTTTGTGTAGATGATTCTTCTTATTTACTGTTGATGGCTGTTTTCTGCCAGTTGTGTGCCAATAACATAAAAACGTCATCACTGTGCCCACTCCCTCGCTATGAATTCTCTCAGTTTAGGGTTAGCTATATTTGGGGGCCAGGCAGCAAACCGTGAAGGCACCATTGTGTTTCTACCTTTTCTTATTTTCTTCTTTTGGCTGGGGTGTCTGTGGCAGCCCCTAGAGCCACAGGGTAAAAAGTTGTCAAATTTGGCACAGTGATTGGGGACGGTCCCATGATTCTTTACACCAAGGTTCATTTCCATTTTTCCCCATTCAAGTCAGATGTTAAACCTTCTTTAGACTTTCTTTGCAATAGTGAAATTTGCGAGATAACATTAAAAAGAATATGTAATTAAAATGTTTGCAGTTGCAGTCCCTTTTTTTTTTTTTTTTGCAATTTTTTGCTATTTTTTGACATAAAAAATTGTGTTTTATTGCTGGGAGTTTGACATACATAGGTGAATTTGCTTGATCTCACTTAGATATACATTTTTCCATGCTGTCCATCCCCTAATTACTTTTTACAGTATACTATACATATCACAATATTCTGACACAGACAGACTATGGTAGAACTGCTTTAAAAGCTCATTTTTTATTTTAACATATCACAACTGTGTTGCATTAAGTCAGATTCAGTTGTTATGCTCTCTTTGTAGTGGAACATACAGTTGGTCAGTGTTCAAGTACTGAGAAAATCAACCTGAAAAGCATATTCTGTATCTGCATAACAAAACTGATCACAATATAAAAAAAAAAATTCTCTTTTTGCCCACCTCTAACCCCACCATGCATCCAGTATATTGGTCAAGCATTACTGATGGAGAGGCTTGAGAATTAGCTGAGGTGTGGGGCCTCAGAACGTCTATGGGAACAACTGCCTCTAGACATGTTTTTTCCTCTGACAGTGACTGCAGTGCTTCATTAAAGTGCAAAATAACAGTCATTTGAGACGGAAATGTCTCTTTAGTGAGCATGGCTGAGTGACTGTCGATTAGTGTTTAGCCGTGTGGCCTGCTGGGGACAGAGACAGGGAGTCCCCCACAATCCAAACAGTCCAGACGAGCCAGTTTATAATCCAAAGACTGTGTGTGTGCTGTGTGCTGTGTGCCGTGGCGGTTAGCCTCCTGCGGAGATTAATTTTAAACTCAAGCTTGTGTGTGCTTGCTTATAAGGGCGTACAGTGGACGGTTTTGTTCAGGGGGCAGCTGTAGAGCACTGGTGGTCTTCACTTAACAGCTCTTTCAGTAAAGCACTGTTTAATGTGGCACCTCTCCCCTGCATGAGCATATATATGTTTATATGCCTGTGTGTGCATGTGTGTGTACGTTTGTTGGGTGTGCATGGTGCCACTTGTCTGGCATTTCCTGCCTGCCCGCTGGACCTGACCCTCAGTGACCTTTGGCCATACAGTTATCGGCACAATGGCCCTGTCACGAAAAAAACAAACAAACATGTTTTTGACTAAGACCTGAGCCCGAGACCTTTCACATGTGCCCTTATGAGTATATGCTTATGTCTGTGTGTTTATGCATGTATGAGAGAGAGAGAGAGAGAGAGAGAGAGAGAGAGAGAGAGAGAGAGACACTGAGACTGACGGACTGTGTCAAATGTATTTAAACTGAACTGAAAGAGACATTATATTGAGAGCATAGTTAAATAAACAGTTCCACTCATTTCATCTTTCTCTTTTCTACTTGCTCATTTCAGGGCCCCTGTCTGACTCCAGTGTGCAGCCACAGTTTATTCTACGTCTCATCTTTCTGTAACACTGTCACATAGAATGAGTTTGTGTGTATTAGTGCTGTCAATGTAAAATCTGAAAATTTACATTTCCAGTATAAAACGCAGATACAAGTGTAGAACTTGTCCATTTGAATTATAGCTGGGCAGCAAACAGCAAGATTCATCACAGTAACGATCAAATTATTGCCACATTACTAGTGTCTAACACAGTTTTCAAAGTGCAGTGCCTGCCATTTTAATTATATTATCCAACCTTTGCAACTATTGGCAAGTTTAATTGGGGGGGGGGTACATTATATTATATTATAATTATATTTAATACAGAATTATTTTTTTTTAAAAATTGACTTTTTTGGTGGCAAAAAAATGGCGCGTGTCAAAGAAATGAAGAAAATAATCGTTATTAAATTGAAATCAAAATACTGGTAACAATAATAAGCCAGAATGTGGTGATGTACCTAAAAGTCGTTTGCCAACCTCCATTAAACAACAAATCAATCCATCCATCCATCCACACAACTAACTAACTGAACTGCTTCCAGGGCTTTTAGGGCGGAAAGTGCGTAAACACCCTGGACAGGTGGTCAGTCTATCGCAGGACAAACACTTTCATTCACACATTTACACCAAGGGGCATTTAGCATCTTCAATTTGCCTGACACACTTGTTTGGATAAAACCAGAGCATTTGGTAGAAAGCCACACATACACGGATAGAACATGCAAAACCCATATCAAGAAAGGACCTTGGCTGCCCATTGTCCTGTTACAACACAACATGATGTGTATTGTGAATATTTCTGTGAATATTGTTTTTTCCATATTGCCCATATAATAATGGGAATGTTAAAAGCTTTCGGCAGCGTCCCCCTGTATGTTCCTTGTCAGGAGTTATGTAACCTTTAGCACACCCACAATGGCTTTCACACGCAGAGAAGAACATGGCATTAATGACTGTATATAAATGAAAGAACAGTTATTTTGGCCTTAGTTAGGCTTTAAAGTCTCATGCCTTGTTCATTATCCTGCACAACCTCGACACTCCCAATCACAGTTCAGACAGTTGTGTAGCATGAACAGAGCGGTGACAGGGGGGCCACCAACAACACCATATTTCAGCACCACTGGTCCGTCTGATCTGCACAACAACGCTCGGTCATGGTCAACACTGCCCCGTGTACACAAACCTAGAATAACAGAACTGAGCAATCAGCCCATTGTTCCGATACCTGATTCAGCTGTTTGACTGGGTATTGGACCGAGATCCGTTATCAGTGTTGGGCGTTGTAGTGGGGGGAAAAGTGGGACTGACTTAACAGTACCCCAACTGGTTGCAGGGCCTTTGAGAAGTCTGCCCATTGAGACTGCTTGTGTATAGGGCCCAGGATTTTGTGCTATTCCCCTGATTGGATCACTGCACCCCCAATAAAGAGTGTGCACTAAAGGTGGGCAGGAGTTTTTGGTGTACTCCAACGCCCTGACTGTAACATAGAGCACAGAAGTGCAGTCAAGGCCAGCATGATTCACTGTGTTTAAAGTACAGCAAAAGTGTTGTGTCCTGCTGAGAGAGTGCATGAGAGAGAGAGAGAGAGAGAGAGATCTGATGCTTACAGAGCGAGAGAGTTGCATGATTATTTAGTGCCGATTGGTTGTAAATAGTGTTGTTGTGTCCCAGCAGCGTTTCCATGGCAGTTAATGGAGTTGTTGAATGTGAGCTTCCTGGTGGCTTTCAGTGAGCAAAGCCAGCCGGTGCATTAGAAAACCCTGTCTACCATCACTGCTCCATTTTCTAACACACACAACTCACACAACACAAACCAGGCCAACAGGCAGCTCTGAAGATCTGCCCCTGAAATCAACACAATGAAACAGGGGGAGAGGGGTGAGGGAGAGAGAGAAAGAGACGAAGCGAGAGGGAAGGAGAGTAAAGTGAAGAGAGAGGGTGGAGAGAAAGGTAAGGGGAGGAGAGAGAGAAAGAAAGGGCAAAGAGAAAGAAAGGAGAGGCAGAAGGAGAGGAGAGAGAAGGGGGGGCTGAGAGAAAGGTAAAGGAAGGAGAAGGCAGAGAGATAGTGTCGAAAGGGAGAGAGGAATAGACAGAAGAGAAGGAGAGAAAGAGACCGGGAAGGAGAGGAAAGCGAAGAGTGAGAGAGGGTTGAGAATGGTAAGCGAAAGAGAGGGCATAGAGAAAGAGAGAGGTGGTGAAGAAGGGGAGAGAGAGGGTAGAGAATGGTGAGAGAAGGAGAGGGCAGAGAGAAAGAGAGAGGTGGTGAAGAAGGGGAGAGAGAGGGTTGAGAATGGTGAGAGAAGGAGAGGGCAGAGAGAAAGAGAGAGATGGTGAAGAAGGGGAGAGAGAGGGTAGAGAATGGT
>JBBPDA010000041.1:19569544-19588617 GCA_037974385.1 Arnoldichthys spilopterus
TCTCTCTCTTTCCCTCTAACAGTGTATTTCTCTCTCTTTCTCCGTGTTGCTCTCTCTCTCTCTCCCTCTCTCTCTCTCCCTCTCTCGGTCTCTCTCTCTCCCTCTCTCGGTCTCTCTCTCTCTGTCTCTCTCTCTCTCTCTGTGTCTCTTTCTTTCTCTCTGTGTCTCTTTCTTTCTCTCTGTGTCTCTCTCTTTCTCTGTGTGTCTCTCTCTTTCTCTGTGTGTCTCTCTCTTTCTCTGTGTGGTTCTCTCTCTTTCTTCCCCTCTCTCTCTCTCTCTCTCTCTTTCTCCCCCTCTCTCTTTGTGTCTCTATCTCTTCTTAAGCTTGCAAACTTTTTTATGCAGAACATGTTAAGTGTGTGTGTGGGTGTGTGTGTGTGTGTTTGTGTGTTTTATTGCACTGATGAGGGACTTCTCTACACACTCCTTGGCCTCAGTCTCACTGTGGGCATAAAGCTGCCAGTGTTTGAATGTGTACCTCTGACCATTTTTTGTTGTTTTTTTTTTCCTCTGAAAACACACACACACAAAATGTGGGTGTCTGTGCCTACATGCTCATTTTTAGACATTTCATTCTGTGTGTCTCAATGTGGCCAGTTCTACCTCCTGTGGCTAGGGTTTCACGGCTGAATGGCCGGTCTGATTTTGAGATTGGTGTATGATGACATCTATTCTGACAGTGAATAGATGTGCTTTCCCACGCACTTCAAGGTAATCAAGGCATGTAGCTGTTTAGATTTCCACCCAAATCAGGGAGCATTCCATGTCTCATGATCATCCTAACAAGGGAGAACTTCATGCAGAATGAAGGGCGATGAAATTTCATGGAAGTTTCCGCTGTATGGAGGCTCATGGTTCAGCTAGTGTAGTCCTTCACATGGTTTGTGTATTCTTCTCTTATGAATGGTAGGGAGTGATCTAGAATGACTCAATCTATTCTTCAGGATAAAAAGGGTGGAATGTGGCAGGGGTGACATCATGGGCTTTTAGCGATAGGCCCTAGATTTGCTGTGTTTACGGTTCACGCATTGCACCGTTCAGGACATGGTAATGAAAGCAAAGCATCAGGCTCTCTACACGATGGCAGGGACTAATGGGCTTCTAGATGCTGGGTGGAGGTCCAACTTAGACAAACACTAACACCAGCAGCATTGTTCACACCTGTCCTTCAACATGTGCCTCTTAGTACCTTAATGCAGTTCTGCCGACGATCTGCCAGTCATTCGGCTGTTAGTACGGAAACACCCCACCCATTTCTGGCCAGCTGCCGAGCCGGGAGCAGGACCTGCCTGTGCACATACCGCATCTCCGGGCTTAGGGCATGGGCCAGGCAGTGCTCCGGGGCTTGGCAGGGGATGGCTGCAGGCTGTAGTGATTGAGTGCGCTCTGTGGGCAGCCAGGAGACCCTGCTGCGGTCAGGCTGAGGTCTGCTGCCACGTGGAGGCATCCAGCGTTCGTTGCCCCCAAGGAAGTAAAATATCCCTCCATTCTAAAATTGGTGCTGGACTTTTGTTAAGGTCAGGTTAACACCGACAGTGCTTCTGCCCCTTGACAGTGTACAGTCACTGGTCTCTCTTAGACTTTCAGGATCAGAATGAGAATTTAGTAGGATGTCAAAAGAATTTTTTTTTTTGGTCTGATGGGTCTCCATACAAATACTAAGTACAATGAGTAGTATCAGCCATAACATTATGACTACTTTCCTAATACTGAGTAGGTCCCTCATGCTGCTGAAACAGCTCTGACTGTGGTTCCCTGTGCGTTCTGACCCCTTTCTATCAGAGTCGACATTCACTTTTTAAACCACAGCAGCTTTTCTACGGGACCAGCGTGCCAGCCTTTACACTCTATATGCTAGCTAGGTTAGCCCCGCCCTTTCAAATAGAAATTTTAGGAAATACTGTTTGGTAAGAGGCTTATTTTTGTATTGCAGCTTGCTGCAATATCTGTATTGCAGAGACCTATATACGATTATCAGACAATATATTGTGCAGGCTGAGCCGCGATGAGCTTACACACTGAGGCACCTATAGTGTAGTGCACTAGAGTGAATAGAGGAATACAAATGTCCTGCCAGGGAAGGTTTAGATCCAGAATTGCTCCTGGACTTCTGTCCAGGGCATTCCAGCATGGTCATGTAAACACCACCAATGTTGCCCCTTACAGTATACTCACTGGCCACTTCATTAAGACCTGAATGAATTAGGCCATTTTCTGCATAGACATGGACTTGTGTGGCTTGAGACCATTTGAGAGAGGCTTTCTTATGCTACACCCCACACCTGTAAGGCTTCTTGAGTTGGTTGTGTGAGTGACTTTACACCGCAGCAACAAGGCTTTTTGGCCCAGCGGCCTGAGCAGAACTACACTTCAGCCATGCTTTTCTTTCAGGCCAACTGAGTGACATTATACCTCAAGGTTTCTCATGCCGGTTTGTCTGAGTAACTTTACAGCGAGTCGAGAGAGACCCTTCCTTATGACTCAGGACTAGTTTCCAGCCAGAACTGGGACCCTCGACTTTGATATTGAGCATATTGAGTTTCTTCTCCAACCAGCTATGGAATTGTACATTTACATTTACATTTATTCATTTGGCTGACGCTTTTATCCAAAGCGACTTCCAAGACGTGGAGCAGAGTAGTGGGACGGTACCTTGCTCAAGGGTACCTCAGTAGTGCTTGAGCTGGGACTTGAACCTGCGACCTTCAGGTCCCCAGCGCAATGTCCTAACCACTAGGCCACCACTGCCCACATTTTTTGGAATTGTGCGTGTTCATGTGTGATTGATCGTTCTAAAGTGTCCTTGGGTTTAATAAAGGTACTAAACCTTACCTTATACTTTATTGCTCTTATTTAGCTCAGTGAGTCTTTCTGCATTGTAAGAAACTTTAGTTTAGCGGAGTGCCCCCCACGCCTCTGTATTTCTCTCTCATGCTCGAAAACCTTGCAACACTGTGAACGGGCTCTGTTGAGACTTGATACATTCTCCCACTTAGACTAACAGGAGGATTTTCTCTCTGTCTGAGCGTCTGCGATGTGTATTTTGCGTTCTGACATGGCCCGTCTGCAGCACTTAGGGTGGTCCCTGTTTGTTTCGCCAAGGTAGTCATTTAAAGTTAAGGCCTTGTCTTGCTGTTGTCTCTGTTGGAGCTCCCAGCTGTCTGCAAACACCTAAATGTGTTGCTTTAGCATAATTTACTGCTGATATAATTTGCTCCACTAATACAGGATGTGGTTTGCTATGTGCTTAAGTGCTATTGGCAAAAGCAAAGCTCATTTTATAGTGAAGATTTCGAAGGCTTGGTGATTCTGCTGCAAGTCCCAGAGTGATGATCCTATGCTTTTTTTATAGGAAGTACAGCTTTAACATTGCACAGCTTTTAACAGACTGATGATCATAGTCTTATAATGATATTTGACAGAGCGTAAGGTTTCCCAGTGTTTTTCCCCACCGAGTGAGTGTCTAGAGGTGGTTGATTTTTGATGACTGCATTTTTTTTCCCAGGCTGTGACAAATGAGCAGTGAAGTCATCTGTTTACTGGCTGTAATCAATGCGTTTTGGACTCATCGTGGTGCATTGGACGTGTGCTTTTTCACGTTTCACATCGTGATCTGATTAATACAGTACGCCAGTCAAATGTTTGGACCAATCAGATTGAATGTGTGGTTTTATGAGAGAATATTGTTCAGAAGACATTTTGAGCTAAAGACTTATGCTTAAATGCTTGAACTTGGGTACAAGTAGTAAGGGCCAGCAGAAGTCTGTACAAATACATCCAAGTTTTTATTACGGTTTTTATTATTTAGTACTTTTTTAATTCCCCCCACAAAGAAGTTTAAAGTGGGCTACAGATGTAGGCATTTGAGGCCTGCTGGGAAAGCATGGCTCCTAGTGAAACTGCTAAAGAATGCCAAGAGTGTATAAAGCTGCATTAACATTACATTGCAAAATGTAACAGTATTCTTTTTAACATATGCTAGATATGTGTCTGTCACTGCATTTAATGCGGCCCAGAATGCAAAATAAAATCCTTTGTTCTAGTGGGCAGTGGTGGCCTAGTGGATAGAACGCTACCTTTGGGACCTGAAGGTCGCAGGTTCGAGTCCCAGCCCGGGCACTACTGAGATACCCTTGAGCAAGGTACCGTCCCACTACACTGCTCCCGGTGCTGTTGGTAGCTGCCCGCTGCTCCACATGTGCACGTGTGATGGGTTAAATGCAGAGGTCACAATTCGTTGTTGTGCTTGAGTGTGTTCACAATGACAAAATATATAAATATTTTAAAGAACTGATATTGTCTTTTTTCCATATCGCCAACCCATTACCACCAGTTACAGTTGAACAGTCTGCTATCTTCAGTCATTACACGCCTCCATAAACACCGTCTAACAAAGCCCATTTCCAAAACGTTCAGACATTTTGTAAAATGCAGTGAAAACAAGAATCTGTGATTTTGTTAATTCTCTTGAACTTTGATCTCATTGACAAAATTACAAAGAAAAGATTGCAGTGTCTTCAGCGACCATCTTTAATGTATTCTGTAAATCTAAACAAATGAACATTTTCTTCTCATCTTTCCCTCCTTCTTTCCTAGTATTTGCAGTTTGCCTGTGGAATTGTTGCCCATTCTCACTTAAAACAAGACTGCAGCTGCTCAAAACGTCCATGGTCATCATTGTCTGATTCTCCGTTCCTGCAGGTTCATACATTTTCGATAGGAGATGGGTCTGAACTTCTCTCAGGCCAAAACAATGATGTGAAAAAAGCGATTTGAAAAGCATTTTGGGACCACAGTTTATCACGATAACGATAAATATCATCATATTGCCCGGCTGTAGTACCTCTGTCTTAAAACGCACACCATGCTACACCAGAAAGTGTCTTTGGGCGAGGCTCTTAACACTGAATTCACCTACATCGGTAACATGATTCACCCGTGAATTGTGCTGGATAGGAGCATCTTCTAAACGTAGGTGCAGTGTCAGAAATCTGTGTGAACTTCACTTGACACTAATGGTTTTGAGGCAAATGTGTGATCGTGTATTCAGTGCTAATTGGTTGGGTATTGCACATCAGTGCAAGGGAACTTCAGACACCCTGACTCTTGGATGATTGATTTGGGGTTAAAATAAGGGGGAAACTTAGTATTTTTTACTGAACCCTCACTTTTAAATGCTCATCCCTATCCCTATGGAGATGAAAGAGCTGACTGCAGTAATGACCCGTGCCTGCCCTCTACATCTGTCCCCCTGTGTGTGACTGTGCTGCAGCCCCAAGGCCCTGATGAGGAAAACTGCTTCAGAGACCCGAGATCGCATTCACAGACCCTCACACACATAAGTGCACGCACACACATGTGCACGCACACACTCGTGCACACATCCTTCTCATCTTGCCCCTAGACACCTCAGCCCACAGAATAAGAGCGATAGCAGCCGGGGCAGGATCAGCAGGCGTGGATGTGTGTGTGAGTGTGTGTGTGTGTGTGTGTGTGTCAGAGAGAGAGAGAGAGAGACAGTGAGTGGGGGAGGACTGTCAGCAAGACATAATGTATCTAGTGGACCACCGGGGGTGCTGCACAAATAGGGGCCTAGGGACGCCACCATGACAGAGAAAAGTAGGGGAAGAGAGAGTAGAGAGAGAGCGACTGACCGATGGAGAGGGCGACCGAGACGGAGAGAGCGACAGAGAGAAAATGGGGAGGACTGGTGGTACATGGCCCAGTGAAAGCAGACTGAAGGGTAATTGTGGACCTGTGGATGAAGAAAAGGATAGGGAGACGGGACAGGGGTCAAAGCTCCCCAGGGGGGTGGGGAGGCCCCTTTCAGCAGCCGCTTTTTGTGTGTGAGTGAGTCTAGTGTGTGTGTGTGTGTGTGTGTATGTATGGGGGGGTAATGTGATACTCTGAGGGGGACTAGAGGCCCTCATGCACATATACACTTTCACGACTGAAAAGAGACCTGAGAGAAAAATCCAAGATGGCCTCTTTCTCCCTGTCTCTCCTGAGAAAAAGAAAAATCTCTCTCTCTCTCTCTCTCTCTCTCGCTTTTCTGTCTCTTTTCCCTCTATCTCTTTGTATCTCTCCCCCCGTTTCTCTCTTTCTCTCTTCTCTCTCCTTCTACCTCTCCCTCTCTCTTTCTCTCTCCTCTCTCCTTCTACCTCTCCCTCTCTCTTTCTGTCTCTCTCTCTCTCTCTCTCTCTCTCTCTCTCTTTCTTCCTTGCTTTCTTTCGTACTTTCTTTTTCTTTCTCTCCCTCTTTTTCATCCTTTTGGAGCGATTCGGCTCATTAGCTATCGTAGGATGTTTGTTCAGCTCTGTTGTGCCCCGTTTCCACGTCTACCGTGCAGGGGCCGTGCTTTTGAAGCCAGTGAATGGATTCCTAATCAAGATCCTGGACCCAACAGCCCAAGACGCCGTCGAGACATCCTCAATGCACCCCCATCGCAACCGCAGAGAAAAATCATGAACAGGAAGCTGATGGAATATTAGATCTACTTTGTTTAGGATTTGCCACAAAAGCCAATCAAACAACAATTAAACAACAATACACAAATCAGGAGAGTGTCAATATGGGCCCTACAAAAATAAACCGCCGCACTCGTTTTTCATGCAGTGTCATTTGTCTCTGGTTCTAATCACACAATAAGACCACCAACCTGGAGGGATGAAGGCATTCCTCTAGTGTGTGAGAAAAGGGGCCGCACAATTATCGTTTATTGCAAAATTTGTCTTTGCAATACTGATATCGCAGAAGGCTGCAATATGGCGAACACAGTCCTAGTGATCTGTGCGTGTCACTTCATTCTGAAGTATGTTTTTAATACCTGTTATAATTCAGCTGATGCGTTTGTAAACCAAGCTTTTTCCTCTTGCTTTCTTTTCTGTCAAAATGGTTCAGATCCTTAGGTTAACTTATTTTTCCTGCTTCTAGCACATCCTCCTCAAGAACTGACTGTTCACTTGCTGCCTATATTACCCCACCCCCCTGACAGGTATCATTGTAATGAAATATATAGATAGTCAGTGTTCCTTACTTTGCCTGTCAGTGGTGTTAATGTTATGGCTGGTCGGTGTAGCTGCAATACCATTCTTGCCATAATAAACATAACGCCAAGAAGTTTAAGGAATTCGGTTCCTTCTGGATATGTGACGACTGGTCACCTATTGATACTTCAGCATCACGTCTAAGAGCCATTGTCAACTACAGCATGAAATGAGCTGTCCAGTGTTGTCCTATACATTTATAGCAAAAGAACAGAACACTTGTATCTGAAAGGGGAATTATTTGTCACTGTGAACACACCACAGCACGCAGTGCAAATTTAGCCCATCCATGTAGCAGGAGTGTGCAGCGCTTGGGGAGCAGTGCTTTGGGATGGTACCTTGCTCATGGGTACCCCAGGTCGGGACTTGAACCTGCAACCTTCTGTTCACAATGGCAAAAGTACTTACCACTAGGGGGCAGCCATGGCAAAGAACAGGGCTTGTGATCGGAGGGTCCAATTCCTGGAACCGGCAGGGAAATGTGGGAAGGGGTGAGTGAGTATGCAGCACTTTCCCCCTCCCACATCCATGGTTCAAGTGCCCTTGGGCAAGGCACCTAACCTTACCTAACCTCTCAGCCATAGGCAAACTGCTCCTGTGCCTGGTGTGTGTACACTGGTGTCATCGATGCGTTAAATGCACAGGACCGATTTACTGCTCACTGTTCATAGTGTGTGAGTGGCAGATAATCCGAGCAAGGATTATGAGGACAATCAAGCGACAGCAAAGAAAACAGAGAGTCCTCACCAAACAGGCTGCTGTAACAGGTTTTGTGGATCCAGAGTTGGCCTCTGAAGATCCACAACATGACGAGGACCATCATACTAGACCTGATGATGAGACCGGATAGAAAAATTTACCACCCCCTTCCCACAGTAAGCCACACATGTCACCAGATTCAAACATGGACCACATAGGCAAGATTTAGCCACACTACCTCTATGCTATGAGTGAAAGAGTGGCATTATATGGACAATACAGTATCACAGTGTAATTATTTATGTATAGTATTAAAAGTGATGTGCATTGTCCGGTAATAAGATGCTGGTATTTTTGGTAGGTGTGGAGATGTGTATGTGTTCATGTCTGTAGTATGTGTTTTACATTGTTGTTCCACTTCTTGTAGACTGGAGAAGTGCTAGGTTTGAAGTGGGATAGTGGAGACCACAGCTCTGGGGGCCAAGGCAGCTCTAATTTGCATGTTACCATTAAACTAGCTTATAGCTCATCTTTGCTTTTCTTTCAGTTCCTTGAACTAGCTTATTACATTCTGACTGTGACGTGCAGGAGCACAGCCTGTAATAAACAGTATTTTTGCAGTTTACTTTACATACTACATTTATTTCAGACCATTTCCCATGTTTATACATCTACCTCCAACTTCTTCAACCTGTTTGTAAAGCTAAGGGCATCAGCGAGAGATCGAAAGACCGAGACAAGGAAATGTAGAGGCATAAAGAGCCAGAGAGTCAGAAAACGAGAGAGAGGAAAGAACTTCTACATTTTTTGTCGTGCTGCTACATGCTGTACCGTCTACATACTGTGTGTGTGTCTCTCTTCGGGGTTGGAGAGCGAGAAAAAACATGAGAGAGAGGGAGGGAATGAGCGAGCGAGAGAGAAGGACCGAGGAAGGAGTGTGAGAAGGTGGAGAGAGAAAAGGTGAATGAGGGAGAGAAAGAATAAGATGGATACAGAGAGAGAGAGAGAAGTGGGTAGAGAGAACGATTGAGACAGAGGGAGTTTAAGACCTTAGGGCTTCTGTTTGGGGTGTATTTTTGGTACTCGAGTGCAGGCCTGTCCTGGTAACAACATGTAGCATGCAGTTGTAATGAGCAGAAGGGCACGAGCTTACCGAACCGGGCCTGTGGGCTGCACGTGACCTTCTCATGTCATACTTGCATGACAAGAGAGCTAAACGATGGCGGTACTGTATCATGCAGCAGCTCATTGCCGGCGATCAGGGACTATGATAAGCTCACATTTAGGATTCCTTTCTATTATTGTAGCGTGCCTCTTCATCTTCACCAGCGATCTGGAATCGGCCGCTTATCTGCGCTCTCAGGCATAGTGCTCTCTGTTTGAACTTGTAAAGCATGAACATCAGCTCAGAGGGGGCAGGCCAAGCTGCATCCGATACAAATAGATCAAATGGGACAATGCAGCATTGCCTTGTTCAGGGACGTACAAGGCCCTAATTGTGATTTATGTGGTTATTAGGAGTGGAGCAAAGTAGAATAGTGTAGATTCACCCCATGATTACCATGTTTACAGTCATTGCTCACACGAACATTTACTGACTCACAGCACATGCAGCTCTGTTTTCAGGAAAGTGGAGGGAGGTGTAAGCCCTGAAAGAATGCTAAAGCTTCATTTAGCAGCTGTCTTTTTTCACGTATCTGATACCGGATCTGATCTTCTCCTTGGAAGTGTCAACGACGAGACAATCACACCTAGCAAGATCTTTTCGGTTCTTCTCTGGAACACTTTTGAAACAACATGATATTTGTTAATCATACTCACAATACAAGCCATTGCAATACTGGTGAAGATGAAGCCTCAGCCGCCCTGTAACCAATCACAAGGTTTTTTACTGTGGGCGGTTCCAGTTGCAGATAAGTGTTCCTGTGGATGTTCTGGTGAATCAAGGTTCTCAAGGAATAAGTGAAAATAAGTAGATTTTTTTGTTGTAGGCTAAATAAGCTACAGTTCATAGCACAATCGCTTTCTTTAGCTTATGATAAAAACAGGATACCTCTGTCCAAGTTATGTCTCAATATATCTGGGTAATTGGGGAGTGGGAGGGTCAACATACCCATCCAGAGGGAATAAGAACATTTATGCTGTCTTGGACTCCTGGGTCACAGTCAGGTCATGGTTTGCACTAGGGCTGCACAGTGCAATATATAAATTGGCCTCTAACCAATCACAGAACTTTTTAGAACATTCATGTAAAAGGCTGGGGCTAAACTGTTGTCAGCTAAATAAAAAGATATATGTTAATGAGTTGGTTTTGTGACCTCACACATACTATGATTTCAAAACAGGCTTTTTTTAAAGCCTAGTTTTCATATATGTACTATATAAATGGGGGAGTGAATGTACATTGTGAAGCTTTAATGGTACATACACTGAACCCTTTTAGAGAAACATGATATGGACCCTTTAATATATTGAAAATCATCGCAGTCACAATATGTAGCAGTATAAACACAATACGGAGATTTTGCCCATAGTGTCCATCCCCAGTGAAGAATAAACTTACAGTACATTAGTGAATGTAGAGAAGTAGTGGCTCAGTGGTGCCCTTGTTTTTGTCTACATTGGCAAGTTGCTATGTGATGAGCCATAAAATTAGCTAAAGATCTTGCAGTTGGGTTTGGTTTGTCATCATTAGACCAGTAGTGTGAGATGTGAGAACTACACTGATGGAACTGAATGTGTTTTTCTTTCTTTAGTGACCTCAGCATGAACAACATCACGGAGCTGCCTGCCAATGTGTTCAAGAACTTGCCATACTTGGAGGAACTGTAAGTCTTCATCTTGTGTTTCAGTTGTTCTTTCTTGTTCTTTCTTCCTCTCGTCTCTCCCTCTCTTCTTCTCATCTCTCTTAACATCTTACTAAAATTAAGCACTAATAGATTTACAAGGTTTTTGTAATCTGTCATTGATTCGAGCCAGTAAGTGCCAGCCTTTAAATATTTATCAGCAGATTCCAGCCTTTAAATGTTTATCAGCAGATTCCAGACTTCAAATATAAATCGGCAGATTCCAGACTTTAAATAGTAGTCGGCAGATTCCAGACTTTAAAAAATGACTTGGCAGATTCCAGACTTTAAATAACAATCGGCAGATTCCAGACTTTAAATAACAATCGGCAGATTCCAGACTTTAAATATTTATCGGCAGATTCCAGACTTTAAATATTTATTGGCAGATTCCGGACTTTAAATATGAATCTGCAGATTCTAGACTTTAAACATGAATCGTCAGATTCCAGACTTCAAATATGAATCGGCAGATTCCAGACTTTAAATATGAATCGGCAGATTCTAGACTTTAAATATGAATCGGCAGATTCCAGACTTTAAACATGAATCGGCATATTCCAGACTTCAGAAATGAATCTGCAGATTCCAGACTTTAAATATAAATCGGCAGATTCCAGACTTTTTAAATATGAATCGGCAGATTCTAGACTTTAAACATGAATCGGCAGATTCCAGACTTCAGATATGATTTGGCAGATTCCAGACTTCAAATATGAATCGGCAGATTCCAGACTTTAAATATAAATCGGCAGATTCCAGACTTTAACTATTAATTAGCAAATTCCAGCCTTTTTATTGTGTTTATACAATAAAAAAAAACTTCAGATATTTTAATATAAAGACAACAACTGTTCTTAAAAATTATTTAAAAAATGCAAAGATTGTTAGTGGCACACAAAATATTAATATCTTTTAAAACATTGTATCTCTAACATACTATCATATATCAAACATTTGTAAAAAACACAGACATAAAGGGTGATTGCTTTGATTCATGAAAAAAAAAATTAAAATGACTGAATCTAGAGAAGCTTTGCACCCAAAGGACTTATTTGTCGAGTCTCCTTATTGTACCTTCAATTCCAAACTGTCATATCTTGGTATCCTGCTGCAAAAAGTCCAGCTAGAGCCAACGACATTGGTCAGCACCACTTATATTTACAACCCTGCATGTACGTTATTATTCTTGCACTAAAAAGTCAGATTACACTGGACAGTGTTAGTATGGCCTGCATCTTACTGCCTGCTAGGAGTTTTAGTGTGTCTGGCAGCGCAACATAGGCGGAGTATGCACACACAAACCTAAAACTGCACACCCTGGGTGTGTCTTATCCGCCAGTGTGTATTTGTCTTTTCTCTGCGTTCTCCATCACTCTGCGTCTGGCTGTCTGCTCTGTGTGGGAAGCTTAGATAACATCTACCTGATATCAGGTACCCCCACTTCACTCACAGACGCCCCTGATGACCAGCTTCTAAAAGCTGCCCCATTGTTATTTTAGCTTTTCTTCTCTTCTCTCAGCTGGTGAGTGTGTTTTTTTACCCCGTGCACGTCTTTCAGCCGCCCCAATCTCCGCTCCCTTCTATCCCAAACATGGCCTTCCAGAGCTTTGTCAGAGGGCAATTTACTTTTCAGCGCATTGTGCTGAGGAATGCGAGGCAGGAAGGAAGAGGGCAAAACAATGGTTTCTGTGGCAACAAGTGTTTAGGAGAATGGGTCCCATCTACAGGGGAATTGCAGGGGCCAAGGGCCCTCAGGAGCCATCATATGTGCAGCACTGTACAAAAGTCGCAGACCCCTTGAGAAAATTACAGCAAATCTTTTTTTTTTTTGGGCAGTAAATGTTTATTTGCTCAGAAAATACAATAAATAGGAAAGAATAAAGAATAGATATAGGTTTGGAATTGAGTTTCATATAGAAATTATTATTATAACGATTCTTTACTCAATTTTCAATAAATCAGCAGTGATTATTTTTATTGTATATAGTTAACATGTAAAGCTATTAATAATCTATTTAAAAGCAAGTAAAAATGTGCTTTTACCAACTGTAAAAGTAAAAAATGCGTTTTTAATTTTCATCAAGAAAACACATCAGCAGTAACACTCTTCATTGGCTTTTTACTTTGATGGAACAAAATAATAAGGACATGTAGATCTGAATTCTACTCTAAATGTGTTCTTGCTTGTTTAGATTGTTATGGTTTTAGAACAGTAAAGGCAGCATTGGCCATTTTTTTTAACCAATCGGGAAGACAAAGCCAAAGTCTCTGAATGTATTGCATTAGCATGAGCTCAATGTCTGGATGTTCTTTGGCCTGTATAAATGTACACTGTTTACACAGTTTTACTTCCTTTTTATTTTTCCTACAGTTAACGTACAAATCCAGAAGCTCGTCTAGCCAGAGTGCAGGAAGGCCTACTCCAGACTTGCTTATCCCCTGTTCCGCAACTCCTCGTTTATCCTCTCACTTGATAGTGCCAACTATAGTCACATCTCCACTTACTCAATTGTATGTGGACACAGAACAGACATTCTGATTATTATTACTTTTGTGGAATGTGGTCAAGATCACTCTCTGACCACCTCCAGATGTGGTTTGAGTGGTCTGAGCATAATCTGATCTCCGTTTATCCGTTTCATTGCAGTCACGTGAGTTTGTCATGATGGCTAGACAGAGGAGTAGCGCCAAGGTCCTGACTGGAGCAGTCATTTTAGACTGGACATTTTATCCAGTTGTGCTGCTTTTGGGTCTGTACATTTTTGGTCTTTGATTGTAGTTTCTTGTCACCAAAATTAAAATATTAGAAACCAGCAATAGTTTTTAAACACTGAAAGAGTACAAAGAAAATTCATAGGCCATAAAAAGCGCACATAATATCAGTGGCATAAAGTGGTCTTAAAATGACAATAATATCTTTGAAGTTGTCATGAGAGGCCCACTGTTTTATTGCGGTAATACATATGTGATCATTATAATGTCACAATGTTTTACTAGCAAATTCACTTATTCCCTACAGCGATCATTTAAAATGATGTTTATGGTCAAAATTCTTCACACTGCAAATTTGCAGCTGTGTCCATTCATTACTCGCTAATCGGAGGACCACTGGTTTAAATCCGGCATGTGATTTTTGGATGCTGGTGCTGAAGAAGATTTGTGTGTCTCCAGGGTTGGAGGACGTGCAGACTGGAAAACAGAAGAACAATCTGAGAAAGTGCTGTCTACAGTAATGACACAGCACACATTTTATCCCTCTGTTGTGATGGCGGTGCTCATCAGCGCTCAAACCTTTTAGGAGTTTAAACCACATCGGAAGCCAAAGAGTTTCAGTGCATGCTTCTCACGATAGCATGGACAATTAAAGTGTCACAACTTAAAGTATGAGATCAAATTAAATCAGTCATTGCATTGTAAAATTTTGTAGGCAGATGCTGAAACCCAGTTTTATTCATGTACGGGAAAAATGAAAAATATGTTTAGTTATGATATAAAGACAGTGGTGGCCTGGTGTTTAGGGACTTGCCCATGTGATCAGAGGGTCACAGGTTCCAGTCCTGGCCCAGATTTCTCTAAGGGTACCCTTGAGCAAGGTACCATCCTTAGCTGCCCACTGCTCTGGATGTGAATGGGTTAAATACAGAGGGCACATTTCAATGGGGTGCACTTTATGTGATGTGTTGTGTTCATAATCGTCACTTTCACATTAAATATTATATTTATGTTGTTGTGGAATGAAGTAAAGCAGACATTTTAGCACCGTAATCCTGCATCTAGTGGTTAGGACACTGCCTTTGTGAACCAAAGGTCGCAGGTTCAAGTCCCAGCCCAGGCACTACTGAGGTGCCCTTGAGCAAGGTACCATCCCACTACACTGCTCCCCAAGTGCTGTTGATAGCTGCCCACTGCTCCACGTATGCATGCGTTATGGGTTAAATGCAGAGGTCACATTTTGTTGTGGTGCTTGTGTGTGTTCACAATGACAAATAGTCACTTTCAGTTCATTTCACTTCTCATTCTGCTCTTCGGCAGCACATTAGATGCATCTAGGGTTAGTTCAGTTATAGGGTTGCAAAGGGGTGGAAATTTCCCAGTAAATTTCCAGAAACTTTCCATGGAAATTTTAGGTTGGGAATTTTGGAAATATTACAAATTGGAGATTATTAAGAGTGTACAGCACAGCCAGTGGTTGCTATATGAGGGTAGGTTTCCTCCTCTTGTGTCCAGGCCATCTTCATGTTTGCAGCATTGTCAGTAACAAGTGCAAAAACTCATTAGTGACAATTTTCAGCTCATGCTTTCATGCTGGTCAGAGAACATTAAAAAATCTCTTCCAGTGCACATTGGATGGCAAGATACGGCATTATCTGTGCTGTGAACTCAAAAAAGTAGCTTTAGAAGTTAAGAATTCTAGAAATCGTTGTGCATGTGATGGAGAAATGCACAGTGCATGTAGGGGGTGTGGCCTCAATAGCCCTGCAGTAGGTTGTGTGCTATGTGCCTGATGTCCCATAAATTCCTGTTAATTCTCATGGAAAATTCCCGTAATTTTGCAACCCTGTTCATTTATCAGTCATTATCAATATGTTTATGATATTATGTATTTATGTATTATGTATATTATTATGGTTTCCGACTGTTGAGTGATGTGGTAATAATGTAATGTAATGCAATAATCATGCAGTAACTCTGGCGGACAGTAGTAGTGAATGGAGAAAAGAGGCCAAGCATTTAAAGACCAACTCCTGCAAGTGATTTGTCTGTTATTGCAATCCATTAGTCTAGCAATTATGTTGTTACACTGTGTGCGTGCATGTGTGTGTGTGTGTGTGTGTGTGGCCTCAGGATGACTGTGACTTGTGGCTGGTGTCCTCCAGGCCGACTTAGAAACTTTCCACAGTCATGCAATCCACTCACATACACACACATACACACACACACACATACACACACCTTCACACACACACCTCCCACTCATAGCATATTCAGCCTGTTAGATCTAAAGCTGTCAGACACTATTACTCCCCAGATTTGTGTCTTGATAGATATATAAGATACTCTGTGTGTGTGTGTGTGTGTGTGTGTGTATTTGCATGCTATTAGCACCTTTCTTAAACCTAAGTGTTTGTTTTTTGTCTGTTCTGTGAGCTCTGTGTCTGTCTGTGTGGTAGTTAACATGCTGTTTAAGCAAGCCCAGTTTTATTACTTTTATACTGTTTACAGTATTAAACACAACTCACATTTATTGACGTGTTCACACTTGTGTTTTTATTTTACATCCAGGGCGCATAAACCGCTGGCACAATCCAGCACATTATTAAGAAAAGAACACCATGCATACCTGTTTACTGCCAGATCCAAATTACCCCCAACATAAGCAACTGTGTGTTACATGCAGACACAGGAGCTGTTGATTATGTGCAAAGAGAGCAGTACTAACATAATGGTCAAATCATAACCATTGTTCAGAGGATAAACGTTCATAAAAAGCTCTGTCAAAGTATTGCTGCATTCCTCTTTTACTGTTGTATTAATATTACTAATAATTAGAAATAATATGAATCATTTTGTTTATGTTGTTATTCAAGTGTATGAAAAAACTGTTTTCTCAGTTTGCAATGTCAAGCACAGACTCCCACTCATGCACCTTATAAGTTCAGCTGGGAGTCCAGACTCCCAATGATGGGTTTATGCAGGACTCTCAAAAGCAGCATTATTGCTGATGCCATAGCTCAGCTAAGCTTGAGAGTCTCGACCTGAAGCTCAAGACTCTGTATTTTCACATAATTGACATATGTATGTACAATAAAATAACATATAATACACCAAAGTGCCACCAAGTGCCAATGGTGCTCAAAAGCACCATTCATTTTCTTTGCAAAATATACACCAATCAGCCATAACATTAATACCACTGACAGGCAAAGTGAAGAGCACTTACTCTCTAGTTATTACAGTACAGTGGCACCAGTGAACAGTCAGTTTTAGTGCTAGAAGCAGGAAAAATAGCAGAGCGGAAGGATCTGAAGCACTCTGACCAGGTCATGGGCACCCAAGACTCACTGATGCATGTGAGGAGTGAAGGCTAACCTGTCTGGTCTAATGTGGGTTAAAAAGTGAATGCTGACTCTGATAGAAAGAGGTCAGAACACACAGTGCACCACAGTCAAAGCTCTTGCATGGTCACTGGAGCTGATAAAATGGGAATAAGAGCAGAGGCACAACAATAACCACATCATAGCTATAGGGACCTCCCCACACACGTGTTTAGCTAATTTCAAAGACTTCACCAAACCCTAACAATCAACATTTCTCCAAATGTTTTTGAAAATGTAGTGCCCCCAACCCCCCTACCTCTGAATCTGGGTGCAGTAGTATCGTAAACCTCATGGTGGCACAAACTTCTAAACCGCTAAAGGCCTAGATATAGGATACCTAACGAAATGGCTTTTCAGCATATACTCAATACCAACATGGAACTGTAGAATCTGTTTATGCAGTAACGCAGGCAATAAAAACAATACAGCACACTTTGAGTTTCAAAAAACCTAAAATTAGTTTGTGTTTTTATGCCAGAAAATCTGCACTTATGTATTGTATATTATTATTATAAGATATATTGGACTCAGATCAGTGCATGAGAATGAGGAGATGCCTTCAAACCCCTATTATCATACTGCCATAACGTACTAACAAGCTAGCTGCACTTTTCCAGCTTGTCTGTTATTTTTTAGCGTCTGTCTGTGAATAGTCTTGTGCTCTAGTTTAGAAGCCCCAGGAGAGTGCATTACAGTGCTCAGCAGGACGCAGCACTGGCTAACTGCACAGCTGTTGCTGAAGAAGGCCAGGCCAGCAGTGTGCTATTGGCAGACTCCAGCAGAGCATAGTGACCACAGAACACAGATTACACACGCTGCAGGCAAATAAAAGATCAGCGATGTCATCTCCAGAGCCTGGCAAAGCTAACCGCCCGGCAAAGCTAACCACCCTGCAATGAGGAGTGTGTGTAAATATGTGTGTATGTGTGTGTGTGTATGTATGTGTGTATGTATATGTGTGTGTATGTGTGTGTGCGTGTGTGTGTGTGAGTGAGAGACCCTAACTGGTGGCTTTGAGACTCGGCCAAACCAGAAAGAGGGCGATGAAGAGAAAGGCCATGAGCTGTTGCATCTTGAGGCATGGCTGCAGTAAACCTGAACAGTGTCCTTGAAAAACTGCACAGCACTGGCAAGAGTTCCACCTTCTTCGAAGTCAAAAGCATGTGTGATTTGGATTTTTCATTTTTTACTGCGTATGGTTATGTATGTAAAACGTTTTGTGGCAAAAACAAACCGGTCAGTACAGAATATGAAATAAATGTAAGTATATTTGATACTATTTAATTAAATATATAATTGCGTATTAACAGTATAGCAAAATGGGAAATAGCTCTCAATATCTGTGGTCAAAATCAATTTTTTTATTAGCAGCCTATGGTAACTTGTGTTATTAGTCCATGCTGTTACTGATGCTGTTTTATGCTTCTGAGCCAGCAAAATTTGGCTTCTGTCCAGAGGTGTCCAAATTTTGCTTTAAGTTTATAATTATTAGAACTTAAAATAAGCCAGTAATGCCAACTATATTTTTTATCATTAAATAGCAAATAAGTAATGTCAAAGTGCCCTATCATCAGGAGGTTGCGAGCTGATCTGCGATAGGGCTGCACAATGCATCATCATGATTTTGGTCTCTGCAAAACATTGTAATCGCAAAATGTAGTGGTATTATCGCAATACTGATATTTCGCCCATATCGTGCAGCCCTAATCAGTGACTAAGAGAATTGGCCGTTCTTGTTCTCCGGTGTGTTAGGTTGTTCATTGATGTTGCATTAGCAACAGTTTGGAAATATGAGGTGATGCTTCAAATGACTTCGAGAAAGTAAATGCTAGACATCATGCTTCATACTGCCTTAAGCCCTGGTGGAATTGCGAGATTGGAGAAGTCATCTTCAGTGGGTGAAACTGGACAGAAGTGATGAGAAAATTGGGAAAATGCCAGAACAAAACTTTTTCAGATCCGTATTAGGATTAAGTTTAGACTAAAAGGGCTTTTTAATGGTAAAATGCCATTAACTTTCCAAATATAGTCCTCATATAGTCCACATTCTAGATACCAGCTCCATGACTTGCATTTAAACAAGTTAGATTTTTTGTTTTGTGCAGAAATTCTTTAAAAATGTATTTTGGGATATTCATTCTTCTGAATTCACGGGACAAGCGTACATGACTACTTCAACTACCAGATGTGTTAGTGTTCTATACACATTTACTCCTACACACATAAACAAAAGCATTCAAGCTTTCATGACTGCTCATGGAAATTCACTGTGTTCATGGCTTTTGGAGGTCTGGCTGTCTTTCTTCTCTCTCTCTCCCTCTCTCTCTCTCTCTCTCTCTCTCTCTCTCTCTCTCTCCCTCTCTCTCTCTCTCTCTCTCTCT
>JBBPDA010000041.1:19593300-19606822 GCA_037974385.1 Arnoldichthys spilopterus
TGTGTGTGTGTGTGTGTGTGTGTGTGTGTGTGTGTGTGTGTGTGTGTGTGTGTGTGTGTGTGTGTGTGTGTGCTGGTGTTGCACAGCGGAAACTACATTTTTAAACTGCAGTTTTATGTCCATTCAAATCATGTATTAGTGGATTAAGGAAGACGATTTTTTTTTCAAGATTTGCTAAACACATTTGCAAAATATCTTAAGTAACACTCAATTTTCAGTTGTATTTACTGAATAAATGAAATCACATAGACTTATTTACATGAAAAAGATTTTGTTGCCCTCCTCACTAAGTAAATTAAATCCCTATTCTGCTGCCCGACTCAACTGTACTCGCCCTTCTCGGTTCTTCATTCCGCAAGACTAGTACCTAGTACCTGGCACTGTTTTTCAGACCTACTTCATTGTGGTTCCAAAACCAAAAAGATACCAAAACGACCTCTGAAAACACTGCAGTAGTCTGACTCATCACACATGACGCGGAATATCCTCGGGCATACTGCACCAACCTGCCGTTTGTCAAAATGCCAGGCTACTGTAGAGACGCCACATGTTCTATCCGCTGAGCGATTCTCAGAGTCATTACCATCCCTTCGGTTTCTCCATTGCTGCAGTGTTTGTCGCGTGTACCATAACATCATCGTTCCTTGGCTGTGATATGAGCTGCATCAAGGGGCCAGAGCTAATAAGCTAAAACGCAACATTACGTGTGTATAACTCCACAACTGTAGGTTCTACACACTTCTGTCTTTTGGTTTTATGAGCTTAAAAATATTAAGATTGACAATATGAATGTATTTTTTCATAATTATTTTTTATGTTTTTCAAACTCATGTAGGTTTACAGTGCAGTTTTAGGATCATATGTGCATTTATGTGAGCGTGTATGTGAGTGTGTGTGCTGTGTATGATATATGTGTCAGTGCTGTAAGACGCTGACAGCTGAAATCCTGTCTGAACGCAGCCCCTGGCCCATGCTGGCCTTTCTGCTCACACCACGTAAGTTTCCGTGAGTAGAGAGGCTCAAGTCTCTGTCTGCCATTCATAAACAGGATGTCACCACCCCTGTGCTCTTACTAGGGCAGAACGATGTTGGGGAATAAAGTCACATGGAAGCATTTCAGGTTTTTTTTACTTTTCTTTTTTTTTTTGGATAAATACTGGAATAAGTAAACAAATATAAGAAGTAAAATACATAAATAAATAATCATTTTTCCCTAATGATGTAAATGATCACTCAAGCAAGATAAAGGATGTCTTAAGGGGAGAAATGTAAGCAGCACCCCACTATTCTGATTGGGACGAATGCCAAATGCATTGTGATTGTGATGCACTTTCCAAGGTAGTGCAAACACATGAGTAGGGTTTAACTGTTGGGCTGTCGCTATCAGTGATATAAGTAATCGTTATAAACTGATTGTTTTGAGAGTTAGTCAAATACTCATACATTTTACTATCACTAATTGCACTATTGTGTCTATCGTGTATGTTCTATTGTGGCATTGAGGACACGCAGTTTTGTTTCTCTAGAAAATAAAAGAAACTTAAAAACTTAACTTAATATTTGCCCAATTTATACCAGCAAACAGTTCTCCTTAAATACATGAAATCTGCAACTATACATGTATACATTTGTTTTATTTATATTTATTTATTTAATTTTTGATACATTTGTTTTTAAGACGCAGTGGTACTTTCTCCAGTGTCTTAGAGGAAGCATGTTCTAGTCCTCACCCTCCAGATTGGCAGCATTGTGTGATCAGTATGTTAAATGTAGTGTGAGTGTAAAATGACTTTGTGATCTCAAAATGCAACGTGATGTGGAAATGTAACAATGTGTCATGGACAAATAGATGTTTTATCATGCCATCTAAGGCAATCGCGTTGCTTGAATTTCAGCGTTTGCACCAATCATAAACCCACTCCAGCACTCCTTCCACCTCCTACTTCTTGTACACTTAGAAAGTTGCACAACAAAATGATAAAGGTGTCATTAGTCGTTCTTAGAGGAAAAACCAGCCACAGGCCATCAGTGGACATATTGGCCGAATAGAGAGAAACACTTGGAATCTCTCAAATCAGTCAATCTTGCACCTTTCCCTGATTGTTGAGTGCAGAATGAAACCGTGGCCAGCACCAGTAATGCCCACAGGGTAGAAATGTCTATGTTTATTAGCAGAACATTATCTGTGTGTCCTGCACAAGGTGTAATCAGTGCTGTGGAATTCCTGAAGCATTTTTCGGTCGCATAGCTAATGTTTTAAAAGCTTTTCCCTTCTTCTGAACACATTCCTCACCTCTGAGCTCAGGCGCCCATCTGCCAGTAAATACACAAACAGTGACTCAGACCTTTTTAAGTGCCTGCAGTATTTGCCACAGCTCGGCTTGCTTTGGCCACAAGCCCTCGGGGGGCCCGTAAGGTGTGGCCTCATTCTGGTAAGCCTGGCCATAAGGGCCCCTGACCTGCTGAGTTCTTAGGAAAAGGCCTGCGTTACTTCAGCAGCACCGAGACGAGTGTTAAATGATGTCTTAGCACCTATTTGACAGCACACACTTGCCGTGTTGTTCCAAACACACATACTCATGTGATGGCGTATACGTTAGGGCTTGTGTCAGGGTAAGCGGGGGTGGTGAGAGTATATTTTTATATATGTGTGTACATGTATGCTGGTGATGTTTCAAAGGGTTTTTCAGCTTCCTCATACACGCCGTATGTGTTTGGACAGTGTATTTACTTACTGTGCATTGCATTTCTGCAATTTGCCTGCACACACAGAGGTGTCAAATAAACAACTCCAGATTTAAACTCCTGTAAATCTGACTCTATAGGTGTGAATGTGTCTCCGGTGCTGAGGATACTGCCATACGCTGTATAGTTGTTGTCTTTCAGTGAATATTCCACATATTCCCTCCCTCTCTCCCTACTCTCTTTCCCTCTCTGCAGACGCTTGGATGCTAACCACATCACAGTGGTGCCAGAGGACAGCTTCGAAGGCCTGCAGCAGCTCAGGCACCTGTGGCTGGACGATAACAGCCTGACCGAGGTCCCCATGGGGCCCCTGCAGCACCAGGGCAACCTGCAGGCCCTCACACTGGCCCTCAACCGCATCACACACATCCCAGACAACGCCTTCGCCAACCTTTCCAGCCTGGTCGTGCTGTGAGTCTCACTACACTTTATATCACTTTATAGGTATTATATTAATATGAATATATTTCTTTATTGCATTGTAGATTCATACATTTTTTTCATAAAACACTGTCACCAGTTACCTAAAGACCACTAAGGACTGGTGTGAAGTATCAATTCTGATCTCCCTCTTGAGAATTGATCCATATCTAAAAAGAAAAAAACAGTAAATGAATGTGTCTGATCAGAACATTATGGGTGAGTGATTAATTATCATTGTGTACACACACCACCAGTGTGTTGATAGCTGCCCACTGCTCCACGTATGCATGTGTGATGGGTCACATTTCGTTGTGGTGCTTGAGTGTGTTCACAATGACAAATAGTCACTTTCACTTCACTTCTCCACAGCACCACAGTGAAATGTGACCTCTGCATTTAACCCATCCATGTAAGAGCAGTAGGCAGCTGACTTGGGCAGCACCTGGGGAGCAGTGCTTGGGGATGGTACCTTGCTTACAGGTACCTCAGTGATACTTGTACTGGCCTGGGATTTGACACAGTGAACACCTGTTATTCCCTGAATATTTTACAAATCTAGATGGATGGATTGGCACATTCTGACCTGAAATGGACTTAAAATGTGTTTTAATTATGTTTACATTGACTAATTTTTTACTGTAAAATCAAAAGATTTTTCATTTTGTATGTACAGAAAAGTTCAGTAATGAAGAATCAGTATCCATAGCACTACAGGAATATTAGACTATGTTAGGGATATTAGATGATATAACTCCTTATTAAAGACCGCATAAATCAGATACCAAGTATCCGTTTAAAGCTTAGGAAGATAATTAAACTAATCTAAGCTTGTAAGAAATCTCCTGAAATGCTACACTTCCACTGTGATGTCGTGGTGTTAGGTATGTATTTCCTCCTGTGGGGTAGCAGAGTTTGAGTGGTGTAGAAATGATAACCTGCTTCTAGATGCTCAGTGAAGTGCAGGATATGAATATAAAATAGCAGATCAGTATCAGGCCATCGCCACTTTGTGTCATGCTAAAAAGAAATTCACACAGACGACTGATGCAAGTGTTTTTCAGACGTCTGTGGTGGTGAGCGTGGATTGAACGCTGACCGTTTTTCTGCTCATTGGAGTGAATCAGACCATCCAGACGGGCTTTCATCACTTGCGTTCAGTTAGATGTGCATTTAGGTTGCATCAAAAATTTACATCTGTAGCTTTTTCTTGGCCTCAGTTTCTGCCAAAATCTTTAATGTAATGTTCTGGAGGAGCGGATATATCCCATGATTGCAGTCAAAGGGTGAGCCCAGTAGTGGTGACTATGTTTCTCTGTGTCGAATATCAGGAGGATTTTAACGCAATAAGGTCAAGACTCAAGTCTAATAAATCCAACTTAACCATATTTCACTAACTCAGTGACGGATGAACCTCAATCCCCACAGGCTAAAAACACTCTGGACTGCCTGATTACTGCCCCAGCACACAGAATTATAGTTTGGGCTGCAGATTGGTGTTGAACAGAGGCAAATGAACATGAATGTATTATCATATTGAAGTTAATCAAGCTACACAATGCAATTAAACAGCCAGGAGCTCAGAGTATGTTCACTTATCCAAGGTTTGAAAGCCTGTGTGGACTGGGCCTTAGCCTAGATGAGGACTTTTTTCAGATCTGCTGATGAACCGCATAGCGTGATTTTCACTGGTTGCAGTGAAGTTGAGTTCACTATTTTAAACTTTTATTAAAATGGCACCTGTCAGTGAGTGCAATATATTGTTCAGCAAGTGAACAGTCAGTTCTTTAAGTTGACGTGCTGGAAGCAGGAAAAATGGGTGAGCGTAAGGATCTGAGACACTTTGACAAGGGCCTTATTGTGATGACTAGATGACTGAGTCAGAGCGTCTCCAACACGGCAGGTCTTGTGGAGTGATCCAGGCATGCAGTACTTGGTACCTACCAAAGGTGATCCAAGGAAGGACAGGTGGTGAATGTGCACCCAAATCTCACTGATGCATATAGGGAGCGGCAAGTAGATCTGATCCCTCAGAAGAGCTACTGTGGTTTAAAAAGTGAATGCTGACCCTGATAGAAAGGGGTCAGAACACACAGTGCACCATAGTCAGAGCTGATTTAGCAGCATGAGGGACCTACTCAATATAAGGCAGGTGGTGTTAATGTTATGGCTGATCATTGTAAATCTAGAGATAGTGTAGTGTTGTTGTTTGTCATTGTTGCAATTAAACATTGCCTTGCAGCTTACTGGTTTGTGTCAGTGGGCACTGCTGTAGGTGAGTGGTGTCTTTTGCACTCCCTCCACCCCCTGATAACATATCCCCCTGTTGCCAGTTCCCTTACAGTGTCTTTTATCATACATCAGCTAAATCCATCAACGTCCTGCACAAACCTGAGGTCTAGATTGCTCATAAAACGCCCACAATTCACACACACACATATGCACATGCAGATACACGTACACACACACACACACACACACAAACAGGTAAGCTGTTGTGTTGACGGAGGCTTTTTGGAACGAGTAAAGGGAGAATCCAAAATGTGCCCAAGTGCCTTGCAACCTCAAGTGAGAAACTAAAGCCCTTGCAACCATTTTGCTCTCTCTCTCTCTCTCTCTCTCTCTCTCTCTCTCTCTCTCTCTCTCTCTCTCTCTGGAAGCTTCTCTGTGGGTCTGATTTACCAATTACATTCCTTCTGCTGGAAAATATTTGTCTAAGGAGTGGAGGCCAATTAATCCGTTAAGTAGGTTGAACAAACAGGCAGACGTGCACGAGTGCTGATGAGTTCTCCGCTCGTGAGACCGCCCAAGAGCTCCGCTGTTTGGGTTGGGGTTCTGCTGAGCCGTGCGTCTGTTTTAATGACTGGAAAATTACAAGAAAACAGACATCTGTTGTCATCTCCGAGGTGATAAATTGTGTATTTGTATATTAATGTAATGCAGCACAGGTCGGGTCTGAAACAGAAATGGCTCTTCAGGTATCCTTTAAAATTCCTTTTTTGGTATGCAAGGCAGGGTAATCAGTCAGTTAAGTACAACAAACACTGGAAGATCTTCATTAGGTATGAAAATGAACTGAATGTCTTAAAGGGACACTTTTTTACTTGATCTACATATGCTGTATTTGTAGTGTGTTCAATTATCACAGCAGCAGTCACATAGTAATTTCCCAATTTTGTCTTGTTAGATATAAGGCAGTCAGGATTACTGGGTTAAAATCTGTTTTTGAAAAAATTGATCAGTTAAAATGTCGGAATGAAACATTTTAGGACTGTTATACAGAGTTACTGTGTGTCAGAGTAAGGCCATGTTCTGCAGTCTTAATGCTCTCCACAGGGAGCTATTAGTGCTCAAATCACATTTGTGAGTGTCATCGGAAGGGAAAAATCCCAACAGCAGGACCACACAATGTTTGTAATTGTAAAATTCATGTACATGAAGTAAAATTGTTTGCTATCATAAATGATCACTAGATTACTTAAAAACCAATACAGTTAATAGAGACCAGCTGACTTAGAAAAAGCAGAAACTAGGGCTAAATGTATGTTACACCTCACTTACACACCAAACATTTGACTGAAGGAGTTGAGCTCAGTCCCTGTCAATCGCTTACCAAAGAACCTCTCAGTGTAATTTATGAAGCTGAAATTTGCTTCTTATTCTTGGGAATTCCTTAAATGCCTAAAATGGGATAATGTTATATTCTGAGGGCTGAAGTGAAGGTGGAGTTGAAAATTGAAGAAAGTGAATCTTGAATGCTTACTTAGCAATGGATCATGATGTTTGCTTTTTATTCGGTAAGCCGGCTAAAATGATCATAAAAAATGTCTAAGCAAAGATTTGAACAGATTTGCATCTTGAACTTATTTCTTATCAACACTGCTACCTAGGTAAACAGGGGGGCTCACAACAAATGTGAGATTTGACATTTTTAAGTATAGAAGGTATTATAGAAGCTGGCCCAACCCCAGCCACTCACCAAACCCCCATGCCAACACTTAAAATATTCGCTGTTGATAAATTCCGAAGCTCTGTAGCACAAAAAAATAGGCTATATTGTAATTTTTCTCATAATCTTTGTACACATCATTTTGTTTTATAAAATTTTAAATGTTGGACTACTTGTTTTTGGGTTTTTTTTTGTCTATTAAAAGTTATCAAATCACAGAAAAAATTATACTGTCACATTGAAGTATTGTGATATTATGTTTTACCATATTGTTCACCTCCAACAGAAACCCTGTTGATTCATATGTCATTAATATCCGAAGCCATTGGGCAGGTGCTGAATTTCATGTATAGACATGTTTAATATGTGACTGGATCACATGAATTTAAAGTTACATTCGTTACAGTGTAGCAGTACATCAGCATAGCGCTACACTTTGAAATGATTATCACTTCTAACTGACTATGCTGCAGATGCATCAGATAGCATTCGGATTTTAGGATTGAGATTCTGTTAAGAGAAGAAAAATCAATAGAAACTGTTTGTTCTGATTCTCTTCCAGGCACCTGCACAATAACAGGATCCAAGAGATTGGGAAGAACTGTTTCAACGGCTTAGAAAACTTGGAGACGCTGTGAGTTGCCATTATGAACACATGCACAATTTGTTTAATAGATCTACATCTACATTATTAGGACAATTAGTTTATGTTGGTTGCAGGTTTAGGGTATAAAACATTCAAAAACAAACAGAAATGCAACGGTGCCAAACACTACATTGGTCTGAATTAAGCTATTGGAGGTCTGTAGCATATTTGATGCTGTTGATCTGGCACCCCCTACAGGCAGGCTTGGGAAAGGTATGATATTTTCTTCCGTCAATCAATAAATCCATCATTGACAGATCTATACAAATTCTGCTTCAGTGCACCGAGCATTTATTGGCCTCTCTTTAGGTTGTGATTTATTATCATTTTAAAGCAGAATGATGACACTTTTAGTTTACGTCCGACCAGCCAACACACAGTCATTTGTGTATGTTTCTGTTCATACTACTTGCCTTGTGTATATAAGGCATCAGTGTTGTTTACATTGATGTTGGGTGTCGTTACTTTCACACACAGTCACTGGCACACATTCTCTGCTAGAATGGCCGTGTGTGTTCGTCTGTATTGAAAAAGCCTCCTGCTTTTCCTCTTGGCTTGTGTCCTTTGAGGACAAGGTCCAGTTTAACCTTTTGTCCATGGAGCTGAACGGCTGTCTATTTATTAACATGGAAAGTCGACAGTGCTAATGAAAAACATAGCAAGCCTGTTTAAAGCCCATAGCTGGGCCTCTTTCCCCTGCACCTCTCTATCCCCCTCTCTTCTTTCTCTCTCTCTCTCTCTCTCTCTCTTTCTCTGTCCCCTTCAGCGGGTGAAGGAAGGGGAAGGGGAAGACAGATAGCCATCACTGATTCTGCTTTATTTACTCTGGCTGCAATTAGGACAGGAAAAGGGCACGCCAACGTCCTCTGTCCCTTGAGGGGGCAGTCAGACAGGGGACGGGGGGCATTAACAGGGGAGAAAGGGGCAAGATGCCAGAAAGTATCATATCGCAACCAAGACAAACATTAACACAGCAAACAGCTGAACTGACAGTTTCTTCAGACTTTTCACTATAGAGGCTGTTACAGTAATACCTGGCTATATGGATATGGAGACCCAAGTTTCCTGATCCAGGGCGTAGTGTTGAAACTGACTGTAGACTTGAGTATAACTGTTTTATTTAAATTCGTTCCGTACACTGAACCTTGAGTTGCTGCGGTTGTTAATATGTAAACTTTACATACATAATCATTTATGTTACAGTGAAATGCATTGTTGAGTATAAAAGTACATTAACGTTTTGTCAACAAGGTTGGACTTCTGCATTTATTTCAGGCCTTGTCTACTCATATACATATATATCTTTTTCTATGTGATTTGACCTTTCGGTCACATGCAAACAGCATTGGAAAAACTGATTTTTTGGAAAACTCCACCCACACAGGTTTTAAGCTTGCTAACAGATTTTTTTTTTACCTTTTTCTTTATATAAATGTCCAGTCACTGTCCCACTATACTAATGAATATAGGCATCATGATGCGCTACAGAGGTCACTGTTACATCTAACACTTCAGTCAGAATAGTTGAATAAAGCTTCCTGTCCTGTTGGCTTGCCCTGATTTCAGCTGATCTGTAGCCCATAACTTCGCAGTTGGCAAAGGTCACTAGCATTTGAATCCCTTTTACTACCAGATCAGTCAAATCGAAAAGAAAGTGGAAAGAAAGGTTTTATTTTTAACTGTTAACTATTATCTTTAACTATCAACTCTTCAGACAAGCCAGCATCACTGGTTTTAGATGAAACCAGTAATAACTATTTTTCAGGCTTCTCATTGGCCAGTATGGCTTCATGGTTAGGATTATATTGCTGCCTTTTGGTTTGGCTTGCTCTCAGCATTTTCATGTGGACAGAGATTGTTTTGAAACAGTGCTTGTGTGGATGAGACCTTTTTTTTTTTAAATAAAGGAGGAAAAAAAATTTTTTTAATTCCAACATGTGCGTAGAGTAGGTCAAAGTGTCAAAGAGTGACAGCTACTTAGGACGTAGGAGGGTGCATTTGTCTCTGCCTCATCCAGAAGCTATGACCGAATAGCTCATTGTGCCCTCATTGTGAAAAAGCCAATCATAAGGATCAGTTCAGGAAAAATAAAGGTGTTTAAAATAACATAATGCACAGAATTGCCATTGCTGGCTGGATCGTTGGAGCTCTGGACGTGGATTTATGAAGACGTACTTTGTGACATTGCCATGTAAAATCGGACTTCCTGTTGAAGGGGGGCACTCAATAAGACAAGTATCCACTCTTATGCGTAAAAGGCCAAAGTAACTGTAGCTTGCTAGTTATTGCTGATTGCAATTGTTTAGTCTTCAAACTGTGATCATATGTGTAGCTGCTTCATTAGAACAAAAGCCTGAAACCACATTAGGCCTTTGTGGATTAATTAGACACCCTGCAATAAGAACATGAGTACTTTTGTTTTGTACCCACATGATGGATCCAAACTCCGGTCCTAAAGCAACACCTTAGCTCTTCAGGCTACTGTAGTGCATTAGAACTTGAATTACACTTAGAATAAACTGTACAGAAGCTGCTGTGCTTGGCGAGATGGACGACAGCAGCAGAAGTGTTGGCTTCGCTAATCTTACATAATCCCACTTTTTATGCTCCTCTCAGAGACCTCAACTTTAACAACCTAAAATGCTTCCCAGAGGCCATCCAGACACTACCCAAACTGAAAGAACTGTAAGTAATGGCAACGCTCTCTCTCGCTGTGTCTCTCTCTCTCTCTCATTCTCTTGCTCTCTCTCTCTCTCTCTCTCTCTGATATTAGAGGAAGTTGTGAAGTGTAAGAGGTCGGCCGCATTGCCTCTCAGATCAAAAGACTTTATCTAGCAGATTTTTTTCTGCCTCCCACTGACAAAAGACAAAAGAAACGAAACGTAGGTGGGAAGCAGGTGTGAATTTACTCAGGCCAGGTGCACGCGACCCGCCCACCCCTTGTCAACCTGTCAGTCAGTGTGAAAGAATTGGAAACTAGAGAACCATTGTGTGTCATAATAAAAGCTCTTACTGCAGAAATGGTAACAATAATACACCGATTTGTGCATCGTCCCCTCTCTGTATTTCAAGGAACAAATCGCAAAGCAGAATTAAGTATACTGTATGTTTAGCATGCAAGCTAGTATTAGCTGATGTCATATGGGATTAACTATGCAGTAAATTGTCTCTTGCTCTCTTCACAAAGGGAATAATCGTAAAAAAAAACATTTTAATTTCATTGACTCAATCAATTTCATTGATTTTAAATTTTAATTTCCCATTATCTTCGCTAAACCATGATTTCCTGGGTTTATATAGACGTAACCAATACCTGACAAAATTCATTATTTATTTCAATTGTTCGTTCTGTTTCATTGGCCGAGCACATTGTGTTTTGTCTATTTGCTTCAGTACCCTTTTGACTTCACAGGCCTTTACTTTTGATCAGTGTTGGTCCACTTTTGGATCAGAATGCCATCTAGTGTTTGTAAGTGGTATTGCTGGATGACTCATCTTTAGACAATAAGAGGTTGTATCCTACAAATGAGAGCCTCAGATGCAGTGGGTTTCGATACAGTTATAATAAATATACTTTTTGTTACAGTGGCTTTCATAGCAATAATATACCTGCTATACCAGAGGGGGCTTTTCATAAGAATCCACTCTTACGCACAATGTAAGTACATCATAACTGAATCTATCCACACAAGCATGTTAACTGTGAATTAAATGACAAGAATTCAGGTATTCTGCAAGGTCAACGCTCTGATCTGTCATGCATTTTCTCTCTCTGTAGTCATCTTTATGACAATCCTCTCTCCTTTGTGGGGAGGTCGGCCTTCCAGAACCTGTCGGACCTGCACTCGCTGTGAGTTAAAATTTCACTAAACATTCTATACAGGCCTCAATGATTTGGGAGGTAAGGGGGTGTACGTAGTTCATCTGTAGGGTGAATTATCACTCTAGCATAGAAAAGAGGTGGATTGTTATTGTCATGAAATTGCCTCAAACCGTGTCCATACATTTTTGACTGCCATAATCTTCACACAGATAAACAATGTTTATCATTTTTAGGTCAGCAAATTTTTTTTATTGTTATTTAATAATTATTTTAACATTTGTCAGTGTTCTTATTTTCTTATGTTCTTCTTATTTTCTTATTTTTTCATATGATAAAAAATATGCATGTCTTCGGACTATAGGAAACAAAAAAACAATATATAATCATCTAAGTTAAAAACCACTTACATTTAAGATTTAGGTGCATAAAAGACAACAGTGCATCAGACAGATTGTAATAACAATAGCTATATTAGGACACATGGGTGAAGGTCTGATGACATGACTAAGCATTATTATTATAGTACATTACTTTGACGTTTTGTATTGTCCTATCATGTATTGTTTTGTACATTGTGTTGACATTTGCTGGATCACATGAAGGACTTGTGATCATTAAAACACCTACAGAAGCAGCCATGTGGAAGAGCTGACGTTGGTCTGAATGCTCATTGCAAACATTAAAAAACTGTAATTGGTCAAAGAACTCATATGCATGTTGCAGCCTTCTGCAGTATTAAAACTGCAAAAGCAAATGTCACAATAATGATAAAGAGGCTATATATTCTGCAGCTCCAGTCTGTCCTAATGAAGGTCTTTATTCCTTATAGTCCTTTTATTCCTTATAGCTTTGGCGTGTGTGTGTATGTGTATGTGTATGTGTATGTGTATGTGTATGTGTGTGTGTGTGTGTGTGTGTGTGTTTTCTAGAATGCTACGTGGTGCCAGTATGGTGCAGGACTTCCCCAGCTTAGCTGGAACAGGGACTTTAGAGAGCCTGTAAGTTCTTTTTACACACATGTGCACTCACAAATAAATCAACATACATTTACAAAGATCACTGTTGCTTGATTTAAAGATGAAATAAGCAAAACATGATGTTGTGTTTACATTACTACATATTGTGATGTAATTGATAGATACAGTATATTTAAGCAAAACCTTGCACCACATTTTCTTTTTTCTGCCTAATATAAAAATGTTAAACTTTGTTAGTATTTCATAATGAACAAACCCAATGGGAGTGGTTCCATTTGCACTTGGTCATTTTATATGACTAGTGTCTGAATTGTAACCTGATCAGATTTTAACCACTTACTCTTTGTACTAAAATGCATCTCTGGCTAATCAGTTACTAGCGGTGAGTAATATGCAGATTAGCTAATAAAACAACCAGCTGCCTGTGTTGCTTCTCATTTGTCTGTTCTGGTCAGGAAAATCAGTTTTACTCTACTCTGTTCATTCCCTTAGACGAGCAGTCGTTGTTTGCAAGAAGTCTTTATATTGTAGTTATATAGTTATAATTTGTCTCTTGTGTAATGTCATAAACCATTTGCATTAAAACAATATGTACTATAGAAATATAGATGTATATGTAGAGAATATAGATTATCAATGAGACTGAGAGAAAAAACTGAGAGAAAACTGAAAGAAAAAACTCACTTCAGGAGATGAGCTGCAGCGATGCCGGTGTTAAGTGATGGCAGGTCTCTACCATTAGTAGAACAGCAGGTGGAGGCTTTTTGGCTGAGGGGATGTGAGCAATCTGATATGTGACTTTGCCTTAGCACTAACAAACTATAATCTGAATGCTCTAAAACACATGAAGTGACTAAGTATAAGAAGCGCCAATGAGAAAAACCTTTTTCATTTTCCTGTTTCTTGTTTTTGAGAAGTTTTTCTTCCAGTAACTATAATATCTATATATCTATAATAGTCAC